>JAJEJH010000937.1:60067-79222 GCA_026122585.1 Anacardium occidentale | reverse complement strand
GGATTCGACATCCTGGCCAAGTGGGCTGAACATTCTAGCTACAGGCTAGAAAGCTAAATAAAAAATGCTGAACAATCTGACCAGTGTCAAAAAGCTGGGTCCCACGGATGCCCCCTCGAGTTCATCCAAAACTGTAACCCATACATTGGGCTCTGAGTGTTGAAAACTACTGAATTCAGATCCTTCGATCCTCTTTCAGACTACATGCTGTGTTATGATATGCATGTGCATTATTTCTTATTTGAATTCTGGCTTGTCAGGTGATTATTAGCCTTCTGGATGGATTACCAAGCCTTTATCAATCAATTTCTGAAATTTCTGAACAAATAAGCTGGCACACGGCCGTGCAAAGGAGACATACGGTCGTGCATGCACACACATGGTCGTGTCGGGCAAGGACACACGGGCGTGTGTCCAGAAACACGAAACCATGAGCTGGTCGTGCTGCTGGGCGTGCAAGGTTCTGGAAAATTTTGGCCATTTCACGTAAAAGGAGGACACACGACCGTATCCTTCAGGACACACGATCGTGCCATCTGCTCCCAGGCCGTGTGCTCTTCGTGCACACGGCCGTGTCCTTGCAAAAACAAGGGCACACGGGCGTGCTCCTGTGAGCACACGAACGTGCGTCTAGTTCTGCACGGACATGGCTCACCTGGAACGAGCAGGAACCCATCCAATTCTCAACCAAAATCAAATTAATCACAAACACATATTCCAGGCACTTCGATATACACATATTCATCATCAATTTCATCCTTCATCCAACATCATGCATTTCACCATGAAAATCTAAGATTTCTCACACTAACACACACATAACTGAAACAAGCATGCATTCAGGGTGGAAATCATCATATAATCAGCAAATCATCATCAAATAGGCATGCAAACATAGCATCACAAGCTGGAAATGGAAACGCACGTTTCCAACATCATCACCAATCAAAATGCAAGCTGGGAACGCCGGAAGAAGTAAGAGAAAACTTACCTCTTGACATGGCTGCTGGAAACCTCAACTCAAGCTATTCTCTCTACTCTCTTGCTGGATTGGGAGCTGCCAAAAGCTGGATTGGGAGCTGCCAGAAGCTGGATTTCACGCCTAGGGTTGGGAGCTGTTGAAAACAAAGAAGATATTTGGCTGAAAATGGGTGAGAATGCATTAATCTCTCGTCTCTCTCCTTTTCTACCCACCTGCACGGGCGTGCAGGGAAAGTGCACGGGGGTGCACTAGGGAATATGAATGGAATTCACTTCTCATGCTTCGCATGATTAAAACCTCCCTAAAAGAATCATACGAAGGCCACACGGCTCTGGAAAACTTACTAACTCACCCCTGAACTCTTCTAGACTCCCAATCTATTCCTGAATTCTATTTCTAACCCCAAAGCTCTATCCCTAAGAGCTTTTTAACCTGGGATCTATATTCCTCTCCCCTTATAAAAATTTTGACCCCAGAATTTACCTGAACAACTCAGGGAACCTATCCATGATCTCATATTCTACCTCCCAGGTGGCTTCTTCCACCCTCTGGCTGTTCCACAAAACCTTAACTAGTGGAATCTCTTTGTTTCTGACGACTTTGACTCTATAGTCCAGGATCTGAACTGGACGCTCTTGATAACTGAGGTCTTCTGCCAAATCCACCTCTGAAAACTGAAGCACGTGAGACGGATCTCCTACATACTTCCTCAACTGAGACACGTGGAAGACGTTGTGGATTTTGTCCATGCTGTCTGAAAGTGCTAATCTGTAGGCGACTATCCCTACTCTCTCAAGAACCTCGTAGGGACCAATAAATCTGAGCGCTAGCTTTCCCTTCTTATCGAATCTGAGAACTTGCCTGTATGGAGCAATTCTTAGAAACATCTTATCACCCACTGAAAATTCTATATCTCTACGCCGTAGATCAGCATAACACTTCTGTCGATCTTGGGCCTGTCTCATCCTCTGCCTGATGATCTTGACTTGCTCAATTATCCTCTGAGTAGTCTCTGGTCCCATTGCTGACTCTAAAGAATCTCTCTCCCCAATCTCATCCCAATGGAGAGGAGATCTACACTTCCGACCATACAACGCCTCAAATGGAACCATCTGGATCGTCGTCTGATAACTATTGTTGTAGGTAAACTCCATTAGAGGAATCAATTCTGCCCAATCGGTCTGGAAGTCCATAAAACTGTAGCCTGGTCCCCAATGCTCTCTGCAGAGATCTCAAGAAGGCTGACAAGAATCTGGACTCCCTGTCTGACACTATCATCCTGGGAACGTCGTGGAGTTTGACCACCTCTCTAATGTAGAGTCAGGCTAGCTGCTCAGTAGACATGTCCGGTCTGATCGACAAGAAATGAGCCGACTTACTCAGCCGATCCACTATCACCCAAATATTGTCAAATCCTCGCTGGACTCTGGGAAGACCAGAAATGAAGTCCATGGAGATATCATCCCATTTCCACTCAGGAATACTCAAGAGGTGAAGTAATCTTAAGGGTCTCTGGTGCTCTGCCTTTACTTGCTGACATACCAGACATCTGGAGACAAAGTCTGCTATGTCCTTCTTCATTCCTGACCACCAAAAACATTTCTTGAGGTCATGATACATTTTCATGCTGCCTGGGTACGCTGAGTACACCGTACTGTGCGCCTCTGACAAAATCCTCTGCCTCAACTCTGAACTCTGAGGCATACAGACTCTGTCTATAAACCTCAAGATCCCATCTCTGAACTCAAAGTCTGGCACTGCTCTCTCTGACATCCTCTGAAGCATACTTTGAGTCCACTCGTCTGACATCTGACCCTCTCTGATCTTATCATACAGCGAAGATCTGATACGCAGCCTGGAGAAACCCGCAGACATAATCTCAATCTACTCTCTGATCAACTCATGTTGCAGCTTTCTGTAAGACACCTTAGAAGGGTATTACTGTTCACTGCTTTAAATAAAATAATAATAAATAAATAAAGAAAAATATGGTCAATGATACCCAACCAAAATGCTTAACTGAACTGACATATCACAGCGAAAGACCTGTAGTATATACATGTGCATACATGTGCATACAAATAAAACTGAATTTATATTAAAATATTCGCGGAAAAACATATACATGTGCATACAAATAAAACTGAAGTAAACTGGATCCCAGATGGCAGCCAACTCCTCCTCCCAGCTCCCAACACTCACCTGCAAAAGAAAGGGAAGTAGGGAGTGAGTGATAAAATCACTCAGTAAGCACTTCATATCCTCAGACCCTAAACCCAATCCTTCTCGAAGGATTGCTACCTCAACTCACACAAAAACAGGCTCAACTGACATCATACTCTGGCATTCACATCTTCTACTGATCGGATACTACCTCATACTAGATCATAAAATACGTATATGAGTATACGTAAACAACCTAGAGTGAAGAGTAATCCGAGGGGTCGAACTCGACACAAAAGTCTCGGATACTGATAATCACTTTCAATACTGTTCTATTACTGTTACGGATTTCCGAAGTTCACGTGTCATTACGTGGCTTCTCATGTTCTGATATTCTGCTGTTCGTGTCTTTTACACGTTTCATATTCTGTTCAATTACAGTTTCTTACTATCTTATCATTCTCTGAATGATATGCTGATGTGTCATACAATCATGACATGATATGATAACATACTGAAATCATAACTAGGCCTGGGCCTGTTTACTGAAAATATTTTTCTGAAAACTGTTCATGAAAACTGTTGTTGGATCCTGGGATCCCATATCTGAAAATCATATAAAAGCTTTATTTGAAAGTTGTACTGAAAACTGTGTACCCTAGGGTACATGCTATGCTAAAAACTATGCTGCGCAGAATGATCAATACAGGGATTCGGCACCTTGGTCATGTGAGTTTCCTCTGCAAGCACGTGCCACAAACTGTATGGCCCACGTGATACCATCAGGCCTGGGCCTGGAAACTGATCTGAACTGAGCGCCTCGCGCTATACTGCATCTGATCCTGGGATCAGGAAACCTAACTGCTAACTGAGCAACCCGGCACATGCCAATACATAGGGCTAGTAATGAGCATATAGCTTCTGGTGTCATGGGTGCTGAAACTCACAAGTGGCCCCTCGTATTCACCTCTGAAAACTATGTTTCTCAATTGAAAACATGAATTCAGATCCTCGAATCCATTTCTGAAAACACTGGATGACATGCCATGCTATGCTGTATGTATGATGCATCATGTACTCTTATTTGAGCTCAATTTACTGTTTTCTATCCATTGGATAGGGTTTACTGTGCACATTTCTCATTTTAAGCTTAATTTTCTGATTTCTGTCTGGCGTACGGGCGTGCGTCAACTCATACGGGACCGTGACCAAGTCGTACGCTTGGTCATGCAAGGTTCTGGAATCTCAAGCAATATTCTCAATTTCTCTTGGTGCACGGGCGTGCATAAACTATGCACGGTCGTGACCCTTCAAATTAGGACATTTACGACTACGTGAACACGGTCGTGACCATGCAGAATACGTAGTGTGCACGGGCGTGCGCTACGAGTGCATGGGCGTGCGTCCTGCTCTGCACTTACGTAACCCCTTAGAATCAACTCGATTCCCAACCAAATCTCAATTCAAATGCAAATTAAGCATATATCACATGCACAACACTTCAAATAAGCATGATAGCACTTCCAGCAACCTCAAATCTCAAGCACATCATCCAATCCATGGCATAAACATATATAAACATATATTCTCACACATAAGCATAAACATATGCATCCATCATCATCATAAACATCTCCAATCATCATCAACATACAAGGAGAACTTCACAAGCATGCTAGAAACGTATCTCAGGCATCAAAGCACAAATTAAGCAAATCAAAACACAAGGGAAAGAGGAAGGAAACACCTACCTTTTGACATGCTTTCTCTCTCAAGAAGACCACAAGATCAAGCTGGATTTGAAGGTCCTGGAAGCTGCTCACCACTACTAGGGTTGAGATTCTCTGAAAATCAAAGGCAACTTTGGGTGAAAATGAGTTTGGAAACGGATAAGCGCGACTTAAAACCAATACAGCTGGAAAAATACGGATGCACGGGCGTGCATCTACCACGCACGGTCGTGCATCCCGAAAAATTACAAAATTGCCATTTTCCCGCGCTTGCATGCAAATCCACCCAAACGGATCCATGCACAAGCCCTCAACTCAACAAAAACCTCTCTTTCACCCCAAAACTCTCTCACAACCCTAGAATACTCAGAAATCTCAAACTGAACCCAGATTAGAAGCCGAAAGGACCAAACTAACCCTAAGATGTTACAATCTCTCCCTCTTATGAGAATTTCGTCCTCGGAATTACCTAAAAAGCTCGGGATACCGATCTTTGATCTCAGATTCCACTTCCCACGTGGACTCTTCCACACTCTGATTCTTCCATAGAACTCTGACCAAAGGAATCTCTTTATTGCTCAGCACTTTAACTCTACGGTCTATTATCTGAACTGGCATCTCTGGATAACTCAGATCTTCAGCCAATTCTAACTCTGGAAGCTCTAGCATATGAGAAGGATCTCTGATGTACTTTCTCAGCTAAGACACATGGAAAACATTATGGAATCTATCCATACTAGCCGGCAACGCCAATCTGTAAGCCACTGAGCCAACTCTCTCCAGGATCTCATAAGGTCCAATGAACCTTGGGGCCAACTTGCCCTTTTTGCCAAATCTTAACACATGACGGTAAGGAGCAACCTTTAGGAACACGTAGTCCCCAACCTCAAACTCTAACTCCTTACGCCTCACATCTGTGTAACTCTTTTGGCAATCCTAGGCCTGTTTCATTCGCTGCCTGATTACCCTGATCTGCTCGATCATCTGCTGAGTCATCTCTAGACCCACTACTGCTGATACTGAGTCTCTCTCTCCAATCTCATCCCAATGCAAGGGAGATCTGCACTTTCTACCATAAAGTGCCTCAAATGGAGCCATCTGAATAGTCGACTGATAACTATTATTATACGCGAACTCCATCAATGGCAACAAATCAACCCAACTCGTCTGGAAGTTTAGGCAACATGCTCGCAACATATCTTCCAGAATCTGGTTCACCCTCTCTATCTGACCATCTGACTGAGGATGATAAGCTGAACTGAAGTGCAGTCTGGAGTCTCGATCTGACACAATGACTCTGGGAACTCCATGCAGTCTAACTATCTCCCTGACATACAACCGACCCAACTGATCAGTTGACATGCCATCTCTGACTGGTAAGCAGTGAGCAGATTTACTCAATCTGTCCACAATCACCGAAATACCAGTATACCTCTCTCTAACTCTAGGGAGACCTGAGATGAAGTCCATGGAAACGTTTTCCCATTTCCACTCAGGCATACTCAAAGGCTGCAACAACCCTGATGGTCTCTAATGCTCGGCCTTAATCTGCTGGCATACCAAACATCTGGCCACGAAATCAGCTATGTCTCTCTTCATGCCTGACCACCAGAAGTTTCTCTTCAGATCTTGGTACATCTTGGTACTACGCTGAACTGTGGGCTTCTGATAAGATTCTCTGTCTCAAATCTAAGTCTATCGGAACACACACTCGGCCCCTGAATCTCAAAATCTCATCTCTGAACTCAAAATCTGACACTGAACCCTCTGATACTCTCTGTACCATCATCTGTACCCACTGATCTGATCTCTGTGCCTCTCTGATCTCATCTGACAATCTGAAGCCTTGAAAACCCAGCCGAAACAATCTCTATCTGTTCTCTGATGACTTCACTCTGAAACTCACTCTGAACAGACAAACTGGACAAAGTAACTCTGTGACTCAAAGCATCTACAACTACATTTGCTCTGCCCGGGTGGTATCTGATCTCACAGTCATAGTCCTTGACTAACTCCAACCACCGTCGCTGCCTCATATTCAACTCTTTCTGGGTGAAGAAGTACTTCAGGCTCTTGTGATCTGAGAAAATACAACATCGCACTCCATACAAGTAGTGCCTCCAAATCTTCAAAGCAAAGACCACTGCTGCAAGCTCCAAATCATGAGTAGGGTATCTCATCTCATGATCCTTCAATTGCCTGGAAGCATAGGCAATCACCCTACCTGCTTGCATTAGCACTACACCAATCCCCTGGTGCGAAGCATCCGTGTAAATCTCATAATCCAGCCCCTCCTGAGGCAAAGCCAACACTGGCGCACTGGTCAATCTCTGCTTTAACTCTTGGAATCTAGCCTCACACAAATCTGACCATACAAACGGATTCTATTTCCTGGTCAAAGTTGTCAGCGGTCTCACTAAACTGGAAAACCCCTGAATGAACCGTCTGTAGTAGCCTGCCAATCCTAAGAAACTGCGAACCTCTTTAACTGTCCTCAGTCTCGGCCAACTTAGAATAACCTCAACCTTAGTCGGATCGACTAACAAACCCTCAGCTGAAATGACATGCCCAAGGAATACCACACTATCTAGCCAAAATTCACACTTGCTGAATTTGGCATACAACTGCCTATCTCTCAATCTCTGTAACACAAATCTGAGATGATCCACATGCTCCTCTACACTCCTCGAATAAACCCGAATGTCATCGATAAACATAACCACGAATCTATCGAGACAATCATGGAATACTCAGCTCATCATATCTATGAAAACCGCTGGAGCATTCGTCAACCCAAATGGCATCACTACAAACTCATAATGGTCATATCTAGTCCTGAAAGCAGTCTTTGGTACATCTCTGTCGGTAACTCTGACCTGGTGGTATCTTGACCTCAGATCAATCTTCGAAAAGACTGACGCCCCACTGAGCTGGTCAAACAAATCATCTATCCTCGGCAACGGATACTTATTCTTCACTGTGGCCTTATTCAACTCTCGGTAGTCAATACATATGCACATCGACCCATCTTGCTTTTTCACAAACAGGATGGGAGCACCCCACGGTGAACAACTCGGTCGGATGAACCTCTTCTTTGTCAACTCTTGCAACTGTTTCTTCAATTCCTGAAGTTCTGCTGGAGCCATTCTATAAGGAGCTTTTGAAATCGGAGCTGTCCCTGGGAGCAACTCAATACTGAACTCAAGCTCTCTCTCTGGTGGTAACCCCGGTAATTCCTCTGAAAACACATCGGGAAACTCACAAACAACTACCACCTACTCAACATTGGGGCCACTCACATCTCGACAAACAACATTAGCTAAGTAGCCAATACAGCCTTTACTTAGCATCCTCCTGGCCTGAACACATGAGATTAACATGGTCTCCACTCTACCCTCTCCAAAGACAAACTGATCAGGGCCTAAGTGAAGCCTAACCTTTTTCCTCTAACAATCAATCTCTACCCCGTACCTTGACAGAAAATCCATACCTAAGATCATGTCAAAATCACTCAACTCCAACATGATCAGATCTATCATCAAAGATCTACCCATGATCACAATCTCCTGATCAAACAACAACTGGTCACTATACATCACACCCCCATCTGGCATCTCGATGCACACATAACTCTCAGCCACACTAGGGGTCAACTCTAATCTCTTAACTACCCATCTAGAAATGAAACTATGGGTGGCACCACAATCAATCAAAACAAACAAGGGAGTGTCAAAGAAAAACAACTGACCAGTAACGGCATGTGGAGTAGCCTCTGCCTACTCTTGCCCCATGGCATACACTCTGGCTCGACCTCCACCTCCACCTGAAGTCCCTGCACCCCTTCCTGGTGCACTAGATCTGCCTCCTCGATGACGATCAGCTCCTCCAGCTGAATCGCCTCCACTTCTGAAGAAACCTCCTCTATCTATGCCAGAACCAGGCCTACTTGATCTTGCTCCTCCTACTCCACCAGATCCACCTCTAGCTGGACACTCAGATATCTTATGCCCCGACTGACGACATCCGAAGCATATTGGCTGACCAATCAGGCACTCTCCATTGTGCCTCTTGCCACATCTAAGACAAACTGGTGGCTGACCTCCAGTCCTATGTCGCTGGGTACTCTTCCCAGATTTCCTCTGTTGTATAGGCCTCTTGCCTCTGTCTCTATCACTGCCTCTCTCAGGCTGAACTAAATACATGCTCATCTGCTGCAGGAACATCTCAGATCTGGTAGCTCTCTCTAGAGCGTCACTGAATCTCTACGGGGGATGATATCCAGTCAACACATCTCTGGCTATGGCTGGATGCAGACCATGAATAAACTTCTGAACTCTGCCAGCCTCTGTACCCGCTAAACTCAGAGCAAATCTGGCCAAAGCATTGAATCGAGTCGCATACTCTCTGACTGAACTCGAGCCTTACTGTAACTCAATGAACTCTTGAGCTCTAGCATACATGGTCCCTGGGCTCCTGAATTCACTCTCAAACATCGCCCTGAACTCTTCCCAAGACAGGGACTCCTCATCAACGGTAGTCCTCGCGAGATTCCACCACGACCTTGTGTCACCTCTAAACATAAAGACAGCATATCCGATCCTCTCCCGATCAGACATGATGAATAGACCGGTCACACTCTTAACCGCCTCTATCCACTCCTCAGTCGCTGTCGGATCTCTACTACCCAAAAACTTGGGAGCCTGGTGAATACCCGGTAGACTATAGATGGGATGAACTCTCTCTGAACCACTGGTGCTCACTGTATCAGACCCAGAACTCTGTCCCTGATACTGCTGATACTGACCCATGTCTGGCCACTGACCACCCATCTGATTAGGATAACCCTGTCTCTGAAACTCAGGCTGTCTTCTCCTTGGCCTCTGATAAGCATCTTCTCTAGCTGGCATCTCTCTACCATACATCTGTTCATCGCCTCTGACAGGCTGCTGAGGTCTTTCTCTCATCATCTCTTTGAAGATCTGCTTGACATCCTCTGCCCCAAGGGCACCACGGGCGGCCTGCAATCCCCTTCTACCACCACTACTACCACTAGATTGCCCAACTGAGGCACTATCCTCCTCCTCAGATGATCTAGGGGCACGGGCTCTCCTATCTCTCCTATCTAAAGAAACCACAGAACATTAGGGTCAACCAAACCAAAACAGATACTACTATACTTACACTAAGAGGAAGACGAGCTCTTGAAAACATATGCACGTTGGGATACGCTGAAATACACACATATGCACGTTGAAAACAATGCAATTCACACACATGTACACAGTTTCCGCTTTGATATCGCTCTGATACCAAAAATGTAATACACCTCAGAAGGGTATTACTGTTCACTACTTTAAATAAAATAATAATAAATAAATAAAGAAAAATATGGTCAATGATACCCAACCGAAATGCTTAACTGAACTGACATATCACAGCGGAAGACCTGTAGTAATAATGTATACATACATATATACATGCCCAATAAAACCGAATTTATATTAAAATATTCACGGAAAAACATATACATGTGCATACAAATAAAACTGAAGTAAATTGGATCCCAGACGACAGCCAACTCCTCCTCCCAGCTCCCAACACTCATCTGCAAAAGAAAGGGAAGTAGGGAGTGAGTGATAAAATCACTCAGTAAGTACTTCATATCCTCAGACCCTAAACCCAATCCTTCTTGAAGGATTGCCACCTCAACTCACACAAAAACAGGCTCAACTGACATCATACTCTGGCATTCACATCTTCTACTAATCGGATACTATCTCATATCAGATCGTAAAATACGTATATGAGTATACGTAAACAACCTAGAGTGAAGAGTAATCCGAGGGGTCGAACTCGACACAAAAGTCTCGAATACTGATAATCACTTTCAATACTGTTCTATTACTGTTATGGATTTCTGAAGTTCACGTGTCATTACATGGCTTTTCATGTTCTAATATTCTGTTGTTCGTGTCTTTTACACGTTTCATATTCTGTTCAATTACAGTTTCTTACTGTCTTATCATTCTCTGAATGATATGCTGATGTGTCATATAATCATGACGTGATATGATAACATACTGAAATCATAACTAGGCCTGGGTCTGTATACTGAAAATAGTTTTCTAAAAACTGTTCATGAAACCTGTTGTTGGATCCTGGGATCCCATATCTGAAAATCATATAAAAGCTTTATCTGAAAGCTATACTGAAAACTGTGTACCCTGGGGTACATGCTATGCTGAAAACTGTGTTGCGCAGACTGATGAATACAGGGATTCGGCACCTTGGCCATGTGAGTTTCCTCTGCAAGCACGTGCCACAAACTGTATGGCCCACGTGATGCCATCAGGCTTAGACCTGGAAACTGATCTGAACTGAGCGCCTCGTGCTATACTGCATCTGATCCTGGGATCAGGAAACCTAATTGCTAGCTGAGCAACCCGGCACATGCCAATACATAGGGCTAGTAATGAGCATATAGCTCCTGGTGTCACGAGTGCTGAAACTCACAAGTGCCCCATCGTATTCACCTTTGAAAACTATGTTTCTCAACTGAAAACATGAATTTGGATCCTCGGATCCATTTCTGAAAACACTGGATGGCATGCCATGCTATGTTGTATGTATGATGCATCATGTATTCTTATTTGAGCTCAATTTATTGTTTTCTACCCATAGGATAGGGTTTACTGTGCATATTTCTCATTTTAAGCTTAATTTTCTGATTTCTGTCTAACGCACGGGCGTGCGTGTCACGTGCACGTGCGTTCGTCAATTCACACGGGACTGTGACCAAGTCGTGCACGTGGTCATGCAAGGTTCTGGAATCTCAAGCAATATTCTCAATTTCTCTTGGTGCACGGCGTGCATAAACTATGCACGGTCATGACCCTTCAAATTAGGGCACGCACGGCTACGTGAACACAGTCGTGACCATACAGAATACGTAGTGTGCACGGGCGTGCGCTACGAGTGCACGGGCATGCGCTACGAGTGCACGGGCGTGCGTCCTGCTCTGCACTTGCGTAACCCCTTGGAATCAACTCGATTCCCAACCAAATCTCAATTCAAATGCAAATTAAGCATATATCAAATGCACAACACTTCAAATAAGCATGATAGCACTTCCAGCAACCTCAAATCTCAAGCACATCATCCAATCCATGGCATAAACATATATAAACATATATTCTCACACATAAGCATAAACATATGCATCCATCATCATCATAAGCATCTCCAATCATCATCAACATACAAGGAGAACTTCACAAGCATGCGGGAAACGTATCTCAGGCATCAAAGCACAAATTAAGCAAATCAAAACACAAGGGAAAGAGGAAGGAAGTAGCTACCTTTTGACATGCTTTCTTTCTCAAGAAGACCATAAGATCAAGCTGGATTGGAAGGTCCTGGAAGCTACTCACCACTTCTAGGGTTGAGATTCTCTGAAAATCAAAGGCAACTTTGGGTGAAAATGAGTTTGGAAACGTATAAGCGCGACTTAAAACCAAGACAGCTGGAAATATGTGCATGCACGGGCGTGCATCTACCACGCACAGTCGTGCATCCTGGGAAAATTACAAAAATGTCATTTTCTCGCGCTTGCATGCAAATCCACCCAAACGGATCCATGCACAAGCCCTCCACTCAACAAAAACCTCTCTTTCACCCCAAAACTCTCTCACAACCCTAGAATACTCAGAAATCTCAAACTGAACCCAGATTAGAAGCTGAAAGGACCAAACTAACCCTGGGATGTTACACTCTCTCTGAACTGATAGGTTGGATAGAGCCACTCGCCTACTCAAGGCGTCAGCCACTACATTGGCTCTACCTGGATGGTATTTGATGTCGCAATCATAGTCCTTCACCAGCTCCAACCATCTCCTCTGCCTCTTGTTGAGCTCTTTCTAGGTGAAGAAATATTTCAGACTTTTATGGTCTGAATATATGCTACATCTGACTCCATAGAGGTAGTGTCTCCAAATCTTCAAGACGAACATGACTGCTTCGAGCTCCAAGTCATGGGTAGGGTATCTCAACTTATGATCTCGTAATTGCCTAGAGGCGTAGGCAATGACCCTACCATTCTGGATCAGAACTGCCCCAATCCCCTGATGGGATGCATCTGTATAGATGTCGAACTCTACCCCCTCCTGGGGTAGTGCCAAAACTGGACCGCTGGTCAACCTCTGCTTGAGCTCCAGAAACCGTGTCTCGTACCTCTTTGACCACACAAAGGGAGTCTCCTTTCTAGTCAAGGTAGTTAGAGGCCTCACTAGGCTAGAGAACCCCTCGATGAACCTCCGATAATACCCTGCTCATCTAAGGAAGCTTCTGACTTCTTTCACTGTCTTCGACCTTGGCCAACTCAGAATCACTTCCACTTTGCTGGGGTTCACTGAAATCCCATCTGCTGACACCACGTGGCCTAAAAATGCCACTCTGTCGAGTCAGAACTCACACTTGGAGAACTTGGGGAATAAATGTTGGTCTCTCAGCCTCTGAAGCACGAATCTCAGATGTTCCTCGTGCTCTGCCACACTTCTGGAATAAACAGAATGTCATCAATGAATACCACCACGAACCGGTCGAGGCAATCATGAAATACCCAGTTCATCAGGTCCATGAAGATAGTTGGGGCATTGGTCAATCCAAATGGCATGACCACAAACTCGTAATGCCCATAACGAGTCCTGAAGGTTGTCTTGGGGACATCTCTCTCCGCCACTCTGACTTGGTAATAACCCGATCTCAAGTCAATCTTGGAGAACACTGTTGTACCTCTCAACTGATCAAAGAGGTCATCAATCCTCGGTATGGGATACTTATTCTTCACCGTCACTCTGTTCAACTACCTGTAGTCGATGCACATCCTCATCGACCCATCTTTCTTCTTCACAAATAATATTGGAGCTCCCCAAGGTGAACAGCTCGGTCTGATGAATTTCTTATCGACCAGCTCCTGCAGCTGCTTCTTCAACTCCAGGAGTTTAGTTGGAGCCATCCGGTACGGAGCCTTGGAGATTGGAGCCGTACCAGGGAGAAGCTCGACACTGAACTCCAACTCCCTGTCTGGAGGTAGCCCTGGCAACTCGTCTGAAAAGACATCTCTAAACTCTCTGACAATTGGCATCTCCTCGATACTTGGCCCCACTGAACTGTTGCACACAACATTAGCCAAGTAACCTACACAACCCTGCTTCATCAATTTACTCGTCTGGATGCATGAGATCATTATACTATTTACTCTGCCCCCACCAAACATAAAACAATTAGGGCCTATGTGGAATCTAACCTTCTTTCTTCCATAATTTATCTCGGCATCATATTTCCCCAAAAAGTTCATCCCCAAGATCATGTCAAAATATGCTAACTCCAGCAGAATCAGATTAATAATCATAGGCCTACCCATAACCTCTATCATCTGATCTAAGAGGACTCTGTCACTCACCACATAACCCCCATTTGGCATCTCAACTAGGATACTCTTACTGGCCATACTAGGGTCAACCCCTAATCTCTCCACTACTCCCCTGGACACAAAGCTATGTGTGGCCCCGCAATCAACCAAAACAAATAATGGAGTATCGAGATAAAGAATCTGACCCGTGACTGCATGGGGTATGGCATATGCCTGCTCCTAGCAGATAGTATATACTTTGGCTCTGCCTCCACCTCCTGAAGTACCAGCACCTCCTCCAGGTGCTCCAACTTCAGATCTGGGAAAGTCTGTTCCACCTCTCTCTGCTCTAGCACCACCCCTGGGTGGTCCTCCTCTACCTCTGTACTAACCACTACCACCTCTGCTGGGCCCAACACCAACTCCACCTCTGGTTGGGCACTCTACCATCCTGTGCCCTGACTGACAGCACAAGTAACACACAATCTGGCCTGCCACATCGAGTACACTGTGGCAAAGAAAACTATGGTGCAGTCCTCTGTCTCTGAACACCCCTGGCAGACCTCTTGGCCGACATTGGTCTCTTGCCCTTATCTCTGTCATCTATCCTCTGATCTCTACTCATGGCACTCATCCTCTGTAGACCGGCCTCAGATCTGAGTGCTCTCCCCAAGGCATCACTAAACCGGTGGGGAGGATCTGCTCCAGTCATAACATCCTTGGCTATTACAGGGTACAAGCCGTGGATAAACTTCTAAACTCGGCCCATCTCGGTCCCCGCCAAACTAGGGACAAATCGCGCTAATGCATTAAACTTTGTTGCATACTCCTTGACTGAACTGGGCCCTTGAATCAAATCAATGAACTCCTGGGCCTTGGCATACATCATCTTTGAGCCCCGGTACTCGACATCAGACAACAGTCTGAACTCTGCCCAGGTCATCTGTTGCTCATTGATGGTAGCCTTGGCTAGGCTCCACCAAACCTTGGCATCACCACGTAGAAGAAATACAACATATCTCACTTTCTACTGCTCTGACAGTGTATAGAGTCCCATCACACTCTCTACGGACTCTATCCACTCCTCCGCCACCCTGGATCCTTGGACCTACTGAATTTAGATGGCTGGAAAGACCCTGGCAGATGATAAATGGGATGCAACCTCTCTGATGAACTGGTGCTAGTTGTCTTTGTACTCATGGCCTGACTATACTCTGTAAACCCAGCTGGATACTAATATCCCTCTCTGACTGGCTGAGGCTGAAACTGATAACCCTCTCTGACTGACGGAGGCACTGAATAATACCGTGGCCGAGGCTGAGACTGTGGCTGAGACTGTTTTCTTCTTGGAGTCTGGTAAGCTTCATACTGTGGGGGATTAACTCGGGCTGGTTCTTGCACATTTCCCACACCAGCCTGCTGTAAACTCTCTCTAACCACTTTCCCAATCATTTCTCTGAGCTGATATGGCCTGATGGACACATGGAGGTACTTTGAGATCGCCTCCTCTCACTCACACTCATAGGGCGGACAGGGGGACTACTACTGGCTTCATCTATGTATCTAGGTACATATTCTTCTCTATCTATAGCATCACAACACACAGGGTTAGAAACACAAACATAACAAGACTAGAAAGAAATACCTGACAGTGCTGTGAGGAGGGTCTGGACGATGGCTGTGAAGGAGAGAAAACAAACACCACACACTTACAACCTTAAATCTCTACTAAAAATGACATAGAGAACGCTCTGATACCAGTAATGTATGACCTACTACCACGAGTACCCCTGCTACTGAATATTACTGTTATTTTATTAACAAACTGGAATTCGGGTACCCACGACGGGAATCCTACGAAAATAAAACTATTGCTACTGATTACATAAGCGGAAGCTGAAACTGAAACTGAAACTGATATACAAATAAGCCCAAACTGGCCTTTTTATACATATAATCGTTTCTGTACACCTGATTACATTTACATAAAGTACAAGACCTCACAGGTCCAAAACTGAAAGAAAATACAACTGGAACGGCATGTGTGAGGTCCTCTCTCGCAAGCCTCAGTCCAACCGCTCATCACCAACAACCAACAAAACCTGAAAATGAAGGAAGAAGGAAAGGAATGAGTGATAAAGATCACCCAGTAAGCATTCCTTACTTCCCTCAACCCAAGCAAGCAACAAGCATACATACATACCTGGCGTCGGCCCTAGTCATACATCTAGTCGCTTGCTGGCGCTGAAACTGATTACTGATTATCTGATTGCTTACTGTTTACTGAATATCATTAATACATGTCATGTCATGCTGAACTGAAAATAACTGGTGATGAATGCATGCATCTGAATCATATGTACCGCAAAGGTACCTGCTGTGCTGATCAGGCTGATGAACACAGGGATTCGGCATCTTGGCCTAGTGGGCTGAACATTCTAGCTACAGGCTGGAAAGCTAAATGAAAAATGTTGAACAATCTGACTGGTGTCAGAAAGCTGGGTCCCACGGATGCCCTCTCGAGTTCATCCAAAACTATAACCCATACATTAGGCTTTGAGTGTTGAAAACTACTGAATTCAGATCCCTCGATCCTCTTTCAGACTACATGCTGTGTTATGATATGCATGTGCATCATTTCTTATCTGAATTCTGGCTTGTCTGGTGATTATTAGCCTTCTGGATGGATTACCAAGCCTTTATCAATCAATTTCTAAAATTTATGAAGAAATAAGCTGGCACACGGCTGTGCAAAGGAGACACACGGTCGTGCATGCGCATATACGGTCGTGCCAGGCAAGGTCACACACGGGTGTGTGTCCAGACACACGGAACCGTATGCTGGCCTTGCTGCTGAGCATGCAAGGTTCTGAAAATTTTGGCCATTTCACGTAAAAGAAGGACACACGACCGTGTCCCTCAGGACACACGGTCGTGCCTTCTACTCCCAGGTCGTGTGCTCTTCGTGCACACAGCCGTGTCCTTGCAGAAACAAGGGCACACAGGCGTGCTCCTGCGGGCACACGGTCGTGCGTCCAGTTTTGCACAGACATGGCTCACCTGAAACGAGCAGGAACCCATCCAATTCTCATTTAAAATCAAATTAATCACAAACACATATTCCAGGCACTTCGATATACACATATTCATCATCAATTTCATCCTTCATCCAACATCATGCATTTCACCATGAAAATCTAAGATTTCTCACACTAACACACACATAACCGAAACAAGAATGCATTCAGGGTGGAAATCATCATATAATCATCAAATCATCATCAAATAGGCATGCAAACATAGCATCACAAGCTGGAAACGGAAACGCACGTTTCCAACATCATCACACATCAAAATGCAAGCTGGGAACACCGGAAGAAGTAAGAAAAAACTTACCTCTTGACAAGGCTGCTGGAAAACTCAACTAAAGCTATTCTCTCTACTCTCTTGCTGGATTGGGAGCTGTCGAAAGCTGGATTTCACGTCTAGGGCTGGGAGCTGCTGAAAACAAAAAAGAGATTTGGCTGAAAATGGGTGAGAATGCATTAATCTCTCGTCTCTCTTCTTTTCTACCCACCTGCACAGGCGTGCAGGGAAAGTGCACGGGGGTGCACCACGGAATATGAATGGAATTCACTTCCTGCACTTCGCATGATTAAAACCTCCCTAAAAGAATCATCTGAAGGCCATACGGCTCTGAAAAACTTACTAACTCACCCCTGAACTCTTCTAGACTCTTAATCTATTCCTGAATTCTATTTCTAACCCCAAAACTCTATCCCTAAGGGATTTTCTAACCTGGGATGCTACATTCTATTAGAAGACATTCTTCATAAGCAACGAAATCTTTTTTAGCATCAAAGAAATTTTATAGTGACTTCATTAACTTTGCATTCTTCAATCAAAATTCGTAAATAATTTTTCAGTACATTGTATGTGATTTTATATCTGAACGTTTTTATTCATAGTTTTATCTATGTATGATTTTATAAAATAAAATTATAGAACTTGTATGCTTTTTTCCTAAAAAAAACACAATTTAATTGTTTTTTCTAGTTGATTTTGTTGATAAATTCATTTATTTGAAGTTTAATTTATTTTCATTTTTTCTTTCTTCATTGGATCTTTTACATCTTTTACCTAATAACTTAATTTTGTAAATTTGTTCTTTTGCCAACATTGAACAAAACTGAATGTAATTTTTTTTTTAATTTTAGTTAAATTTCAAATAATGCATTTTTTGAATAATATTTGTCAATATTTTGCTAATTAATTACTATATATTATTCATGTAGGACAATGATATATATGTACACATTAAGATTCTTAACTCTAATAGAAACTCTAGTATAATTCTTATTAGTAACAGAAGTCTTACCAGAATTGACCATCCCAATATTTGAGGACTGACAATATTGTGGATGAATCATGGAATTAGTGATGGATTAACCTAAGTTTAATTTGTATGTTAATTCAATAATATGATTTATTTAATTTATAATATTATTTATTATTTTAATAATAAATAATATCTCATAAACTATCTCGTAATAATACTATATACCAATTAAAACAAATTCAAATTAAATATTACAAATTACAAAACACTTAAGTTAGACGTATCTATTTTCTCTAAGGTTTTTTGTTGTTTGTGAAAATTTTTGACTTTTTGCAGATGGCCATTTAGAGACGACATTCTTTCCTTCTTCACCTTGGCCATCATTTAGCTTAAGAAATTGTAAGTTTTTTGAAATTTTTTGAATTATTTTTGTTATTTGTTATTTATTAAAATATGTTAATTATTAAGTTTTAAATCATTATTTGGAGCCAATAAATGAAATTCAACCGATTGGAGGGTTGGTTTGTGTGTG
>JAJEJH010000937.1:0-60052 GCA_026122585.1 Anacardium occidentale | reverse complement strand
GTAATACACATACTCAACATATACAATATATATAATTCAATAATTACATAATACATATAACATACATATAAATTAATATAATATATGCATAAAATACAATAATAAATATATTTACAGTATAAATATGGTATAAACATAATATAATGTAGGTACCCAAAAAAAATAAAAATAAAAATAAAAATAAATGAAAAAATTAAAATAAGTAAAAAAAATAAAAAAAAAGAAAAATAAAAAGCAGCTTTGCCCCAGCGTAGCTTGAACCTGGGAGGGGGAATAACATGGCCGCCTGCTGCCATCAGGGCGGCCAGTCTCATCCAATGCATTTAGGCAAACGGTATATTATATATATTATATACCAATACACAGGACATACAGTATAATATATATAAATATATACGTACAATAAACAACACATACATAAAAAAATATATATATATATATATATATATACTACATGTTTAAAGCAAACACAATCAATCATCCACACTTATTTACATGCATATATATGATTAATATAACATAACATAAAATAAAAATAAAATAAAATAACATAAATAAATAAAAGGTCAAGTATATTAAGATCCCCTCAGGTATATACCTTGAATGTGGATGCCTTCAAGCTTTCCAATATTGAGCCAAAAGATGAGTTGAGTGAAAATCAGATTCAAAATATATATATTTTTTTGTTTTTATCACTATATATTTTTTCGTAATTTTCCCTCCTCTCTCCAATTTTCTTCCCCCCCCCAAAAAAATCCCTCTTTCTCCCCAAGCTCCCCCCTTTTTATACTGCCTGTCAAAAAAAAACCGCTGGCAGCAGTTGGGCAGTTGATCATTACGTGTGCGAAAAGAGTGAAGAGAGTGGAGAAGATGCTGCAGGGAAAGATCATGGGCGTGGGAAATAAAATGGGCAAGTGGGAAATATGGGGAAAAACTGCAGCAGAGAGAAAGATCATGGGCTGGAGCATGCTTCTTTTCTCACTTGGGCCGCCTAATTGGATTTTTTTTTTTTTAATTATTGGGCTTTGGATTTGGATTGGGTTTTGGATTGGATTAGGATTTTAGGCTTTTTGGATTTAAATGGTTTGGGCTAGGATTTTAGGCTTTTTTTTTTTTTTCTTTTATTATTATTATTTTTTTTTATTATTTTTATTATTTGATTATTTTTTATTATTATTATTTTTTGTTCGGGTTTGCTCATCTATCCTCAATTTAATATCTTGAAAGCATCGATTCAAAATTTTCAGGTTTATCATCATCGGGGATGACCTTGTTGGGTCCAAAATGGGGTGTCTACAGTCTCTATGATCAAGTTACATGTTGATTCACTTGTCACAATTCGATTAATCTAATCATACATATATACATACATACACATGTACACTACAAGAGAAAGGGCATATAGTGGCGTTTTTTTAGCAGTTTTTTTTTAAAACGCCACTATAAGCGGTTTATACCAGCGAAATCATGAGATGACAAAAGAATGTTGCTGAAAGCCCAGTTTTTGCCGACGTTTTTGTAAACGCCGGTAAATACTGAATAAAATGCCACTGAAACATTGTTTTACCGACGTTTATATAAACGCCGGTAAAACTCACTTAAAAACGTTGGTAAAGGTCTTTATAGCCTTAGCTCGCGCACTCTTCTTCTTCTTTTTCATTTTCTCCTACCTCTGTTCAGTCGTTTTCTCCCACTGGCCGCTACTATTTTCGTCGGTTCCAAGCCTGTTTTTGACGACATTTTTCCCTTCTTCACCTTGGTTCCAATCATTTTCTCGTCGTGGTCATGCCATTGAAGATTTGGAGTGAAAAAAAGCTGCCCGCAAGGAGGGGGTATTATTCTTTTTATTTTCCCACTAATTATGTTTATAAATAATGCTTTTTGGGTGCACATAGTTAATTAACGTTTTGTTTAGAAAGATTCATTAATAATAACCATCTTCCAGCCAAATGGTTATTTTTTATTTGTTTGGAAAGATTCAATTGAAAGTGATGGTTTGAAAAATAAGAAGAAATGGTGCCCAAGATAGCATGGAAAATGGTGTTGGTAGAATGTTTTATTTTCCTCCAGGCGTTGGGGAATTGTATTACTTGAGGATTTTGATGCACATACTTAATTTTGTTAATTTGTTCTTTTGCCAGTATTGAACAAAATTGAATGTTATTTTTTTTATTTTAGTTAAATTTCAAATAATGCATTTTTTGAATAATATTTGTCAATATTTTTGCTAATTAATTACTATATATTATTCATGGAGGACAATAATATATATGTACACATTAAGATTCTTAACTCTAATAGAAACTCTAGTATAATTTTTGTTAGTAACAGAAGTCTTACTAGAATTGACCATCCCAATATTTGAGGACTGACAATATTGTGGATGAATCATGGAATTAATGATGGATTAACCTAAGTTTAATTTGTATGTTAATTCAATAATATTATTTATTTAATTTATAATATTATTTATTATTTTAATAATATTATTTATCTAATAAACTATCTCGTAATAATACTATATACCAATTAAAACAAATTCAAATTAAATATTACAAATTACAAAACACTTAAGTTAGACGTATGTATTTTCTCTAAGGTTTTTGGCTATTTGTGAAAATTTTTGACTTTTTGCAGACAGTCATTTGGAGATGACATTCTTCCCTTCTTCACCTTGGCCATCATTTAGCTCAAGAAATTGTAAGATTTCTGAAATTTTATGAATTATTTTTGTTATTTGTTATTTATTAAAGTATGTTAATTATTAAGTTTTGAATTATTATTTGGAGTAAATAAATTAAATTCAACCGATTAGAGGGTTGGTTTGTATGCGGTATTGAGGTGGAAGTGTTTGATTGAAATGCATCAAATTATTAATATCCAAAAACTAATAATATTAGAAACTCTTACATTTTTTTGGATGTAATATTCTTTAGAATCTTAGTTACAGAACTATGTATAATTCATTTTTTTGTTTCTGTTTTTTAGGGTTTAGAGAGGTACCCATAAAATTTGTTCTGAAAATTTTTGGTTAAGGATCATTATCATTGTAAATTCTTTTGGTTTTTGAATATGCATGTGGGAATTTTCATATAGTCACAATTAGGATATTAAAGATTGCTACCTTTAAAATTGGAAATTAAAGATAAAAGCTCATGTTTGATTATTAAAGTTAACGGATAAGTATTTGTGTTTGCAATATAACTAATTAATGTTACATGGTCAGATTGATTTGGTGTTTACATTAGGTATAATTTCAACTGTGTTATTATCTATCAATACGTTGTCATAGATACTCTTAAGTGTAGGAGTTGAATGAGTTTTAATACAGTGACAGTAGAATTTTTAGAACGGTTGAATAGCTTCCTTGATTTTGCATTTCAAGGTAAATCAAGTACTGACAAAGTTTCATATCCTTGTAGAAAGTGTGTTAATTACTACTACAAAAATCGACTAGAACTATATGACCATTTAGTGGTCCATGGATTTATGGTTGGTTATACGACTTGATATTGTCACGGTGAATCTATGGTCACACAAGAGTCAACTCCAAGCGTCCAAGTACAAAAAGAAACGAGTACAAATAATTCCATGATAGAAATGTTACATGATATTTTTGGGGTATCTGGACAGCTTTTCAATGCATGTAATCATGGCAGAGATGCAATTGAGCCTAATGTCGATGATACTATGATGGAAGAACATACGAAACATTTTGTTGGAGAAAAGGAAGACTTTAGGAAATTAATAGAAGTTGCTAAAGAAGAATTATATCTAGGGTGTGAGAATTTCACTAAACTGTCCTTTATTTTGCATCTCTATAATTTAAAATGTCGTTATGGTTGGTCTAACAAATAGGTTGATGCTTTAATTAAGCTTTTAAAACATGCTTTTCCAAAGGGTGAGACACTACCGAACTCTTTTCATGAAACCAAAAAGATTATTGAAGCCTTAGGACTTAAATATGTAAAAATTCATGTTTGTCCCAATAACTGTATGCTATTTTGGAAAGAAAAAGCTTCTAATAACTTATGCTCAGTTTGTGGGGAGTCTCGATAGAGAAATTCTGAGAGTGATTCATCTAGTGCCATAGGAATTTCCAAATGGGTCAAGAAAAAATAAATTCCGTCGAAAGTGTTGCGGTATTTTTCTATCAAGTCGAGACTTCAAAGGTTATTCATGTCCCCAAAAACTTTAAAGTTGATAACTTGGCATGCTAAACACAGTACTAAGGTTAGGATTATGAGACATCCGACTGACTCAGAAGCATGGAAAAGCATTGACTCGATCTACCCTACATTTGGTGAAGAACCACATAATGTTAGATTGGGTTTAGCGAGTGACGGTTCCAATCCGTTTGGTACTATGTAAAGTACTTACAGCATATGGCCGGTTTTTTTATTTCCTTACAACTTTCCACCATGGTTGTGCATGAAACAACAATTCTGCATGCTCTCATTGTTAATTCCTAGTCCTTCTAGGTCTGGTAATGATATTGATGTTTACTTGCAACCTTTGATAGAGGACCTTAAAGACTTATGGGAGATAGGGGTGGAAATGTTTGATGCCTTATCGAAAGAAAATTTCCAATTACATACAACAATTATATGGACCATAAATGATTTCCCAGCTTATGGTAATCTCTCTGGGTGAAACATTCATAGTTGTTTTGCATGTCCTTGTTGTAATACAGAGACAAACTCCAGGAGTCTGAGGAATGGCAAAAAGTTCTGTTTCATGGGCCATCGTCAGTTTTTGGATATCACTCATGAGTCTCAATTTGATATAAAATCATTTGATGGGATAATCAAATTAAGATCCACTCCAGTTCCACCGTCTGGGTTTGCAATCTTGTATCAATTGAAAAATATCAAGTTTAACTATGGAAAGATGCATAAAGAAGTTACGGGGGTCAAACGAAAAACATGAAAAGAAAAAAGTATTTTCTTCCACTTACCTTATTGGCAATCACACTTAATCAGACATAACTTTGATGTGATACACATTGAGAAAAATGTTTGTGACAATATGGTAAATATAATTCTCAATATTGATAAAAAGTCAAGGGATAACATCTATACTCATCGGGACTTGCAAGAGATGAACATAAGGAAGGAGTTATGGCCTCAACAGCGGGATTCAGGAAGGACCTATTTACCTCCAACCTGTTATACAAGGGTATCACATGAGAGGAAAATTTTGTATAGAGTGTTGGAATAGGTTAAATTCCCAGATGTTTTTGCCTCAAACATTTCACGATGTGTTTGTAAACAACACAAATTATCTGTTTTAAAAACTCATGATTGTCATGTATTAATGCAACAACTTCTTCCACTTGCATTACGAGATGTATTGCCTATGAAAGTAAGTTCTATTTTGACTGAGCTATCAAACTTCTTTCGAGCTTTGTGTGCTAAGTCTCTTCGAATTCGTGATCTCGAGCAACTTGAAAGAAAGATTGTGTTCACATTCTACAATATGGAGAAAATTTTCCCCCTTGTATTTTTCACAATTATGGTGCATTTGGTTGTTCATTTGGCTACAGAAGTAAGGCTTGTCGGGCCAGTGTAGTACCGATGGATATATCCAATCGAAAGGTAAATGCTATAAATAAATATACTTCATTGTCTTTTCTTGAAAGTAAGTTCACACTCTGTCATTTATCAGGTCATTAGGCACTTTAAAATCAACTGTCTGGAATAAAGCTCATCCAGAGGGTTCGATTGCTAAAACATTTCTTACTTCAAAGTTTTTGACATTTTGTGCCCAATACCTAGATGATGACAAATCATCGCAGGGCCAAAAAAACACAACTAATGCACCTGGGTCTAAATCAATCATATTTCTCCAGGTTAGACAACCGTCTAGAAGTGTTCAAGGTTTCATGATGGATGAAAATATGTAGGTACAGGCGCAACGTTATGTTCTCTTCAATTTTGATTCAGATATAGTCCAGAGGTGTCGAGAGTAAGTTATCTTTGACGATGAACATATTCATGAATATATCGACATCAAATTGCGATAATATTGTACTCATTTATCCATAAATTACAGAGAACATGTTGGCGCTATCAAAAGACTGCATCATCAACGACGGCTAACTCAACATGAGATTAACCACTTACACAACGAATCCTTTCATGAATGGTTCAACATAAAGGCAAATGAATTTTTTTTATATATATATATAACTCTCTTTATATTTATATATTAATGGACATTAATAAATAACTATTTATATTGCTTTTAGGCAAAAGATCTGGACATTGATGATGATGAGCATCTCATTGTTGAAATCAAAGCCTTCGCGCGTGGTCCAAACTATATATCAAAGAGGTTTAAATGCTTTAAGTTGTATAATGGGTATAGATTTTGGACGAAGGAATATGAAAAAGACACAAGTACACAAAATTGTGGAGTTATGGTGGTTGCCAAAACCTAAAGTTATGTCAATAGTAGTGACTCAAAGTCGGTATTAGGAGATGTGACTTACTATAGTGTATTGACTGATATTGTTGAACTAAACTATTATGATGAATTTAAGATTTTATTATTTAGATGTGACTGGATTGATGTTACTCACGATAGAAGGAAAACACAGGATGCACAAGGATTTACACTAATAAGTTTCGCTCGTCTAATTCACACTGGTGATCATATACTTGATGAACCTTTTGTGTTTGCATCTTAGGCTCAACAAGTTATCTTTGTCCAAGATCGAAGAGATGAACAATGGGCTGTTCTTTTGCCCATAAGGCCTAGAGATACCTTTGATTTAAGAGATATTGCATCTGATGGGGATAACATTGATGTGAATATCTCTGACGATAGTTTGAATATTCTCCATTCAGCAAATCAAATAGAGATAGAGACTAATGATTTTGTGTTAGTTAGGAGTGATATAGACGACATTTTCATCAATGTGCTTATCGAGCAACAGTTATAGGATGATGATGACCATAATGTTAGTTAAGGTTAAACTCAAATTTTATCTTTGATGTGACTTGTAATTGAATATATGACATGTGTTATTGATTTCTCTATCTATATGGTGCAACCTTTTATATATGTTTCTTTTTTTTTTATAAATATTTACATATGAATCTATAAATAACGAGAACTTTCTTTACAGATTACAACTTAAAAATGTCAAGGAAAAAAGATAAACGAACGGTCTTCGAGGGGCAATCCTCACAAAGCGTTGAACCACCAAGTCAACATCAGGACAACACCTCAATCGCAGTTGGTAAAAGACAACATGGTATTAAAAGTTATGACATTTTATTATCAAACACCATTGACTGATATGTTATTTTTCATCATATGTGTTATAGGTCATGACTTAGAAATAAGACAAAGGGGACAAACTTTGATGTCAAAACTTTGGAATATGCATCCGAGTGAGAAGGTCACGGTGTAGTTTAACAATATGAACGAAGGAGTAGGTCCCGAAGCTCGTGTGTTGGCTAGTTTTCTAGGGACTTTAGCAAGAAATTATCAATTGCTCCCTTTAAGTATACATGATTGGAGGCGAATTCTGACATCAGAGAAAGAAAGGATTCTTGGATTTGTTAAGGTAAGATTACATTATTGTCTACATATATTATCACATTATTTATTACGGGCCCAATAACATAATTTAATGGTAAATTTATTTTCCAGACAAGGTTTACATACCCTTCAGAAGAGAACAAATGGATGTTATAGTCTTTGGGTAAGAAATGAAAAGACTATAAGTATAACCTGAAAGCAGAGTATTACGAACAGTACCCCAATATTGATGACCTTGTCAATAATAAATCAGATCGAATTCTGAGAGATCAGTGGATGGCTCTCATAACATAGTGGTATTCTGAGTAGGGGAGGGTACTATATTTTTTGCTTTTTCTTGTCTAGTTAGGTAATGATAAATTTTATCTTTTTCTTAAACATTTGCTTTTTTTTAGAGACGTAGCAGAACAAATAGAAGGACTCGTTTTGTTCAAACAATGCCACATACTAGAGGAACAAAGAGTATAACACGATTAATGAATGAAATGGTCAGTTGTTTTTCTTTCATTGTTAACCATATGATTAGGTCTTATGATAATTGTATCTTTCGACTGAGGAACAGACATCAAGTGGTGAATAGCCATTACAAGCCAAAGTGTTCATAGCCACCCATCGGACTCGTAGAGATGGAAGACCAATTGATCAAGACTTTACATACGTAATCGTAAGTTTAGTTTCTATTACTTTATTTGTGGTTGTGACAAATTTCGGTTAATAAGACATTATTTTTTATAATGGGTTTAGGAACTCCTCCGAGAGAAGATAAATGAGTTACAAAGTTCTATCCAAGAATCAAATGCAAGTCTTCCAGAGATGGAGAATAATGCATATGCTCAAGTGATGGGACCAAAAAGACATGGTCGGGTGCGTGGATTAGGATTAGGTCTAACACCTAGCATGTACAAGGCATCGACATCATCATCTCACCATTTAGGTGGCCCTTCAAGTGTGAATAATAAGGCGAATGAAAGAATAAGAGTATTGGAAGATCAAATGAAAACACTGTAAGAAGCACTTGATAATGGGATGAACTCAGTTGAATCTCAGTTGTTTAGGATTTATGTATCGTTAGGCCTGCCACCAGAGCAAAATGACGAGTCACTTAGTGGAGAGGTAATGTTTACAAGATATGTTCATATAACAAATTTCTTCAAATCAAGTAATTATATGAAAATTACTATCCATGGATTGTTTATTTCTATGTCATAGGTACCCTATCCATCAAGTAGCCAACACTCTTCAGATGAGAACTAGTAAGTTTGTATTTGCATTCTGGTGAATTATTTTCTATGTTCGAGAAATACGTATTGATGAAATCCAGCTAATTAGAGGGTTGATTTGTATGTAGATATGAAGTGTTGAAATTATTTGATGTTTGTTTTATTTGTTGTTTGAAATCCATGTGGTTTTATCCAAAATAATTATTTTTCGTGTATTCTCGTGAACTATGACTGGAGAAGTTTACTGACGCACTTTGTTAGAAGCAAAATTTTGGATGCGTTTTGTGTGCCATTGTCATTTTGCATTACTCATAATTATCTGCTACTAATTGTGCTCTTTTGTCAATAATTTAATCTTGTGTTTGCATTTGTTTGAAGCATAAAGCTAAATCTTATTTTTTGTGGTTGGAATGAATATGTTGTTAGTATGTTAGATCTAAATAATGCACACATAAGGATAAAATTCTTCACTTTGTTTTTGATATGAGGATATTTTATACTTATAAGTATACATTGTTGACACATCTATTTGCATACTATAAGATTGTTAACCATGTAATTCATATAGTTTTCGTTTCTTTTGGTGTTACAATTAAGTATAGTCTAGCCAACTTTCGTTTTGTGATTTATTCTACGTTGAGTGACCATTAATGGACATTGTCTGCTATTTTTGTATTTCGTTCTTCTAAAATCTTTAACTTTTTTCGCAAGACATAATGTCAAGAATTTTGGCTCCAATTTACCCAACAAGCTTCATGACAATTACTTTAAAAGTCCCTAAACAATATTATGATTAACAATTGTATTCGTGTACGACAAGAATTCTAATAATACCTTCTATCAAATATTTTATTAATGATTTTACAAATTTACTTGTATGTATATATAGACGATATTGTCTTGCGTATGTTGTTGTCAATTTTTCTATTGAGTTTTGCACATTATTTATAATAAACTGGAAGTTTAATCAACAAGTAGCCAAAAGGCCCATGAAACAGTTAAAAAGCCACTATAACCTACAAAAAATGCCGCTATAACCTTGGAAAAATGTTGCTAAATCCATTGCAATCGGCCACAAATTTTTAAAACGTCGAAATGTGATATGGAGGGAAAAAATTAACAAACGCTGCTAAAACCCCTAAAAACATCGCTATATCTTATCAACCCCGGCGAACAATCGTGCGCGAAAAAACAACGAGAAATAAATTGACGGGTGGTAAGGGTTTTACCGACGTTTTATAAACACCGGTAAAAGTAAAATAAATGTTGCTGTTAACCGAGGATTTTAGCGACATTTATTTTGTAGTTTTATCGGTGTTTTTAGAAAATACTAGTAAAACCTTTACCGACGTAGCTTGTACCGACGTTTGAGCAAACACTAGTAAGATTATTTACGGCATTTTTAAATGCTGCTAAAACACTAAAAAAACGCCGCTAAAATCCTATTTTGTTGTAGTGGTAGTAATAAATGAAGAAATCCTAATTTATTATTATTAAAACAAGAAATATTGTTCAAATAAAATTACAAAAATAGCCTCAAGGATTTTCCTTAGGGAACCTACTCTAACGCACATGCGGTGGTTAATCTAGACCCTAAACCCAAAACCTAATACAATACCATCCACTATCAGCTCTAGCTCCAAATTGTCCAAGACATGTCATTAATAGGAACAATCAATCATGTATTTAATTTAAAATCATAAATATTAATTTGTAAGTTTGATACCTTCAATATGATATATTAAATATTAAATAGGAAAATTGATCCCCTCCTCTCAATAGAAAAATCAGAAAATTTTGTCTTTTTATTTGATAAAATGAAAGTTGGATCACTTTGTTAAAAATAATGATAATCGTGGTTGTTTCCCTTCAGTGTTGTTATCCTTATTATATTTGTCTCTTTGTTTTCACATTTTATCTTCCATTAAACATCATAAACTCTCATACAAATTGAAGATCTCATTATCTTCACCTTCATTAAGACATAATTGTCGTAGAAAAATAAATAATATTACCTAACCACTTCAAAAGGAGTGATTTTGATTTATTTATAGGTGAATTTAACTAAATTAAAAGTAAAGTTTACTTAGAAATAGAAAAATGACCACTCTTAAAGGTGGTCGGTAAGCTTTATTCCAGAAAAAGATACATACACATTGTCCAATCCATCACAAGACTGAGAAAATATAATTTAAAACCCGTATTTATGTGGGCACGTGGCTAACGTGAAAACTGATAGGGCTCAAACTTGTCCAGCTTGCTTGATACTTGCAAGAATTGTAGCTCTTGCAACAAAGAGAACAGAAAAGGTTGTCAAGCCCATGTTCAAAAAATTTTGTACCCCAAGGATGGTAATCAAGCCAACAGAACTAACGTCTTTGTTAACAAAAACAACAAAATAAACATTTTCAAGACTTAACGCTGTTAGTTTCACATACCTCCAGTCGACTACGATCAAACCAAATTGTTAAACTTGACAATTAGACTTGCTGGACTGATAGGAAATCGCTTCCTGGGAAAATCCCAGACTTTCTAATTGATGGTAAATCCATCATTGAATTTATTATTAAAATGATGAAATTTCAAAAACATTTTCCATGAGAAAGCCTATAATAACTTTATATATTCTTGTTATAAAAGTTTGTTTAGGAAATTTAAGAATAGCAGAGTCATCTACATTTTTCTAACTAAATAATCATATGTCCACGACCACGAGCTCAACACACTGACATGCATTCAATAATTAGCCTAATTCCTGTGCTTAATATAATTTTCTCAATTTCTGTAAACTACCCGGATGAGTCCAAAAAAGGGGCCAGATTTTCAAGATCACTTGGGCCTGCAGGATCTTTCTGGGCTATGATGAACATTGCTTCTACACAACACCATCATCACCATACAAACTGACAAAAACACCCTGGCCCATAGAAGAAATATATTTTGACAAAAAAAAAAAAAAAAAAACAAATCGATATTAGCGAAGGAATCCTAAGAAAAACCAAATCACGGCTGTATCTAAGCCAACCAACTATGTGCCACCCAAACTACGTTTAAATGTTTTTCTATCTATTAAATTTAAAAATATCAACTCTCACCCCTACTAACAGAGTTAACATTTTTTATATTTTAATTAAATGAATTTTCTGTTGTATTTTAATTAAATAATTTTTATACTCTTATAAACTATAATTATTAAAGTACTCTCTTTAATAGATTTACAAAAATAAAATCTAGGGTTTCAAAAAATTTTTTTGTCTTTGTATGTTAAATTTTTCTCCATCTTAACACCATTTTCTGTTTATCTTCTATTTCTCACCTATTCACCACAACTTTTTTCCCACGAGATCTAGCACAAAATCCAAAACGCTCTGGCATAAGGTCTTATTCATTACACAACTTTAACAATCATTACACAACAGTGTTAGTGGATTAAAACGCTACTATAATTGTATTTTACTAGTGTTTTGAAAAACATATATAAAAACAATTTTAAAAGCCACTAAAGGCTCATCATTTTTCCTAAAAATGCATAACATTTTCCCTTCCCACTAACATTTCCCTTTCTTACAAAACATATACCTTCCTACATGCCTATTTTGTTGTGCCTGTTTCTTATCTCCCCATCAAACAACCTACCATGTCACCACTATCAACCCTGTACCCATGTTCTACCATTCATCATCAACTTTGTAGCCCACCAAAACAAAGTTAATGTTTGGTTCATGTATTTTGAAAATCTTTTGGGTTGGTATCTTGAGAAAATCAAATCGATTTGAAGGTCAGTTTGTATACGAATTTGAAGTGCAAACTGTACTGTTACATTAAAGAGATGTTTGTCTCTGAAAGTCAAAATGTTATCAAAGCTAACACTTTTTCCAACTGCTAACTTTTTTTTTTTTTTTCAGATACTTAGCCTATTAGGGAAAATAGTTGCAAAATAGCTCAGTTTAGGATTAACTGTAATATCTCAATGTTATAATGGTCTTTTTAGGCCTTTGATTGGGGTTAGAAGAGAGAATTTTGGTCAGAGATTAGTCTTAGTAAGTTCTAAGGGTATAATAGTCTTTTTAAAGAGGCTTTATATGGGTTATGCTTGATATATGATTGTATGTCTTAGACACACGCCCGTGTACCTTTTATGTGAAGAGCATGATCGTATGCCTCAATGAGACACGACTGTGTGTCTTCTTTATGCCACATAGCTATATAAAATGAGATTTCACATTTTCAGCCAGCTTACCCATTTCTTTTCTTCTTCGTTCCTAGCTAACCTTAGCCAATTTTCAGAGGGAGAAGCCAATTTTTAGAGGGAGAAGTCAATTTTTAGCACCTGAGCTAGTCAGGATTTGTCATAGTTAAAGAGATAGAGATCCTTAAAAGCTCCAAGTAAGTATTTCCTTACCTCGCTCTTGTTTCTTTGTATGTAAATCCCTAGATAAGCTTAGTTAGAGATTTAGTATGATTTTGAGATGATAAAAGTTGTACTAGAAGCTTGTGGTGTGCTAAAATAAGTTTATTTGTAGAGATTTTGAGATTGGGAGAATTTTAGCCAAGTTTTTAGGTTTCCCAAGCATATTATCGTCGAAGCATGATAGACACATGATCATGTGCTCATAGCCGCATAACTGTGTTATTCCATTTCAACGATAACACACCCAGTTAGTGATAAACACGCTCGTTAGCTCGCTCCCAATTTCACACACTCGTGTATATTCAACATAGGAGCGTTATAAGTGTTACTACATGCTTGTATAAGTAGGGATACAACCATGTGTTTGGCATACATGCCCATGTGTCTTGAAACACATACCCATGCAATAAGCTAGAATTTAGAAATACCATTCTAGAAATAAAACTACTCACGTATGGTCTTGTATATTTCCCCACATGCCCATGTGTTGAGAGATACACACCTGTGTATTGAGAGTTACACACTCGTGTGTTGAGAAATACACGCTCGTGTACTAAAGGAAAGTAGCAGAGATAGAAAATAAAAACAGAATACAAAAAAGAAAAGGAAAATAAGAGGGAAAAAATGAGATATTTTTCCAGAATCATACTTTAATGTCACACAAGTATAAGAACACTTATCCATATCTTAGAACAACATAATCTAATGATAGGTTACAAGCAGAAAACTGAGATAAAGATAGAAACATAATAGAAACAGCAAGATAGCAACAGAAAGCTAGTAGAATTATAACAGAACATAAGATAGTATAAATTACAGAAATAGAAAAATAGTAATAATATACAAAATAAAACTATAATAGTTGTTTCAATAAGATAAATTATAATAAAAGAAAGAGAGATAATAAGATTTCATGCATGAATAGCATCATTCAGTATAGTATGTCATGATAGTGTTTTCAAAAGGGATCAAGTGATTCAAATGACTGGTATGGTAGGATATTTTAACTTACTAGCACTTCGCTAATGTGATTCAACCCACATAACCAAGATACCGAATCTTGGTGTTCATCGATTGAATGTTGATTATTGTATTTGACCTTATTAGATATGAGTTGTTGATTATTTTGCATTCCATAATTCTCACATCCTTAATTTTTTTCAGATATGAGTTGTTGATTATTGTATATTGAGTTATGTTAGTACTTTAATTATATTGAATATTTAATTAATACATTTTAAAATTGATTAATATATATTTTAAACATTGTCAAAACATTATTAAATTAATACATTTTAGTCTTTTTTAGTATTATCTTAGTCCATTTTGAACAATATCAAATTGTATATTTGTTGAATCATGCACAGGAAAATTTTAATTAATATAAATAAAAAATAAAAAAATGTCACTAAAAACAAAAAAAATATCGTTAAAAGTCATAAATGTAAGACACCTCAGAAGGGTATTACTGTTCACTGTTTAATTAAAATAATAATAAATAAATAATGAAAATATGGTCAATAATACCCAACCGAAATGCTTAACTGAACTCACATATCACAGCGGAAGACTAGTAGTACAATGTATAAATACATATATACATGCCCAATTAAAACTTTCATATTAAAATATGCGCAGAAAATAAATATGTGCATACAAATAAAACTGAACATAGAGGATCCCAGACGACAGCCATCTCCTCCTCCCAGCTCCCTACAACTCACCTGCAAAAAGAAAGGAAAGTAGGGAGTGAGTGATAAAATCACCCAGTAAGCACTTCATATCCACTGACCCTAAACCAACCCTTCTCGAAGGACTCCACAACACCACACACAGGACAAGCTCCAACTGACAACCATCCTGACACACACCACTTCTATGACCGGATACTGCCTCATACCCAGTCGTAAAATACGTATATGAGTATACGTAAACAACCGAGAGTGAAGAGTAATCCGAACCGAAAACTTGACTCACCAATCTCTGTTACGGATACTCATAATTGCACTGATCTGAACTGATACTGAACTGAAACTGAACTGATGCTGAATTGATACTGATCTGATACTGTCACGGAAGCTTATGTGTCACTACGTGGATTATCGAGTACTGTTCAATTACGGTTATTTACTGTCTTATCATTCGCTGAATGATATGCTGATGTGTCATATAATCATGACATGCTATGCAATAAGCTGAAAACATAGTTAGGCCTGGGCCTGCATACTGAACATAGTTTTCTGAAAACTGTTCATGAAAACTAAGCTGTTGGATCCTGGGATCCCATAACTGAAAATCATGCAAAAGCTTTATCTGAAAGCTATGCAGAAAACTGTGTACCCTGGGGTACCTAATATGCTGAAAACTATGCTGCGCAGACTGATGAATACAGGGATTTGACACCTTGGCCATATGAGTTTCCTCTGCAAACACGTGCCACAAACTGTATGGCCCACGTGATGCCATCAGGCCTCGGCCTGGAAACATATCTGAACTGAGCGCCTTGCGCTATACTCATCTGATCCTCGGACTAGGAAAAACATAAACTGCTAGCTGAGCAACCCGGCACATGCCAATACATAGGGCTAGTATTGAGTATATAACTCCTGGTGACCCGGGTGCTGAAACTCACAAGTGCCCCCTCGTATTCACCTCTGAAAAACCATGTTTTTCAACTGAAAACATGTATTCGGACCCTCGGATCCATTTTTGAAAACACTGGATGGCATGCCATGCTATGCATATGCATATGATGCATCATGAAGTCTTAATTGAGCTCAAATTACTGTTTGCTATCCATTGGATAGGGTTACAGTGCAAATTTCGCGAATTAAAGTTGAATATCTCATTTTTGCCTAACGCACGGGCGTGCGTTGTCGTGTGCACGGGCGTGCATGAACGTGCACGGGACCGTGACCCTGGTCGTACGCTGGTCGTGCGAAGTTCTGGAATTTCTCAATTCCACTAGGCGCACGGGCGTGCATGAACTATGCACGGTCGTGACCCCTCAAATTAGGGCACGCACGGGCACGTAAACACGGCCGTGACCATGCAGAATACGCAGAGTGCACGGGCGTGCGTCCTGCTCTGCACTTCCATGCCCGCTCGGAAACCACTCACTTCCGGCCAAAATCACATACCAAGTGCAAATTAAACATAATACACATGCCAAACACTTCAAATAACCATAAATACTCTTCCAGCAACCCCAAATCTCCAGCCAAACATTCAACTCAACATAAACATATAAAAGCATACTTTCACACCCATGAGCATAAACACATACATAAATCATCATCCCAATCGTCTCAAGTTGTCATCAACACACAAAGAGAACATCACAATCATGCTGGGAACGAATTTCATGCCTCAAACAAGCAACCAAACCAACCAAAACCGCAAGGGAAAGGGGAAAGAAGTGCCTACCTCTTGACATGCTTTCTCTCTCAAGAAGCTCACGAATCAAACTTGATTGGAAGATCTTGGAAGCTGCTCTCCACTCCTAGGGCGAGAATCCTCTGAAAATCGAAGGAAATTTGGGTGAAAATGAGTTTGGAAACGGATAAGCTCAACTTTAAAGCGAAGACAGCAGGAAAAGTACACATGCACGGGCGTGCATCTCTCATGCACGGTCGTGCATGGCAGGAAAATTGCAAAAATGCCATTTTCCCGCGCTCGCATGCAAATCCATCCTAACGGATCCATGCACAAGCCCTCAAACTCAACAAAACACACCATTTTCACCCCAAAACTCTCACACAACCCTAGAAGTCTCAGAAACCACAAACTGAACCCAGATTAGGAAGCCGAAAAGACCAAACTAACCCTGGGATGTTACAATCTCTCCCTCTTATAAGAATTCCGTCCTCGGAATTACCTGAAAAGCTCGGGATACTGATCTCTGATCTCGGATTCCATTTCCCACGTGGACTCTTCCACATTTTGATTCCTCCACAGAACTCTGACCAAAGGAATCTCTTTATTTCTCAGCACTTTAACTCTGCGGTCTATGATCTGAACAGGCATCTCCTGATAACTCAGATCCTCTGCCAATTCCAACTCTGGAAGCTCAAGCACATGAGAAGGATCTCTAATGTACTTTCTCAGCTGAGACACATGAAACACATCATGGAATTTGTCCATACTTGCCGGCAATGCTAATCTGTACGCAACTGGGCCAACTCTTTCCAGGATCTCATAAGGTCCAATGAACCTAGGGGCCAACTTCCCCTTCTTGCCAAATCTTAACACGTGACGGTAAGGAGCGACTTTCAGGAATACGAAATTCCCGACCTCAAACTCTAACTCCTTACGCCTCACATTCGCATAACTCTTTTGGCGATCCTGGGCCTGTTTCATCCTCTGCCTCAAATCTGAGTCTGTCGGAACACACACTCGGCCCCTGAATCTCAGAATTTCATCACTGATGTCAAAATCTGGCACTGAGCCCTCTGACACTTTCTGTACCATCATCTGTACCCACTGATTTGATCTCTGTGCCTCTCTGATCTCATTTGACAAGGTAGACACAATCTGAAGCCTCGAAAACCCAGCTGACACAATCTCTATCTGTTCTCTGATGATCTCTCTCTGAAGCTCACTCTGAACAGATAAACTGGACAAGACAACTCTGCGACTCAAGGCGTCTGCAACTACGTTTGCTCTGCCCGGGTGGTATCGAATCTCACAGTCATAATCCTTGACTAATTCCAACCACCGTCGCTGCCTCATGTTCAATTCCTTCTGGGTGAAGAAGTACTTCAAACTCTTGTGATCTGAGAAAATGCAGCACCTGACCCCATACAAATAATGCCTCCAAATCTTGAGAGCAAAAACCACAGCTGCAAGCTCTAAATCATGAGTAGGGTACCTCATCTCATGATCCTTTAATTGCCTGGAAGCATAGGCAATCACTCTACCAGCTTGCATCAACACTGCACCAATCCCCTGGTGCGAAGCATCGGTGTAAACCTCATAATCTAGCCCTTCCTGAGGCAAAGCCAAAACCGGCGCACTGGTCAACCTCTGCTTTAATTCTTGGAATCTGGCCTCACACTGATCTGACCAAACAAACGGGTTCTCTTTCCTGGTCAAAGCTGTCAGCGGTCTCACCAAACTGGAAAACCCCTGAATAAACCGTCTGTAGTAGCCTGCCAAACCCAAGAAGCTACGGACCTCTCTAACTGTACTCGGCCTCGGCCAACTCAAAATCACCTCAATCTTAGCCGGATCAACTGACAAACCCTCAGCTGAAATGACATGCCCCAGAAATACCACACTCTGTAGCCAAAATTCACACTTACTGAACTTGGCATACAACTGCCTATCCCTCAATCTCTGCAACACATACCGGAGATGATCCATATGCTCCTCAACACTCCTCGAATATACCAGAATGTCATCGATAAATACAACCACAAATCTATCGAGACAATCATGGAATACTCGGTTCATTAGATCCATGAAAATCGCTGGAGCATTCGTCAACCCAAATGGCATCACTACAAACTCATAGTGGCCATATCTAGTCCTGAAGGCAGTTTTAGGTACATCTCTGTCAGCAACTCTGACCTGGTGGTATCCTGACCTCAGATCAATCTTTGAAAAGACTGATGCCCCACTGAGCTGATCAAACAAATCATCTATTCTTGGCAACAGATACTTATTCTTCACTGTGGCCTTATTCAATTCTCTGTAATCGATGCACATCCTCATCGATCCGTCTTTCTTTTTCACAAACAAGATGGGAGCACCCCACGGCGAACAACTCGGCCGAATAAACCTCTTCTCAATCAGTTCTTGCAACTGTTTCTTTAACTCTTGAAGTTCTGCGGAAGCCATTCTATAAGGAGCTTTTGAAATAGGAGCTGTCCCTGGGAGCAACTCAATACTGAACTTAAGCTCTCTCTCTGGCGGTAACCCCGGTAACTCCTCTGGAAACACATCAGGAAACTCACAGACAACTGCCATCTGCTCAACACTGGGCCCACTGACATCCCTACTGACGACATTTGCTAAGTAGCCAATACAGCCCTTACTTAACATCCTCCTGGCCTGAACACACGAAATCAGCATGGTCTCCACTCTACCCTCTCCAAAGACAAACTGATCAGAATCTACATGAAGTCTAACCTTTTTCTTCTGACAGTCGATCTCAGCTCCGTACCTCGTCAGGAAATTCATGCCTAGGATCATGTCAAAATCACTCAACTCTAACATGATCAGATCTATCATCAGAGATCTACCCATGATCACTATCTCCTGATCAAATAACAACTGGTCACTATACATCACTCCCCCATCAGGCAGCTCTATACACACATAGCTCTCAACCGCACTAGGGGTCAACTCTAATCTCTCAACTACCCCTCTTGAAATGAAACTATGGGTGGCACCACAGTCAATCAAAACAAACAAGGGAGTATCAAGGAAGAACAACTGACCAGTCACAGCATGTGGAGTAGCCTCTGCCTGCTCCTGCCCCATGGCATAGACTCTGGCTCGACCTCCACTTCCACCTGAAGTCCCTGCACCTCCGCCTGGTGCACTAGCTCCACCATCCCACCGACGACGATCAGCTCCTCCAGCTGAACCGCCTCCACTCCGGAAGAAGCCTCCCCTATCTCTGCCTGAACCAGGCCTACTGGAACCTGCTCCTCCTGCTCCGCCTGATCCACCTCTAGCTGGACACTCAGATATCTTATGCCCCGGTTGGCGACATCCGAAACATACTGGCTGACCAATCAGGCACTCTCCACTGTGCCTCCTGCCACACCTCTGACACATCGGTGGCTGACTTCCAGTCCTCTGACTCTGAGCACTCCTACCGGACCTCCTCTGCTGCATAGGCCTCTTACCTCTATCTCTATCACTGCCTCTCTCAGACTGCCCATAAAACATACCCATCCCCTGCAGGCACATCTCTGATCGGGTCGCTCTCTCTAGAGCATCACTGAATCTCTGCGAGGGATGCTCTCCTGTCAGAACATCTCTAGCAATGGCTGGATGCAACCCATGAATAAATTTCTGAACTCTGCCAGCCTCAGTACCCGCTAAACTCGGAGCAAATCTGGCCAAAGCATTAAACCGAGTCGCATACTCTCTGACCGAACTCGAGCCCTACTGTAACTCAATGAACTCTCGAGCTCTAGCATATGCAGTCCCTGGGCTCCTGAATTCACTCTCAAACATCGCCTGAAACTCTTCCCAAGAAAGGGACTCCTCATCCACTGTAGACCTTGCGAGATTCCACCAAGACCTCGCATCACCTCTGAACATGAAAACTGCATATCTGATCTTCTCTCGATCAGCATGAAAAACAGGTCGGTCACACTCTCAACCGCCTCTATCCACTCTTCGGCAACCGTCGGATCTTTACTACCCATAAATTTTGGAGCTTGATGAATACCCGAAAGACTGTAGATCGGGTGAACTCTCTCTGAACCACTGGTGCTAATCGTATCAGACCCAGAACTCTGTCCCTGATACTGCTGATACTGACCCATATCTGGCCACTGACCACCCATCTGCTCAGGATAACCCTGTCTCTGAAACTCAGGTTGTCTTCTCTTCGGTCTCTGATGAACTTCATCTTCGGCTGGCTGCTGAGGTCTTTCCCTCATCATTTCTCTGAAGATCCGCCTGACATCTGCTTCCCCAAAAGCACCTTGGGCGGCCTGCGGTCCCCTTCTATCACCACTACCACTTCCACTACCACTCGAGGGTCCAACTGAAGTACTGTCCTCATCCTCGGATGATCTCGGAACACGGCCTCTCCTACCTCTTCTATCTGAAGAAACCACGAAACATTAGGGTCAACAAGCACAAAACAGATACTACTGTACTTACACCGAGAGGAAGGCGAGCTCTGGCTGCTGGGATACGCTGAAATACACACATATGCACGTCGAAAACAATGCAATTCACACATATGCACACAGTTTTCCGCTTTGATATCGCTCTGATACCAAAAATGTAAGACACCTCAGAAGGGTATTACTGTTCACTGTTTAATTAAAATAATAATAAATAAATAATGAAAATATGGTCAATAATACCCAACCGAAATGCTTAACTGAACTCACATATCACAGCGGAAGACTAGTAGTACAATGTATAAATACATATATACATGCCCAATTAAAACTTTCATATTAAAATATGCGCGGAAAATAAATATGTGCATACAAATAAAACTGAACATAGAGGATCCCAGACGACAGCCATCTCCTCCTCCCAGCTCCCTACAACTCACCTGCAAAAAGAAAGGAAAGTAGGGAGTGAGTGATAAAATCACCCAGTAAGCACTTCATATCCACTGACCCTAAACCAACCCTTCTCGAAGGATTCCACAACACCACACACAGGACAAGCTCCAACTGACAACCATCCTGACAAACACCACTTCTATGACCGGATACTGCCTCATACCCAGTCGTAAAATACGTATATGAGTATACGTAAACAACCGAGAGTGAAGAGTAATCCGAACCGAAAACTTGACTCACCAATCTCTGTTACGGATACTCATAATTGCACTGATCTGAACTGATACTGAACTGAAACTGAACTGATGCTGAATTGATACTGATCTGATACTGTCACGGAAGCTTATGTGTCACTACGTGGATTATCGAGTACTGTTCAATTACGGTTATTTACTGTCTTATCATTCGCTGAATGATATGCTGATGTGTCATATAATCATGACATGCTATGCAATAAGCTGAAAACATAGTTAGGCCTGGGCCTGCATACTGAAAATAGTTTTCTGAAAACTGTTCATGAAAACTAAGCTGTTGGATCCTGGGATCCCATAACTGAAAATCATGCAAAAGCTTTATCTGAAAGCTATGCAGAAAACTGTGTACCCTGGGGTACCTGATATGCTGAAAACTATGTTGCGCAGACTGATGAATACAGGGATTTGACACCTTGGCCATGTGAGTTTCCTCTGCAAACACGTGCCACAAACTGTATGGCCCACGTGATGCCATCAGGCCTCGGCCTGGAAACATATCTGAACTGAGCGCCTCGCGCTATACTCATCTGATCCTCGGACCAGGAAAAACATAAACTGCTAGCTGAGCAACCCGGCACATGCCAATACATAGGGCTAGTATTGAGTATATAACTCCTGGTGACCCGGGTGCTGAAACTCACAAGTGCCCCCTCGTATTCACCTCTGAAAAACCATGTTTTTCAACTGAAAACATGTATTCGGACCCTCGGATCTATTTCTGAAAACACTGGATGGCATGCCATGCTATGCATATGCATATGATGCATCATGAAGTCTTAATTGAGCTCAAATTACTGTTTGCTATCCATTGGATAGGGTTACAGTGCAAATTTCGCGAATTAAAGTTGAATATCTCATTTTTGCCTAACGCACGGGCGTGCGTTGTCGTGTGCACGGGCGTGCATGAACGTGCACGGGACCGTGACCCTGGTCGTACGCTGGTCGTGCGAAGTTCTGGAATTTCTCAATTCCACTAGGCGCACGGGCGTGCATGAACTATGCACGGTCGTGACCCCTCAAATTAGGGCACGCACGGGCACGTAAACACGGCCGTGACCATGCAGAATACGCAGAGAGTGCACTCGAGTGCACGGGCGTGCGTCCTGCTCTGCACTTCCATGCCCGCTCGGAAACCACTCACTTCCGGCCAAAATCACATACCAAGTGCAAATTAAACATAATACACATGCCAAACACTTCAAATAACCATAAATACTCTTCCAGCAACCCCAAATCTCCAGCCAAACATTCAACTCAACATAAACATATAAAAGCATACTTTCACACCCATGAGCATAAACACATACATAAATCATCATCCCAATCGTCTCAAGTTGTCATCAACACACAAAGAGAACATCACAATCATGCTGGGAACGAATTTCATGCCTCAAACAAGCAACCAAACCAACCAAAACCGCAAGGGAAAGGGGAAAGAAGTGCCTACCTCTTGACATGCTTTCTCTCTCAAGAAGCTCACGAATCAAACTTGATTGGAAGATCTTGGAAGCTGCTCTCCACTCCTAGGGCGAGAATCCTCTGAAAATCGAAGGAAATTTGGGTGAAAATGAGTTTGGAAACGGATAAGCTCAACTTTAAAGCGAAGACAGCAGGAAAAGTACACATGCACGGGCGTGCATCTCTCATGCACGGTCGTGCATGGCAGGAAAATTGCAAAAATGCCATTTTCCCGCGCTCGCATGCAAATCCATCCTAACGGATCCATGCACAAGCCCTCAAACTCAACAAAACACACCATTTTCACCCCAAAACTCTCACACAACCCTAGAAGTCTCAGAAACCACAAACTGAACCCAGATTAGGAAGCCGAAAAGACCAAACTAACCCTGGGATGTTACAATAAAACAATGCTGCTATAAGTCTTTTATAAAATACTTGTAAATGTCACAAAAACACAACTAAAAGTCATAAATAGACCAATAAATTAAACATGAACAATGACAAGAAAATATAGAAAATGCCAGTAAAACTCATAAAAATATCGCTAAATATCATCAAAACATTGGTTAATTACATGCGAACAATGGTAAGAACATTTGTTTTTTTTTTTGTTTTTTGGTTGAAAAAGGGGTTTGATTGAGGATTAAAAATGTCAATAAGAACCCCTAAAAATTGTCAATATATGTCTATCATTTAGTGACTTTTTTTTATATATATTGACGTTCGATGTAAATGTTAATATAAATTAAACAGACACACATTATACCGGTGTTTGCTTAGTGCAGTGGCATTTAAAAATATTGTTAAGGGTCAGGAAAAACATTGGTAAAAATCTTAACTGTTGTAGTGCTTAGTTGAAGTTTACAACATAAAACGGGACTTGATAACGGTGGATGTTCCAACAGGGTTTTACAAGTTGGCACCAAGGAGATTTACTGTGATTTATACAATAGGAATACTAGGAGAAATAAAGAAAATGGTGAAATTGAAATATTTGTAAATGATGTGAATCAAGTTGTGGAGGATAATTTCTCAAACAAGTTTTTGTTTGAAGGATACATGAAGGGAGGCTAAGACATCTCACAATTCCAAGTCATAGAGATGGTTCTCATAGACCTTTTGTCCCGAATAGAAAAATGTTGTGGCAAGTGAAAGTGAAGTTGACAATGGTGTTTAGAGAGAATGAAAATGGAGGATATAAAGAGAGAAAAAGGATTTTGAAACCTTAGATTTTATTTTGGTAAGTCTATTAAAGAGGGTATTTTGATAGTTATAGCTCTAAGGGTATAATAGTTAGTTAATCAAAAATTAAATAAAATACTAACTTTATTAGTATTTAGGTGGAAGTTAAATATTTTGAAAATTGTGGAAGTTAAATATTTTGAAAATTAACGGACAGAAATCTGTTTTTTAATCATCATTTGGGTAGGCAATGGTCATTTGGCCTTGTATATATACTAATTGTGAATTAACACTAAAATTCTACCACTAGATAGACGTAGTTGTCGGCGGACACTAAAATATAAGCAAAGAAGCTTCCGGTGGTGTTTCCAAATCCAAGGGACATGGCCTCTGATTCCGAACCAGCACATTTGCGGCCATTTTAACTACTCAAGGGTCGTCTTTAATATCATCTTCATCTCTCTCTCTCTCTCTCTCTCTAGTGTTTCAGTACTGTCCTTTACCAAGATTCCCAAGTGCTCTTTCTCTTGTCGAGCTCAGTCACATCTCACTGTCTCAGCCACGCACAAACAAACAAACAAACACAGAAATCACTAATGACAAAAAGTCAATCACACAAAGATCAGGTGTCTTGGGAGAATCAAGGATCTCGCCATACCTGTACATACTGATATATCATAATCGAAGGCGAGCCTTCACGAGGTGAGCTCCACTTCACCTTCATGCACGTATAAATAATTTAATCATCAACTTGCCCCACGTGAGCCCTAGTCATTTATATACATTAATTTATTTTAATTCGTGTATTATCTGGCTTCGAAGACTGCGGTCAAATCAGATCCTAGGAGAGACCTGGCTTAATTATATTTTATGCTAAACCAATTAATTAATTAATTACAAGACACTTCTTTAGTGAATAATAGAGATGATGATTATCTCTTGAATTCTGGATTCAAGCCCCGTTTCATCGCCTATATGGTAGGAATTTTCGGAAATAAATGGAAACTGGAAAAAAAGAAGTCCCCACAAGCTGGAGGAAGAAAGATATCTTCTTTTCCTATAATAATCTCTCTATAAATTTATAAAAGTAGTCTTTATGTTCTAAAATAATTATCAAAAAGACATTTATATATAATACCCAACCTTATTTTTTTCCCTAAATCCTAATGATCTCATTCTCTACTCTCTCGTTAGCTAGCCGCCTTCTTTCTCTGTGCAATACTTGCGGCCTTGCCTTCTCTAAATAATAAAGGGATAAAAATCCCTACGATTATTCTTTAATTTCAGGACTGTAATATTTAAAATTGGTCCTCACTTTTTTTATAACCAGATTATTTATACTGTCTAAACTTTCTAACAATTATTGCCTCATGGATCATTAATTTTGTTGGTGTATATATATTTTTGTGTGTACATCAGCAATTAATTTTGGCTACGTATATTACTGTTAGTCAACGCACATATATGTTGTTTGAGGTTTTTTTACTTACGTTTAAGATAGTTATGCAAATATTTATTATTGGAAAGGACGGATTAGGCAAGAGGGTCATTATTTCTTGTTGAGTTGGGGATGAGAATTCGTCATTATCCCCTAGTAGGGTGGTGGCGGGAAAGAGACAATGTTTTTCCCACGAGACGTGAAAGAGAGGTCAAAATTTTTCTTCGAGGCAATGACAGGGATTTCTCATTGTCTCCCTTACAAGCACAGGGTGGAGTGAAAATTGCTTTCATCTACCAGGGACGCGCCCCACCTCTATTGTCATCTCTAGTAAAAACAAAAAAGTTTTAGACCTCATGCTAGTTAGCTTCTTCCTTGTCGTGGAAGATATTTTCAATTGTCAAAGTAGCAAATGTGTATTAGTAGGAATTATCATATATAATCTTCGTCTTCCACACGAGGTTTATTGAACGACGGTCCACCGTCCCTGCATGAGCACCGCGTGGTTAAATTTCCATATAAAATTGAGCCTGGATGGTAAAATTCGAAGAACTAAAACATGTAATTCAGCAAACAAGACCCGACCATTTTCTTTTTCCTCCTAAAAGTTTCCACCTTTCTTTCAGCATTTTCAATGTCCCAGGAACGGAAAAACACATTCAAATTATATTTCGAGATCCCATATATTTGTTTCCCTGGTAAATCAATTGATGAAACCTTCAATGAGAAAAAAATTAAGAATATTTTAAAGAAAATTGTATACTTAATAGTGGACAAGGCTGAAATATGGATTTCCATTATTTGCAGAGATTTTGTTTTTCATTTTGTTTGATACATAGCCTAGTTTCATGGAATCTCCTGACACTGCCAACTGGAACTTCGAATAAACAGCTATAAATATTTCTACATACATATATTTGTAACCAAAAAAAAAAAAGAGCAAAACCCTAACTGTTGAATAATCAACAATTCCATCTGGAATTTAGTTATTTTCACCATTCCTGAATTATTTGCGACCCCGTTGAATTTCCAACCACTCGTACAAGTGAATTAATTGAAAACTGAATTCAGGGAAATTACTGAAGGGTCAATCGAATCGATTCTTTTTATGGTTAAGCAATTCTGTACATGAGAGAAAGAAGCTGACAAATATGAAGTAAACGTGAGGAGAAGATGACAAAGGAAATGAAAAAAGATGGTTAAAACCAAGAAAATAGAAAACAAAGGAGACAAGATCTTATCATAATCTGTAAAATTCATATCGAGTACATCCATTTATGTATAATATTATAGATTTGCGCTCAGAAATATTGTAAGAATATATAAATAAATGTGTCACACACAATTATAATATGGTAATGAAAGTTAGAGTAAGCGAGAGAATAGGATCACGCGTGTGCATGCAAGAGAGATATCCATCAATCTGGAGACATGGCAAAATGAGTGGCGAAGATTTGTGTTTGTTGTTGCCGCGAGAATCTAAAGAAGTTAGATCTCGTTGTTAGTTTTGTTTTGTTCTGTTTGCTTCTATTCACAACTCAGTCAAATCAAATGTTGACTTAAAATTAAAGAGTTTAATTTGGATAATCAATAATACAAAAAATATGAATCAACAATAAATGTTATGTCTCATAAATAAACCTATTAATTTGTGGGATCATCAGGATCTTAATTAATTGAGAAGATCTTTTTGTAATTAATTTTTCACCAACTATCAAGGATAAAGGAATGGAGCGTCAATCAAAGTATGTCGTAAAGGAAAAAGAAGATAGCTTTAGGGTTCTGAAATTTTCACTGCTGCATGAAATCAAGTAAAAGCTGAGGTAAAGTAATAAAAATATGCATGGTAATGGACCAACCAAGAGAACTTGTGAGCCATACCAATTACCACTCAAATATATATATTTATACCTACCAATTGAGATTCATTTATTAAGAAGCCGTGCAAGGAGTACAGATATGAATTATTATCCGGACAATACTATACGTATCTTAGGTGAATGAATTCAATTTGTTTCCATGGAAATATTATTATAATTCATGGCACCACATATGCTATTTATTGAGAATCTGAGCAAAATTAAAATTTCCTGGAATTTTAATATTATGTTGTTGGAATTGAATGAAACTCCGTTGGTTCCGTTCCATATATAAATGGCATATAACGAAGGAAAAGTTGATATTTATATTATTTATTATCTTTTAAAACCTATAAGCATAGTGATAGAATCACAAAAGATTAAGAAATCAGATGAAAGATCCGATTCAATGGTGGGAATATTAATATCGACGATCGTAAATTAAAGAGTATAACATGATGCTTTATCAAATTAATGAAGATTAAACTGCCCCACCACTATGTGTATATAGCTTGAACCTCACAACACTCAATCAAATGGTGGCTTCTGTCTTAATCAAACGGTTCTAAGTTTACGTAGTCATCATCATCAAGTGAGAATGATCTCACACGCTTTGCTTAGCATAAACCGAACTCTAAGCAAAACGGTTATGCCCGGTGAGGACCAAAAACCCACTAAAATCTCTCTATTTAATAGAAAAAAAAAAAGTATAAAGTGTTGATTACAATGTCACCCTTAAGATTTGGTGCAAAAATAGTTTCTCTCCTTCAAGTCAACACATTTCAAATTTAAGTTGTGAAGTAAACATTTCAAAACTTTACGTTTAACTGACAACAGAAACACCATTTAGGAGAAAGTTTTTGTACCAAATCTTACGGGTGGCCAAACTTAAATAAATAAAAAAATAAAATAAAGTTTATATAAGCTGATGAAGGGAAGCCAAGCCATATTGATTGAGTAGGAATGTAGAATCTGCTTTACTAAAAGAAAGAACAGGTCTCCTCAATGATAAGAAACCGATAAGTAGCGACGCTTAATTAGTAATATATAAAAAAGTACCTACTACAAAGCCTCTTTAATCTTTAAAGTTTACCACTTGGGAGCTTCTCTAGGGTTAGAATCTAGCTTTAATTAATCTTACTATGGGATTTGGTTCTTTTATGTTTTACAGTTACCTTATAGCACAATTTTTTATTCTAATTCTGGTCAAATCTTGAGAATAACACTTTCGTTAACGACAAGTCCTTGCCGGCCGAAAATCGATAATATTTGAGCAATAATAGATTTGATTTAAAATCATAAGGTAAAATTTACCCAAAATAAAGATGAGATTTTTGGTTGCAGCTGTTGTGATTGGATCAGAGCATGTCGGAGAACTGATCTTAATGTAAGTACAAGACTTTGTACAAAGAATTGCACTTTTAAGTTAAGAGGAACAATAAACAAGGGCATTATGGAGATTTTGCTTTCAATTTCGTGATTTTGTAACACCCTTCAATAATTTAAAATAAACCTACTGCTTGACAACGAAATGAACAAAATAAAATTCCATTTTACCATACAAGCTACTAAATACAAAGTGAGATTATATTATAATATTAAATCTAATCCTCCATTGAAGCTAACACGAAACAGCCAAAGCATTGAGCCACGTATTGTGATTTTACTTTTATTTTCTTTCATGTGTTGTATTCACATAAAACAAAGAAAGCTCACAAGTGAGCGAGTTTCAATAAGTAAAGGGTGTTTTATTTTTTTATTTGTTAATTTATTAAATGTAGTTGGTGTGGGGCAAAGGTTCACCCTGGGATTTGACCCGTTTCCCAACCTTGTCGGGTCCAGGTGGGTCTCTAAACAAACCCTCTTTTCTGTGTTGGAACGAAGCCGCTCTCATTAGACGATTTATTTTGAGGCTCAAAACTTGGAGATTCTTGTTACCTCATAGGGATTAAGGCAAATTAATTTCCAGGCAAAGAGAGTAAAACGATAATAATTAACAGAGAGTTTCTCTTTTATGATATTTATTAGTTGTAGCGTCTGGTAGGAAGTATTAAAGTACGTCGGACATTACGAAGAAACTACCCTAAACCAATACTAAAATTTCCCACCAATGGCTGAGTTCAATTCTGAAGGATGAAATAAAGTGTTCATAATGGCAATCATACCGACAAAAAAATATGACGAATAGTGATGAAATTTATTTCAAATAATTATGAATAAAATCAAGTTTTTTCCTGGTTTAATCTGTTATTTAAAACTTTATATCTATAATTATGTTATTGATATATTTAAATAAATTTTGATATAGTTACAATCTGAATGTTAAAAGCCTTGTTTCTGAAACCCGGCAAATTTTGAATTTATAAAAAAAAAATTGATAAGACTATGTGTAATTAAATACAAAACTGTCAATGAATTGTAAAAATTGATGCTATTATTTATCAATTTTATACTCTAAATATGATAAAAGAATAATTATATTATAATTATAATATCATAAAAAATGGTTTTATGATAATTAAAAACGATAAATATGTCTTTTAATGAGATTTTAAAACAGTATTAACTATTAAATTTTACATTTATCTTATCTTTGAATATAAAGTTTTTCATTCATCTATAAAAAATATGTCCAATTATTAATCGTATAAGATATGGTTATTTAATAGCTAATTACCTTTTGAATATCAAATACTTAAATTTAATTAAGAAGAAGTTGGGATCCCTCAACATAATCAACGTTCAAAGTAAACCATCTTGACACCCAAATCATGAGTATAAATATAAGAATTTATTTATTTATTTTTGTCATAACAGCTACAAATACTTAATGTGGGAATCTGAAAATGAGGATTGTAGAGAATGGAAAAACTAAATAATTGGGGAAAAAAGGATCACTTCCCTGTCAATGACAAATGTGACATTACAATGAACCTTCCTCGGCACCTATCTTGAATCTTGAAACAAGAATCTGCCTCGAGAATTTTCAACTAAATGTCAATTACTATTTGGAACTTGTCAATGAAAACAATCCTCTCTGAGTTGTCAAAGAGAAGCCCGTCTACTTTCATTTTGACGTACATGTTAACGTTTCTGTTATCACTTCACCCTCCTCCTCATGACTTGTCATGATAGAGTCATTTTTCGCTCACGTTTGTAATCACCACAGATTAATACTTGCCCTTGCATTCCGTTAAGAAGGACCACTTTATTTTTTTGGGCTGCTCAAGCTCGACCATCGATTTAAATTTTTTACCTAATAAATTCCATTTCATTCTTCATTTTAAATCGTAATTAAGAGTAATTAATTAAAGTGATTGTAATTATTAGCTGCTATTAACTCGAAGACAAAAGGATCGCTGACTGAAAAAAAAAGTACATGATATTGGCTACAACTTACAGAACAAATAACAAAAATAAAATAAAATACTAGCTAACGGCCGTTAGCCAGAGGCCTATCGGCTGATTCCTTGCAGGGACTGGGCGGTAGACTGGTCTTCCCAGAAGCAACAAGGCGTTGCGCAAAGCTCTCGATTCTCTGGCCGTTAGTCTCCGTCAGTAACCGCTTCCCGCCAAATGGTAACGACTCCACCCCTCTCTCTTTCAACACTTCTTCCTCCACTCCCGGACCCACCACTACTCCTTCGCTCATCAAACCGTTTGCCTGCACATTTTACGCCGTCAATCACTCCACGACTAACTCAACGGCAAGTAAATAATACTAAAAAAAAATAAAGAAAAAATTTCTTCTCATTTTCTTGCATTTTCTGGGAGACCAAACAGAGTGTAAATAATATACAAAAATATCCATATACCTGAATTCTAACGTAGTCAGAACGATTCCAACAAAAAGCGTTCCCCAACATCTGGTCTACGGTCTCCGACACTCCATCAAGAACAATGTCAACGACCGATGACGTGGAGCACTCGCCATTATGACGGAGTTTCCCACCACACGATCTACTCATTAACGAACCGTTACCCAAAGAAAGCACTAGTAGATCCTCCACGCCGTTAACTGACGGAAAATCGCGCTTGTTGTGCAGCACGTGAGTAACTGCTGCTGCCGTTGGATTATTCATCACCAAACCGCCGTCAACGGCTGAGCAAGTGGTTTTCCCGTCGACAGACGTCAAAGCGAACGGCTTAAACAGGCTCGGCGTCGCTGATGTAGCATGGCATACTTGCCAGAGTTCGAAGTTGAAACTCGGCGACTCAGACGCGTCGGCGCGGGAGAAGACAAACGGAGCCGAAGTTTTCAAGTCATAGCAAGGAACAAGAAGTGGCTTACACGTGTCTTTCAGAGTGAGGACCTTGCCGTCATTTCTCTTAAATATTTCCTTCAGAACCTTATCCATGCTCTTGCCAGAGAATCTCCTCTGGCGGCGAAGAAATCCAGAGAATTCAACCTTGAAAAGTTCAGAGTTTCTGCCAGTTATAAACTCTACAGCATCTCTTGCAGTGAAGAGAGGACGGCCAGAGCCGTCATCGGCGGTAAGCATGGACGCAAGGACAGCTCCAATGCCAGTGCCAGCGATAATGTCGAAAAAATCAGCGATTCGAGAGTCAGGATCTCCTGTTTTGAGACGGATCTGGTCCTCAAGGTGGATTAAAGTGTTGCCAGCAACAATGCAGGTGGTTCCTCCGCCATCGATGCTAAGAACTCGAGTCTTCTTGGTGGTTTCACAATGCGACAACCATTTCTGCTCCAGCTTCGTAAAGATCTCTAATGTCACCTTACTCAACTCCATATCTCTCAAACTCACTCAATAGATAAAATTTTACAAAGTGATTGATTTTAAGCGTGAAGGATTTGGATGATTCCGTGAAAAATAAAAAACTAAAAAGAGAGAGTAGAAGGGAAAGGCTTCACGCTTTGTTGATGAGAAGCATTAAATGAGTGAAAAAAACGCGCACTCTCCAAATCTCTGTGCGCTGAGTGGAAGTAAAAGAGTGTGAGAGTTGAGGGGTGAAAGTCGTTAGTGTTCCTATACACTCTTTCTCACTGTAGTATTACTCTCTGAGTTGTCGAGAGTAAAAACCGGAAAGTGAAGTCGAATGCTTTGGGTGTTGGTGGTGGTTATATTATATATATATAAACATTTATATAATTTTTTTTTATTTTAATTATTTTATTGGTGGTGGTTCGTTTTTTTCTTTGTAATGAGAGTCCTACGTGTATTGACTGTCCTTGCACGTGCAACTGGGCGTGCTGTTATCGATTAACGGGAAGCGCGAACTTCGGCTTCTGACTAGGCTCGCTTCTGTTTCCTTTTAATTAATTTAATTAACGGTTGACTCGAACCCCTTAAAGATAGATTTACTACCCAAAATCCTTTAAAGGTTTTAGATATAATAAAAATACCCTACTTTTAAGAAACCCTTAAAGAAGAATTACAAATCTAATGCTCTAAAATATAAATAAACGATATTCTGGGAAAAAGTAAGGTTGATTAAGATATTTACACACGGTAAAATATTTTAAAGGGGTAAACTTACAATAGAGGCTAGAAAGATAAAATGAGTGGCTAAGACCGTTAATTTTGGTTTGAAAGATTCGTGATTTAACTAAACTTCAGGCGGTCCTTGTAGATTCACTTTTTTATTGACTCACATGTGCACCAGCGAAATAACACGTGCTAATCCTGCCATTAATATACATGATGTTGAGGGCAAAAATAGAAATACATAAATTGCACATAATTTTTTATAAATAATAACGTATATTCTTAAAGTGCTTTGATTTATCCAATGTCGTTCATTTTTTGAAAAATTTTCACGGAGTAATAGTTTCCAAATTCAATACTATTCATTGAAAAAAAGTAATTATTTAATAATTACATAATTGTAGAACCTAAATATTTAAAGAAATTCATTGGATAATTATTGTCTTGTAGAAGCACGAGATAGACATGAAATGTTGTTAAATTAACAGAATCCATCTACCACCATCAGTTCCACTAACAATGGTATTTTCTTTTATCATATTATTATATATTCATATTGTATAATGGTTCGCTGGAATGGATGCCATTAAGTATTTCAATTTAATTAATGCAAAATGTCATCGTTAGAAATTGCATTAACTAATTGAAGGACATTTACTAAATGTGCATCATGTCGATTATAGACAGTCGTGTACGGGGTGGCTCAGAGAGGAAAACGCTAAATATCCAGGTGGTGATTGAACAAAATAACAAACGTGAAACATGAAATTCTTGGGAGTAATGAGCTGTGTCATTGCAGGGTATCCAAGGAAAGGAAGAAGAAGGCCTTAAAATTCTTAAACACAGCCTAAAAGATCAAATTCTTATTTTAAAGACTCAACTGTGCATGTGGGTGGGTTCATATATAAATGACACACACAGTTTTTGGTCAAGGCAATCAAGTCAATTTCACTCTCTGATTTACCTATTTACTCCTGCATTTTTCCATGTAAATTTCTGTATTCTCTGCTTCAGTTGCTGCCACTATTAAATTTGGTTATTAACAAGAGTACAATCCTCAGATATTTGATGCGTTTCTTATAATGTATTTATTTTCACTCAACAAATACAGTTGTTGAGTAATATCGGTTTTTTTTCTTTTTCTTTTTTTATCAAATTAGATTGAGAATTTTTCTAGTCCATTCTCCAAATAGAAGGTTTGTAATTTCAATCAGGCCGAATTCACAACAGGCCTAATTGAAATGTGAAGCCCAGAGAAATCTGAGTGCAATGGATTGGATCAAGCTGGAGTGGTGTATTGTGTTATTTATACCCCATTAAATACAATTGCCCTTTCCTAATTATTTTTCTTTAAAAAAAAAAAAATTTAAACTCCATTATTCCAATGTTTTCTTCCAGGTTAAATTTTGGGAAAATTATAAAAATAATTTTATTTCAAAACACATAAACGAAAATGATCCGAAATCATCGTCCATTAAGGCTATTAAGGAAGAATCGATCAAATGGGTAAATATCATATGTGTTATGATCAAATTCATTTATGAAGCACGAGACCAGCCCATAACTTCAAGGGAAGCACCACAAGACCACCCACTATTTTAAGCAATAACTTGACCCTACACACAATTAAAGACCCGTAAAAGAATTCAAGCCATTTGGGCCTTAGTTTACTTATTTGGGTGCTTAACTAAACCATTCGAGTCTTAGTTTACTTGGGATATTAATTAATATGTTATTTAACCTTATAAGATGACTTATTTTGTTGCTTATCTTTGTTAAACATGTTTATTTGTGTTGGACCCCTATGAGTTTTGAATTGATGTAAAATATATGTTAAAATATATAACCAGTTCATGTATGCATTGAACATGCCAAAGAGGACAAAAAGTTTATTTTTTGTAGAAATTATCTAGCACATGACCATGCGTAATCAGGCGGCACAACCATATTATGCAAGGATACACTCTCGTGTGGTAATCATGTTTTTGCCCGTGCTATCTTTTGTTATACTTCAAGATTTATTTATTTAAAGAAGACACATGACCACGTGTGTGAGACATATGACTATGTGTATGAGACACACTACCATGTGCATGAGGCACACAACCATGTATAAGGCACACGCCCGTGTGTATAAGACACATACCTTGTGTATGAAGTACACTTCCATGTGTATGAGACACACTCCCATGTGTCAAGAGAAAAAGATTCACATGCCCGTGTTATGCTTCCATGCCAAATAAAGACAAATCAAAAGCACAAATAACACACAGTCGTGTGTTAGAAACACAAGCCCGTGTGCAAGGCAAAAATTCAGCCGTGTGTCTCATGTGTGCTAACAGTGTATACATCTTGTGCTACCTCTAGAATATAAAGAAATGCATGAAAAATTAATACACGACTGTGTGAAGAAATCACACAACCGTGTGTACATACAAAATTGACCGTTGGATGCATTTATCGAAGGAAGCATGGTCGTGCACGATAAACACACTACCGTGTGTCCATGTAGATTTTTCCAACAGCTTTCTGATCAGTTTTCCAATAGTTACCAAAAATTTCATCTATAAATAGGGAGCTGATTTGAGTTTATGAAGTAGAGAGAATCAGACCAAATACTCACATCCTTTCATTCTCTTATTCTTCTCCACATTTTTCCAAATTGGGAACATATTGTAAATTATTTGAGAATTTTTGGGAGCTTATTGTTGTATCAACGTTATGAGGTAATTTCTTTGTAATTTTTTCACAAACTCTTGAACTCAATCCAGTGAAACTAGTGTAGGGCGTAATCCCTATTAAAACTAAGTTAATAGTGCAATCTCTTGTATTAAAACTAGTGTAAGAAGGGCGAAATCTCTTATGTCAAAAATATTGTAACTTCGGATTGAAGTTAGTAAAAGAAAATCTTCAAGCGGGGTTGCTTGAAGTAATGGACGTAAGAGACATGAAGAAGCTCTGAACCACTCTAAAACAACTGAACATTTCTCTCTTCCCTATCTCTCTTATTTTATGTTCATACTTGATTATATTGTGTTAATTATATTGATTAAATTTCTTATGTTGATTGTTGGTTGAAAAAGCTTCAAAATTGTACAAGTTTTTAAAATAACCTATTCACCCCCCTTCCAGGTTATTTGCCATTTAGTGTTTGGGATTTACAATTAGTATCAGAGCTTGGACTCTTGTTTTCTAAAATCTAATGATTTTTAGAGTTCAAGATCCGTTTTTAAAATTTTTCTGGTAAACCTTTTTCAAAAACCAACTTTTGAAGAATGTGGTAGTTCAATTAGACCACCCTTATTTTGTAATGTTAATTATAGTCAATAGAAACTTTGTATGAAATTTTTTGTTCAATCTATTGATTATAAACTTTGAAAAGTTATTGAAATGAGAGATCTTGTACCCACTAACCCTAGAACAAATTTACCTAAAAAAGAAAATGATTTTAATGAAAATGACAAAAAGATGATATATTAAACTCTAGGGTTTTAAATATGTTGTTTTGTGCTTTAGATTCTACTAAATTTAACCGAGTTTCTTCTTATGAAACAACACATGAAGCTTGGACAATCCTTCAAATGACTTATAAGGGAACAAGCCAAGTGAGGGAGTCCAAGGTAGAGTTTCTTTTTCGGGAATACAAGTTGTTTGAAATGAAAAAGGAAGAGAGAATAACAAAGATGTACAAATGATTTTCAAATTTGGTGAATAAGTTAAGAGGACTGGGAAAGAAATTTGAAACCTTCGAATTGGTCAAAAAAGTGTTAAGATCCTTACTAGAAGCTTATAGCATAAAGGTGACGACTATCGAAGAATAGAAAGACTTGACCAATATGGGTATGGACGAATTGATTGAAAGTCTTCTAACTCACTAAATGAAATGGATGCCCAAGAAGGAGAAGGAGAAAAAGAAAAATATCACACTCAAGGTTAATGAGAGTTCAAGGGAAGATGATAAAAACTCAACCAAAAAGGAGAGCTCATTGGACGAGGAAGACTTAAAGATACTCTCAAGGAAGTTTGAAAAATTGCTCTCCAAGAAGAAAAAAGGAAAAAAGAAATTGAAGTAATTTACTATGAGTGCGAAAAGGAAGGGCATTATTGACAAGAATGTCCTTGAATAAAGAAGAAGAAATCCAAAAAGAAAATACTTGCCACATTAAGTAAGAAAGATTCGGACGACGAAGATGAAGAAGAACGAGTTTTCTTGTGCTTCTACACCGAGAAGGAATGAAAAAGTGGTGTAGAAATGTCATCAATCCAAGTAAATACCCCAATCCTTATTTTTATGACATACCTGATTGATGCTGATGTGAATGTCATGTTGTAACTGTGCTGAATTGACATACATATTTATACTTGCCTTATATGATTGGTTGGGCTGAGTTGATGCAAGTGTGATATGTATATATGTTTTGGTTAGGAAATGTGCTAAATTGGAATTCATCTCAAAATTGGATCAAATTTAATTGTGTTAATTGCAAATGACATGAGTTCATATATTGAGAGTCCCTCATGGTCAAAACACGCAAAATTAATGTGGTTGTAATGTTTTGATCAAATATTGTGCATTACATGTTTAATGTCCCTAAAATTCCCTACAATTTGGAAAATTGTTTCAAATATGTTGTTCGTATGCGAATTAATTCTTAGACGTATTTGAAATATGATTTTAGATTGTTTTCAATGTTTTAAATTCGATAAAAATCAATTTTGAAAATATTTTGAAATTGGCCTCTATGTCAATCTGTAATTTTCTATAGAATTTCTAGGTTTTATAGGTCATACATAATCGTGCATGTGAGTCACACAACCATGCGTGCAAAATTTCCCTAGTCACAGTTATGTGCTTAAAAGATACATGATCGTGCATGTCATGAAATCAGACATACACCCCCCTGTATAGCGTTTACACGACTGTGTTTGACATAGAATTGTAAGAAAGATTTCGGTTTCTCAAGTTTTTTTATTTTCCGCAAATATTTCCCTCAAATACATTAATGTTCATCCTTTGTTAATGAAAATGATGATTTCAATGCATACATTTTTCAAAAAGGGGGAGAAATAAAAAATTGGATGTTCTTTGTATGCTAATTGTATTATCATGTGAGGGGAAGCTGTCATGTTTTATGATCATTATTTTGATATCATAATTTAAAAAAAAAAAAAAAGGAGCTTGAATTGAGTTAAAAAGGAGGAGTTAAGTCAAATTGAAAAGGAGAGAATTATTTGAAAAACTTATTTAGTAAAAAGAAATTATTTTTTGTGCGTAATTTGATAAAGTATCTTTCAAAGGGAGAGAAAACATTTTTTTTTGCATGCTAAAGTAAAAAAGAAAAAAAATTAACATGTCCTTTTTCATTTATAACAAAAATGAGGAGAATGTTTGGATATGTTATAATGAATTCAAATGTATGAATTTTTATGCTTTGTTGAAATTTTTTTAAATTTATATTTATTAGGTTTTATTGCATTTTAGCATAAGTTTTGTCAACAAATAAAAAAGGGGGAAGATTGTTGGATGTATATGGGTTTTGAATTGATGCAAAACATATGTTAAAATATATAACCGATCCATGCATGCATTGAACATGACAAAGAGGACAAAAGATTATTTTTTGTAGAAATTATCTAGTACATAACTATGCGTAATCAGGCCACACAACCGTATTATGTAAGGATACACTCTCATATGGTAGTCATGTTCTTGCCCGTACTATCTGTTGTTTCACTTCAAGACTCATTTGTTTAAAGAAGGCATATGACCATGTGTGAGGCACACGACCATGTGTATGAGGCACATTTCCATGTGCATGAGACACACTACCATGTGCATAAGGTGTACGACCATGTGCATAAGGCACACACCCTTGTGTATAAGGCACACTCTTATGTGTCAAGAGGAAAAGATTCACACACCCGTGTTATGCTACCGTGCCAAATAAAGACAAATTAAAAGCACAAATAACACACAACCATGTGTTAGAAACACACACCTGTGTGCAAGGCAAAAATTCAGTCGTTGTCTTCTATGTGCTAATAGTGCATGCATCCCATGCTACCTTCTGGAATTTGAAGAAATGCATGAAAAATTAACACACAACCATGTGAAGAAACCACACAACCGTGTGTACATACAAAATTGACTGTTGAACGCATTTATTGAAGGAAGCATGGTTATGCACAATAAACACACAACCTTGTGTCCATGTAGATTTTTTCAATGGCTTTCTAATCAACTTTACAATAGCTACCAAAATTTTCATCTATAAATAGAGAGCTAATTTGAGTTTATGAAATAGAGAGAATCAGACCAAATACTCACATCATCTCATTCTCTTATTCTTCTCCACATTTTCTCTTATCAGAAACATATTGTAAATCATTTGAGAGATTTTGAGAGCTTATTGTTGTATCAGCCTTGTGAGACAATTTCTTTGTAATTTTTTAACAAATTGTTGGTCACAATCCAGTGAAACTAGTGTAGGGCATAATCCTTGTTAAAACTAAGTTAAGGGCACAATCTCTTGTATCAAAACTAGTGTAAGAAGGGCAAAATTCTTTGTATCAAAAGTATTGTAACTTTGAGGTTGAAGTTAGAGGAAGGAAATCTTCAAACAAGGTTTCTTGAAGTAGTGGACATAGAAGGCGTGAAGAAGCTTCGAACCACTCTAAAACAGCTGAGCATTTCTTTCTTCCCAATCTCTTCTATTTTATGTTCATACTTGATTATATTGTGTTAATTTTATAGATTAAATTACTTGTGTTGATTATTGGTTGAAAAAGCATCAAAATTATACAAGTTTTTAAAATAACCTATTCACCCCCTTTCTAGGTTATTTGCCATTTAGCATTTGGGTTTTACAATTTGTTAATTGTCACTTGTGTTCTAAGTCATATATAAGGCACTTTATCTCTCTCTTGAAACCTGTACTTGTTAATAAAAAAAGAATGCTATTAGAGAGAATTTTGTTCTCCCTATTTTCTTCGAACCTTTATCCAAGCTTGGCCATAGTTTGATGGTGGTAATCTTGTTGGTGCCAAAAAAAAAAAAAAGATTGTTCCTTACAAGTTACAATGGTTAAGTAATGTTGATACATTGTAAGTTTCTAAACAAGTGGTAGTTCTATTTTCAATTAAGAGGAGTTATTCGGATGAGGTGTTGTGTGACATAATTCTTATGGATGCTTACTATCTATTACTAGGAAGGCCTTGGCAATTCAATCAGGAAGTTACTCATAATGGGATACTCAATACTTATACCTTTAAATTCTACTATAAGATTATCACCTTAGCCTTTTTAGAACCTACCCAATTATAATCTAAAGTTTTTTAAACCCCTAACACAAAATAGAACCTATTTTTTAGTGGATCCAAAGTTAAGTTGGCCTTGCATAACAAACATATCCTAACACCATTGGTAATTGAAAGTGATCCATTATGGGCCCAAACACCATAAACCAAAAAGTTTAACCTTTTCTACAAAAATTCTAAGATGTTTTCCCATTAACTTACCTTTGGGCTTATCCCTTATCAGGAATAGAGTATCATATTGACCTTTTAACCAAAGTACCTCTACCAAACAAACCAACCTATAGGTGTAATCTGGAGGAGTCTAAGGAGTTACAAAGACAAGTTGACGAGCTTATGGATTATGGGTATGTTCATGAGTTTTTGTTTGGTTTCTACTTTACTGGTGCCAAAAAAAGATGGTTCCTATCATATGTGTGTTGATAGTAAGACCATTAACATCATCATTATCAAGTATAAGTATCTCATTCTTAGACTTGATTATATGTTGGATGAGTTGCATGGTTTAACATTTTCTCCAAAATTGATCTAAGAAGCAATTATCACCAAATTTGGATACATGAAGGGAATGAATGAAATTCAACCTTCAAGACAAAGGGAGGCTTGTATGAATAGTTAGTAATGCATTTCAAACTATCTAATGCACCTAGTACATTTATGAGACTTATGAATAAAGTTTTAAAACCATTATTGAGAAAGTTTGTTGTAGCTTTTTTTTATGACATTTTGGTGTCTAGCAACACTTAAATGGAACATTTAGATCATTTGAAGAATATTTTTAAGGTTTTGAGGAAGAGTAAAATTTATACAAAATTCGAGAAGTGTGAATTCCTTGCTTCTCAAATGGTGTTTCTTGGCTGTGTGGTATCCAAGGATGGATTTTGTGTGGACCAATCTAAGGTAAAGGCAATTGGCCTCAACCTAGGTCTATTTCAAATATTAGTAGCTTTAGCCTCCTTTATTGACACTTTGTTTTGAATTTTAGCAATATAATGGCACCCATCATTAAATGTTTATAAAAGAAAAGTTTTGAATGAACCAAGCCAACAAATAAAGCCTTTGATAGGTTAAAAAGAAGTTGTGTTCAACTCCCATTCTAGCCTTGCTTGATTTTAATAATGTTTTCAAAGTGGAATACGATACAAGTGGAGTTAGAATTGGTGTTGTCCTCACTCAATGTGAGAGGCTGATGCTTACTGTAGCATCTTAGATTCAGAAAAGCCCTTAGGGGAAGAGTTTTGGGGTTAGAAATAAAATCTAGAAATAGATTGAGAGTCTAGAAGAATTCAAGGGTGAGTTAGTAAGTTTCCAGAGCCTGTGTGACTTTCGTATGAATCTTTTCGGGAGGATTCGATCATACGAATACGTGGAAAATGAGTAATGCCCATTTTCCCTTGTGCACGCCCGTATACCTGCCTTGCACGCCCGTGCAAGTGCTTATATATAAGTGAGCCTGTAGCATCCCAGGTTAGAAATGCCCTTAGGGGAAGAGTTTTAGGGTTAGAAACGAAATTCAGGTATAGATTGGGAGTCCAGTAAAGTTCAGGGGTGAGTTAGTAAGTTTCCAAAGCCTGTGTGGCTTTCGTATGGGTCATTTTGGAAGGATTCGATCATACGAATGCGTGGGAAATGGATTAAGTCCATTTTCCCTTGTGCACGCCCGTGCACCTTGGATGCACGCCCGTGCATGTGCTCCTATATAAGTGAGCCGAGTGCACTGAGTTTATTTTTCTCACCCACTTTCATTTTAGCCAAAGTTTCTCTCTTTATTTCAGTTCCTCCCAACCTTAGAGAGGAAATCCAGCCAGCGGTTGCTCCCAATCTGGCGAGAGAGCCAAGAGAATAGTTCGAAAGAGTAGCTTTCAGAGGCAATGGCGCGAGGTAAGTGTTCGCTTACCTTTTCCTTGAGTTTTCTGGCTTGCTTTGTGAATTTTGATGCCATGGATGAGTTCTTTGCATGTTGATGAATGTTGGGAGTGATTATATGATGTTGCATGTTGAATTGGATGATGAATTTCCATCCTTGAATCTTTGCATGTTGCTTTGATCATGTTTTAGTGAGAGAAAGAGCTTGCTTCCATGGTAGATTTTTTGTGGGTTGATGCATGTTAAATTGGATGTTGCAAATGTGTTGTTTGAGGTGCTGGGAAAGTTTGTTTAAAGTGAATTGGTGATTGAATGAGAAATAGATGAGAATTGTGCATTTTCCGACAAGTGCTCTTGTTGAAGAACAAGACATACGGCCGTGTGCCTTTGTTTTTCCAGGCACACGCTCGTGTTCACGCTGTGTGCATGGGCAAGAAACACACACACACACCCGTGTGTCCCGAGGGACATGCCCGTGTGTAAGCTTTCAGTGAAATTCCAAGAAAATTCTAGTAGCTTGCACGGTCGGACGCACGACCAGTGCATGACCCCATGTGTCTGGACACACGCCCGTGTGTCCATGACATGCACGCTCGTGTGTGAAGCCATGCATGCTCGTGTGCCTTGCCCACATGCCCTACAACCAAAGTTTTCAGAATTTATTTAATTAAAGTATGAAATTGATTTAATTAAGCATGCGAACTCAGAATAATGGCTAAATGCTTCATATAAGCATGAATTTAATTAGTAAAGCTGCATATGCATATCATAGCATGACTTGTAGCTTCAGAAAGGATCAATGGATCTGAATTCAGTAGTATTCAGTATTCATAACCCGATGTACGGGTAAGAGTATAGGGTGAACTCGAGGGGGCATTTGTGGGATTCAGTTTTCTAACACTAGTCAGAATGTTCAACAGCATTTCAGTTTCAGCCTTCTGACACCAGTTAGATCGTCCAGTAGTTATTATTCAGCTTTCTAACCAGTAGCTAGACTGTTCAACCCACATGGTCAGGATGTCGAATCCCTGTGTTCACCAAGTCTGATCAGCACAACTGGTACCTTCAGGTACATACAAATGAGATATTCAGATGCATGCATCATCAGTTATCCATTAGTATTTTCAGTTCACATGGCATGACATTCACATCATGACATGAATAATAATGAAATCAGTATGTAATGAGAATCAGATATTCAGATAAACAGTTTTAGATTCCAACAAGCGCATAGATGTATGAATAGGGTTGAGGCCAGGTATGTTTGTGATTGTTTGTGCTTGCTTGGGTTAAGGGAAGTAAGGAGCACTTATTGGGTGATCTTTATCACTCATCCCCCTCATTCTTCCATCCTTTTTAGGTGTTCGTGTTGTGTCTGAGGAACGGGTGGTTTGAGGCTTGCGGGAGAGGGCCTACACCACGATCTCAATTTTGAGTTGGTACAGTTTACAGTTTTGGACCTGTGTGGTCGTTTTGTAAATGTTTATGTAACCAGATGTACAGAAACAATATGTATATATATGATAAAGGTCATTGGGCCCATTGTACAGAAAGACAATGTATATTTCAGTTTATGTATTTCAGTTCAGCTTCCACATGTGTATTCAAAAAGTATAGCAGAAACAGTTTTATTTTATTTTCGTAGGATTCCCGTCTCGGGTACCTGAGTTTTCAGATTATTAATAAAAGCTCCCCGTATTATTTAGCAGTAGGGGTACTCGGGGCGGTGGGTCTTACAAAGTCGAGAGAATTAAGTTTTATTCTCACCCAGCTTTCCATTTTTAGCAAACTCTTCTTCCTTGTTTCAGCAGCTCCCAATCTTAGAGAAGAAGTGTCACCTCCAGTAGCTCCCGATCAAGCTAGAGAGCCAAGAGATTAGCTAAAGAGAAAGCTTCCAGAGGCAATGACGCGAGGTAAGTATTCGCTTGCTTCTTCCTTGAGTTTCCCAGCTTGTTTTGATGAAGTGTGTTGCTTGGATGAGCTTTATGCATGTTTATATGATGAGGATTGTTGTGTGAGATGATGATTTTGCCATATTTGATCCATGCATGCTTGTTGATTGTGCTTTAGTGAGAGAAAGATGATGATTCCATGGTAAAATCCTTGAGAACTGACGCATGTTGAATTTGAGTTGAGTTTCATGCTTGTTGAAGTGCTGGGAATGTGTATTGAAAGTTAATTTGAGATTGATTGTGAAATTGGTGTGAATTATGCATTTTCAAATGGGTGTTCTTGTTGAAGAACAAGACACACGATCGTGTGCCTGTATGGCACGATCGTGTGCCTTTGTTTTTCCAGACACACGCCCGTGTGCACACTGTGTGCATGGCCAAGATTGCAGACACACGCCCATGTGTCCTGAGGGACACGCCCGTGTGTAAGCTTTTTCAGTGAAAATTTCCAGAAATTCCAATAGCATGCACGACCAGGCGCAGACCAGTGCACGACCCCGTGCGTCTGGGCACACGCCCGTGTGTCCATGCCATGCACGCTTGTGTGTGAGCCATGCACGCCCTTGTGCCTTGCCCACACGCCCGTGCAGCAGTCGAATTTTCCAGAGAAGCATGATATTAACTTAATTAAGCATGGGAAGTCAGTTTAATGGCTAAATTGCATCAGATATGCATCAGATAAGCAGAAATTCATATAATAAAGCTGCATATGCATACCATAGCATGACATGCAGTATGAGAGAGGATCAAGGGATCCGAATTTAGTAGTATTCAGTGTTCAGAACCCGATGTACGGGTAAGAGTATGGGTGAACTCGAGGGGGCATCTGTGGGAATCAACTTTCTGATACCAGTCAGATTGGTCAGCATTCAGATTCAATCTTTTGACACCAGTCAGATCGTCCAGCATAGTATAATCAACTTTCTAACCAGTAGCTAGACTGTTCAGCCCACATGGCCAGGATGCCGAATCCCTATGTTCACCAGTCTGATCAGCACAGCAGGTACCTTCGGGTACATAGAGATATTCAAATGCATGCATCCACAGTATTTTCACTTAGCATGGCATGACATACACATCATGACATGAATAATATTGATATAAGTAAATGAATGAGATTCATATAATCAGATTAATCAGTTTCAGATTCCAGCAAACGCATAGATGTATGAATAAAGCCGAGGCCAGGTATGTTTGTGAATGTATGTTGCTTGCTTGGGTTTTGAGGGAAGTAAGGAATGCTTACTGGGTGATCTTTATCACTCATTCCCCTCCTTCTTCCTTCTTTTTCAGGTTTTGGTGCTGTTGGCGAGGAGCGGTGGACCGAGGCTAGCGGGAAAGGGCCCACACCACAGTTCCAGTATGTATATTTCAGTTTTGGACCTGATGGGTCATTTTGTAAATGTTTCTATATACTCAGATATAAAACAGCGTACAGAACAACATGTAAATATGAAAAGGCCATTATGGACTCATTGTATATTGTACATTTCAGATATATGTATTTTACGCTTCCGCATTTGTATTCAGAATGTATAGCAGCAGGTTTTATTATTTTTCATAGGATTCCCGTGGCGGGTACCTATATTTTCAGTTTATCAATAAAAAGACACCTCAGTATTCAGTAGCAGGGGTACTCGTGGTGGTGGGTCCTACATTGTTGGTATCAGAGCGACTTTCTGTGCCATTTCAGTAGAGATTTGAGTTGTAAGTGTGTTGTGCTTATTTTCTCTCCTTCGCAGCCATCGTCCAGACCCTCATCATAACACAAGTCAGGTATTTATTTCCAGCTATGTGTGTTATGTGTTTCTAAACTCCAGTTTGTTGTAATGCTATAGATAGAGAGGAGTATGTCCCTAGATGGATAGATGAGACAGATAGTAGTTCACCCGCCCGTCCTATGAGTGTTAGTGATAGGCGACGATCTCAGAGTACCTCCCATGTGTTTATGAGACCAGAGCAGTTAAGAGAAATGATTGGGGATGCAGTCAGAGAAAGCCTCCAATAAGCTGAAGTGGGTAATGTTCAAGAACCAGGTAGAGTAACTCCTCCCCAGTATGAGAGCTATCAGAGACCGAGACGAAGAAGACAGTCTCAGTCACAGCATCAGTGACCGCCACAGTATCGGTATCAGTCTCAGCCCCAGTCAGTTAGAGAGAGGTATCAGTTTTCAGTTGGTTATACAGAGTACAGTCAGAGTATGAGTACAGAGACAGCTGACACTAGTTCATCAGAGAGACTGCATTCGATCTACCATCTGCCAGGGTCATTTCAGCCAGTAAAATTCAGTGGGTCCAGAGATCCAGCAGTAGCAGAGGAATGGGTAGAGTCAGTGAAGAGTGTGATGGGTCTCTTCACATTATCAGAGAGAGAGAATGTAAGTATGCAGTATTTCTTCTAAGAGGTGATGTCAAGGTTTGGTGGGGGCTAGCCAAGGCCTTCATCGATGAAGAACATCTGACTTGGGTAGAATTCAGACAACTCTTCGATGTAGAGTACAAGAGTACAAAGATGGTATATACCAAGGCCTAGGAGTTTATTGATCTGACTCAGGGGTCCAGTTCAGTTAAGGAGTACGCCACCAGGTTTAATGCTTTGGTGAGATTCGTCTTGAGTTTGACAGGGACCGAGATGGGTAGAGTTCAAAAATTCATCCATGGCTTGCATCTTGCAATAGCCAAGGATGTGATGACAGGAGCAGATCCTCTCTAGAGATTCAGTGATGCATTGGGGAGAGCACTCAAATCAGAGGCTAGTTTACAAAAGATGGGTGCCATGAGTAGAGCATCTAAGAGGATAGAGGATAGAGACAGAGGTAAGAGACTGATGTCGGCTAAGAGATCAGCCAGAGGTTTTCAGAGTCAGAGACAGAGACTTGCACCCCAGTCGTCACAGTGTCCCAAATGTGGCAGGCGCCATCTAAGGGAGTGTTTAGCCGGCCAGATTGTTTGTTATTGGTGCCATCAGCCAGGGCAAATGATGGCAGTATGTCCAGCCAGAGGTGGAGCTGGTGTTGGGCCGAGCAGAGGTGGAGTTGGTCAGTTCAGAGGCCGAGGAGGTCCACCCAGAGGTGGAGTTAGAGCAAAGAGAGGTGGAACAGACATTCCTAGAGCTGGTGGTAGAGCACCTGAGGGAGGTGCTGGTCCTTCAGGAGTAGGCGGAGGCAGAGCCAGAGTATATGTTGTTCGTCAGGAGCAGGCAGAGGCCATTCCCTATGCAGTAACCGGTCAGTTACTTTATTTTGATACTCCTTTGTTTGTACTTGTTGATTGTGGAGCCACACAGAGCTTTTTAGCTTGGAGTGTAGTAGAGAGATTAGGGGTTGACCCTAGTGTGGCCAGTAGGAGTATCCATGTAGAGATGCCAGATGAGTGATTTGTATTGAGTGACAGAGTTCTCATAGATCAGGAGATAGAGATTATGGGTAGATCCATGATGATAGATCTGATTCTACTGGAGTTAATAGATTTTGATGAGACAGGGTTGTGTTGGATACTTGGCCAATGTTGTCTGTAGTAGTACAGTGGGTCCATGTATCGAAGAGGTGCCAGTAGTTAGAGAGTTTCAAGATGTTTTCCTAGATGAGTTGTCAGGGTTACCTCTAGACAGAGAGTTAGAGTTTAGTGTCGAGCTTCTTCCTGGTACGGCTCTAATCTCTAAGGCTCTATACCAGATGGCTCCAACTGAACTTCAGGAGTTAAAGAAACAACTTCAGGAGTTGACAGATAAGAGATTCATCAGGCCCAGTTGTTCACCTTGAGGAGCTCCAATTCTATTTGTTAAGAAGAAATATGGGTCGATGAGGATCTGTATCGACTATAGGGATCTGAACAGAGTGACAGTGAAGAACAGGTATCCCTTGCCAAGGATAGATGACCTCTTTGATCAGTTGAGAGGTGCAACTATGTTTTCGAAGATCGATTTAAGATCGGGTTATTATCAAGTCAGAGTGGCAGACAGGGATGTTCCCAAGACAGCTTTCAGGACCAGATATGGACATTATGAGTTCGTGGTGATGCCATTTGGGTTGACTAATGCCCCAACAATCTTCATGGATCTGATGAACTAGATGTTTCATGATTGTTTGGACCAGTTCGTGGTGGTTTTCATAGATGACATTCTGGTGTATTTTAGGAGTGTGACAGAGCACGAGGAGCACCTCAGATATGTACTTCAGAGACTGAGAGATAGACAGTTGTATGCCAAGTTCTCCAAGTGCAAGTTTTGGCTTAACAGAGTAGCATTTCTGGGCCATGTAGTTTCAGCAAATGACATTTCAGTGGATCCCAGTAAAGTGGAGGCAATTTTGAGTTGGCCAAGGCCGAAGACAGTAAAAGAGGTACGAAGCTTCCTTGGGTTGGCAGGCTACTACAAGAGATTCATTGAGGGATTTTCTAGCCTAGTGAGGCCTCTCATTGCCTTAACTAGGAAAGAGGTTCCATTTATGTGGTCAGAGGAGTGTGAGACACGTTTCCAGGAGCTCAAGTAGAGATTGATCAGTACCCCAGTTTTGGCACTACCTCAGGAGGGGGTAGAGTTTGACATTTATACAGATGCATCCCATCAGGGGATTGGGGCAGTATTGATGCAGAATGGTAGGGTCATTGCCTATGCCTCCAGGCAATTGAGAGATCATGAGATGAGATACCCTACCCACGATTTGGAGTTAGCAGTAGTTGTTTTCGCCCTGAAGATTTGGAGACATTATCTCTACGGGGTCAAGTGCAGCATCTATTCAGACCATAAGAGTCTGAAGTATTTCTTTACTCAGAAAGAGCTCAACATGAGATAGAGGCGATGGTTAGAGCTGGTGAAAGATTATGACTGTGACATCAGATATCATCTAGGGAGAGCCAATATAGTGGCTGATGCATTAAGTAGGCGAGTAGCCTTATCCAGTCTTTCAGTTCAGAGAGAGCTGCAGTATGAGATTGCTAGAGAGCAGATTGAGATAGTAACTACGGGTTTCTCCAGACTTCAGATCAGATCCTCACTGTATGATGAGATCAGAGACAGTTAGATGTCAGATGAGTAGACTTAGAGTATGCTTTAGAGGATGTCAGAAAGATTAATGCCAGATTTTGAGTTCAGAGATGGGATCTTGAGATTCAGAGACAGAGTGTGTGTGCCACAGAGTTCAAAGTTGAGACAGAAAATTTTGTCAGAGGCATACAGTACGGTGTATTCAGCACACCCAGGCAGTACCAAAATGTATCAGGATCTCAAGAAGAATTTCTGGTGGTCAGGCATAAAGAAGGATATAGCAGATTTCATTTCCAGATGTCTGGTATGTCAGCAAGTAAAGGCAGAGCACTAGAGACCCTCAGGTTTACTTCATCCCTTGAGTATTCCTATGTAGAAGTGGGAAGATATTTCCATGAATTTTATTTCTGGTCTTCCCAGAGTTTAGAGAGGATATGATGGCATATGGGTGATAGTGGACAGATTGAGCAAGTTAGCTCATTTCCTGCCAATCAGACAGGGCATGTCTACAGACTACTTGGGGAGATTGTATATCAGAGAGGTAGTCAGACTTCATGGTGTTCCCAGGACAATAGTGTCAGACAGAGACTTCAAATTTTTGTCAGCTTTCTGGAGATCATTGCAGAGAGCCTTGGGAACCAGACTACAGTTCAGTTCAGCAGATCATCCTCAAACAGATGGCTAGACTGAAAGGGCAAATAAAATATTGGAAGATATGCTCAGAGCTTGTTGTATGGATTTCTAGACCGATTGGGTAGAGTTGCTTCCTTTTATGGAGTTTGCGTATAATAACAGCTATCCGATGACTATCCAGATGGCTCCATTTGAGGCATTGTATGGTCGAAAGTGCAGATCTCCTCTTTATTGGGATGAGATTGGAGAAAGAGATTCTCTGGAGACAGTTGTGGGTCTAGAGATAGTTCAGGGGATGATTGAGCAGATCAAGATCATCAGGCAGAGAATGAGACAGGCCAGGATCAACAGGACAACTATGCAGATTTAAGACGCAGAGAGATTGAGTTTTCAGTAGGCGACAGAGTGTTTCTGAGAGTTGCTCCATACAGGCAAGTTCTCAAGTTCGGTAAGAAGGGAAAGTTGGCCCCTAGATTCATTGTTTCATTCTCACCCAGCTTTCCATTTTTAGCAAACTCTTCTTCCTTGTTTCAGCAGCTCCCAATCTTAGAGAAGAAGTGCCGCCTCCAGTAGCTCTCGATCAAGCTAGAGAGCCAAGAGATTAGCTTAAGAGAAGGCTTCCAAAGGCAATGGCGCTAGGTAAGTATTCACTTACTTCTTCCTTGAGTTTCCCAGCTTGTTTTGATGAAATGTGTTGCTTGGATGAGCTTTATGCATGTTTATATGATGAGGATTATTGTGTGAGATGATGATTTTGCCATATTTGATCCATGCATGCTTGTTGATTGTGCTTTAGTGAGAGAAAGATGATGCTTCCATGGTAAAATCCTTGAGAAGTGATGCATGTTGAATTTGAGTTGAGTTTCATGCTTGTTGAAGTGCTGAGAATGTGTATTAAAAGTTAATTTGAGATTGATTGTGAAATTGGTGTGAATTATACATTTTCAAACGGGTGTTCTTGTTGAAGAACAAGACACATGACCGTGTGCCGGCATGGCACGACCGTGTGCCTTTGTTTTTCCAGACACGCCCGTGTGCACACTATGTGCATGGCCAAGATTACAGACACACGCCCGTGTGTAAGCTTTTTCAGTGAAAATTTCTAGAAATTCCAGTAGCATGCACGGCTAGACGCACGACTAGTGCACGACCCCATGCGTCTGGGCACACGCCCGTGTGTCCATGCCATGCACGCCCGTGTGTGAGCCATGCACGCCCGTGTGCCTTGCCCACACGCCCGTGCAGCAGCCAAATTTTCCAGAGAAGCATGATATTAACTTAATTAAGCATGAGAAGTCAGTTTAATGGCTAAATTACATCAGATAAGCAGAAATTCAGATAATAAACTGTATATGCAGACCATATCATGACATGCAGCATGAGAGAGGATCAAGGGATCCGAATTCAATAGTATTCAGTGTTCAAAACCTAATGTACGGGTAAGAGTATGAGTGAACTCGAGGGGGCATCTGTGGGAATCAGCTTTCTGACACCAGTCAGATTGTTCAGCATTCAGATTTAGCCTTCTGACACTAGTCAGATCGTCCAGCACAGTATAATCAGCTTTCTAGCCAGTAGCTGACTGTTCAGCCCATATGGTCAGGATGCCGAATCCCTGTGTTCACCAGTCTGATCAGCACAGTAGGTACCTTCGGGTACATAGAGATATTCAGATGCATGCATCCACAGTATTTTCAGTTAGCATGACATAACATACACATCATGACATGAATAATATTGATATTAGTAAATGAATGAGATTCAGATAATCAGATTAATCAGTTTCAGATTCCAACAAGCGTATAGATGTATGAATAGGGCTGAGGTCAGGTATGTTTGTGAATGTATGTTGCTTGCTTGGGTTTTGAGAGAAGTAAGGAATACTTACTAGGTGATCTTTATCACTCATTCCCCTCCTTCTTCCTTCCTTTTCAGGTTTTGGTGCTGTTGGCGAGGAGCGGTGGACCGAGGCTAGCGGGAGAGGGCTCACACTACAATTCCAGTACGTATATTTCAGTTTTGGACCTGATGGGTCATTTTATAAATGTTTCTATGTACTCAGATATAAAACAGTGTACAGAACAATATGTATATATGAAAAGGCCATTATGGGCTCATTGTATATTGTACATTTCAGATATATGTATTTTATGCTTCCGCATTTGTATTCAGAATGTATAACAGCAGGTTTTATTATTTTACGTAGGATTCCCGTGGTGGGTACCCGTATTTTCAATTTAACAATAAATAGACACCTCAGTATTCAGTAGCAGGGGTACTCGTGGCGGCGGGTCCTACACTTACTTTAGTGAGAATTAAATGAATCTAGGAGAAAAATACAACACTTATATTAAGGAATTTTATGTTATTATGTGTAATTTAGATCATCGGGCTCATTATTTAAGGCCTAAACAATTTTTCTTGCATTCAAATAATTGAGCATTAAATTTCATCAATGTGTAACATAAACTAAATCCTAAGCATGCTGAATAGATAGGATTTTTGCAATCACTTTCTTTTGTGTCTAATTATAAGCAAGGTAGCAATAATATTGTGGTTGATGCACTTTCAAGAAGATATTCTATGCTTGCTATTTTGGATGCCTAAGTTCTTGGGTTTAAGTTGATGAAAAATGATTATGAATATGATGAAAAATGAAGAATATCATGGTTAAATGCACTAAGGGGTATTTTGATGATTAGTTTTTGCATGATGGGTTTCTTTTTAAAGGCAATAGGTTGTGTATGCCTAAATGAGGCTTTAAGGAGCTTACAATAAGGGAAACTCATGAAAGAGCACCTATTAGTCATTTTGGAATCACTAGGACATTAGAACTAACACTTTTATTAGCCAAAATGTTAAGTGATGTATAAGCTTTGATTTCTAGATGTATAACTTGTCAACAAGCCAAAAGTCAATTTCATCTAGGTTTTTACACTCTTCTACTAATTTCTAAACAGTTATGAAAATTGTAAAATGACACATTTTATTCCTAACACCAAGACTGAAGATGCATGTAAAGTTGTTGACTTTTTTTTCAAAGAAATTATAACTTTATAAGATACCAAAAACCATAGTCTTAGATTAGGAATAAAAGTTCTTGAGCCATTTCTTAAGAACACTTTAGAGTAAGTTTGGTATTAAACTCCTCTTTAGTACTTTAATCACTCTTAAACAAATGGCCAAATTGAAGTCACAAACTAGACATTAGCAATAATTCTAAGAACGTTGGTAAGTAAGCATTTAAAAGATAGAGATCTTAAGTTAACTTATATGAATTTGATTATAATGGAGCTTTTAGTTCAATAATAGGTTATTTTTGTTTTAAGATACTATATGGTCTTAAAACCATTAGTCTTATTGAGCTTTCATCCTTACCTCTTGATTTGTAAGTCAATTTTGATGCTAAAAAGAAGATAATAACCATGATAAAGCTCCACAAATTAGTTCAGGTGCAAATACAAAAGACTAATGAAAAGTACTAGGAAAAGGTAAACTAGCATAAAAGAGCAAGCCATTTCAAGCCTGGTGATCTTGTATAGGTGCATTTGAGGAAGGAAAAGTTTTCTTTAAAGAGAAAGAGCAAGCTTGCACCAAGAGTTGATGACTCATTTGAAGTTGTTGAAAAGATTGGAGATAATGGCTACAAGGTACATTTGCCAAGTCAATTGGCAATGTTTCAACCACTCTCAATGTTGATGATTTATCCCTTTATTTAGAAGATGATAGCCTTATAGCTTTGAGGATAAATCCTTCTCAAGTGACAAATGATGGTCTAAAACTGATATTTGTCAAGATTATTAAGGAATAATCGACCATATGGGTAAGTGACATATGTGTTATGATCAAATCTATTTATGAAACAGAAGAGTAACCCATTATTTTAAAGGAAGCATAAAACCAACCATTATTTTGAGCAACAACTTGGCCCTACATGTAACTAAAAACCCAAAAATGAATTTAAGTTATTTGGGCCATAATATACTTGGGTGTTTAATTAAGCCATTTAGGCTTTAATTTACTTACTCGAGATATTGTTTAATATGTTATACAACCTTTAAAGATGACTTATTTTGTTGTTTATCTTTGTTAAGCATGTTTATTTGTTAATTGCCACCTTGTGTTATAAGCCATATATAAGGCATTTTGTTTCTCTCTTGAAACCTAGACTTGTTAATAAAAAGGATGCTATCAGAAAGAACTTTGTTCTTCTTCTTTTCTTTGAAATTTTATCCAAGCTTGACTATAGTTTGGTGGTGGTAACCTTGCTAATGATTTGGTGGTGGACTTGTCTTTTATCCTCTTCTTTATGCTTGATGTATGGCCTTTTAACTTTGTAAGTTGTTATTTCACCTTAACTAGTTCTTGCCAAAACTTACATGTATGATTATAATGAATTGCTGCTTAACTTGATAAGCATGGAAAACATGTGTTTTTGTTGGTTGAAGTAGGAAAAAAGAGTAATAAATACTAAGGGAGTGATTTTATTTGAATTCCAAAATTGTTTGTTTTAGCTAAATGTTTGCCTATTTGTGTTAATGGTGTGAGCTCAAATTTGGGGTATTAGAATGTATCACGTGGTATCAAAGCTTTAGGTTATGGAAGTGAGCTTATTTAGTTGTTTTAAAGGTGATTTAAGAAAGATTCACTAGTGTTGGTGCTTTTCTTTCTATGTTAAAATTTATTCTTCTTTTTGCTAGAATCTTCTCTTTTAAGTGATGTTCTTTGATACCTAGGAAGGTGCTAGAGTGGTGTATATAAGTTAAAGTTGGTGAATACAAGTATTAGGAATAGTTGTGACCTTGTATTGGTGTTAAAAGTATTGGCTGAAATTTGTTAGATATTAGTCGAAAAATTTTTATAGTTGGCCAAAACTTGTTGCCTTGCCTATAATTCAAAAATCAAAGGTGAGTATACGAATTTCAAACCATAGCCTCTTACTTTTTCTCGTCTCTTCTCTCACGCTCCAATATCTTCTTGATTTCTTAATCTTACTATTTTAAGCTTATTTGGCTTACTTTTTAAAGACTTTTTAAATTATTAAACTTTCTATCCCATTTAAGGCTAAATCGTTTTTTTTTCTTAAAAGACCATTTGCCAACGTTTGTTTAACCTTACAAGAAACTTTAACCATATCCAAAAGTACATACCTTACCCATATTTAAGTAAGTTTATTTTACATAAAAAGAGTAATCCTTACACAACACATTTTAAGTTTTATTCCCTTTTTACTATTCACCTACCTCACCAAAAGTCCAAGTTACCTTCACTTATCATACCCGAAAACCTAAAACTACCTTTAGGCCTTAACCAATCACTTTTCCTATAAAACACTTGATACCACTCAACCCAATACATCTTAAACACTACCTTTAATCCTTATAACTTTGTTTTAAGCCCAAAACATCACCAAACCATCTCCAAATTTGGAACAAGCTCAAAAACTTTTATAACCCATTTTTACAACTCTAATCTATTTAGCCCCAAATGGTTATCCAAACTCAAGCCTTTAAAAACACAATTAACATATTTAAACACTTTCTCCCATCATTTTAAACAAGCATCAATTCATTTTAGTTCCCTCTAAAACACTTAACCACAATCATGACTCATAGTAGCCTTTCAAGTTCACCCTCTCTACCATGGAAGTTCAATAACATGATGATTCAAAGGAAGGTAATCGAATTTAAGAAAGAAGTTAATATCAAATTTGACACTTTAACTCATATGATGCATACAATGCCATAAGATTTTGTAAAGGTGCTATAAACTTAATTTCTTTCCACAAGTAACCATTACCACACATCATCCTTATCTACTATGTTAATACTATATTAAGCCAAAGCTTTATGACCAACCACCTACTTAAAGAGAACCTCTACACTATTACCAAAAAACCAATGCCTTTACCTTTTCCATTTGGTGAAGAAATTCACGATCTTAATGGATTATCTAATGAACTTAATAACTATCCAAGAATGAGAAGAAGGCATGACGTTGATTATGATAGACACTTTAAGGTAGACATAATTGGATTCCATGGCAATTTAAATCCTAATGAGTTTCTAAATTAGTTGAATGAAATGGAAAAGGTCTTTGACTTTAAAAGGGATAATGATAAAACGAAATGTAAGGTGGCTATAGTTAAACTAAAATCATATGCTACTTTGTGGTAAAAAAATGTCAAGAGAAAGAGGGATAAAAAAGGGAAACCTAGAGTTTGATCATAAGACAAAGGTAAATAAAATGTTACATTAATTTCATTATTGTTACATAATATTTATTGGAATCTTGGGATCGTTAAAGGGGTGACCATATAGCAAAAAATTTTAAAACTCATTACACAGCCTTGAGGATTCCATATAGAAGCTTTATTTTTCAATAAGAATGAGAAATAAAAACCAAAAGACACATACGGTGTTTTCAAGAATCATACGTGTGTTGGACAACTATTTCGTCTTTACATAGCAAAGAATGGTCCACTTATCAACCAACTCATAAGCCAACAACAGATCTAGTATCCACTCAAGGTAAAGTAGCAAGAAAAACCATGTTTTCACTCTACTAGCACCTTATTGTATGGTTAAGGTTGTTTGGTACATGGGCGTGTCTATAGGAGTCCCTACTATATGTTATTGTTTACTATTATTTAGTTATTATTCTTGTTATTATATTCATTATATAAGACATCTTGAATATATAACAAGAATCTCTATAAAACTACTACTAATCTAAAAACCATGCACTCTATAGAAGTTATAGTAAAATGTGATGGTATGCTAAAATCCACTATATAGTATCTTGAAAGGAAGTTTATATTTTATTACTAAATGTATTAATAAATGAAAACATATACATGATATTGTGCCCTATATGCATGAGCAATATAAAGTATGCGAGCCAACATGCTATTTGCTAAAAACTAAATATATATGTAAAACTGTATACATAAGGTAAAGACCACTCAAGTTGTATTCCACTCTTTAGCCATCCCATGCTCTAGCTTACCTTCCCCAAAGCATTGACCTACCAGAAAAGAAATTGAAGAAGATAAGTGACAAGTCACTTAGTAAGGATCTCTCATCTTTTCCCTCAATAGGGCTCTACTCTCTGGTCTATCTTTATGACTCGTTGCAAGGCTCTAAGCATTCTAACTCAATTGGCTAGCTACTAAACTAAAGAATGTAACAAAGTTCCTTAATAGCTTAATAACTTCTTTTGCTTTAACTTATCTCACTACTTAAACTCATAGTTTAAGTTTTAATTCATAACTTATCATAAATACATATATAAGTATACATATACAACTCAATATGAAAAGGAATCGAAATTAATTCGTTGAGTTCTCTTTTTGATATTCATTATCCTTTTCTTTTTCTTAATTAGTATATAGGATTTAGAGTACTTTTGAGTTCTCTTAAGTCTTATCTAGATTCTGTTATGTTTTTATTTATGATGTATCTTGTACAAGATTTTCTATCTATTATATTATTTATTGCTCTGAGTTTAACTTGTTTCTTATTCAGTTATATGTATTCTAATTCATGCCATGCTGTGTGTCATAAGATGAAATATGCTAAAAAAAAACATGTAATTACTTAAAACTCATGCTTTGGCCTTTAGGCCTGCTTTTTCTAAAATCATTTGCTGAAAATAATAATTGTGATCCGAAGATCTTAAATATAGACATATAGTGTAAGCATAAAAATTATATTTAAGAATACTGTATCTGAAGATAACTACTATGTTGGTCAGATTGATGAATATAGGGATTCGATACCTTGACCTCATAAGTCCAACCTAGAAACACTGTAACTAATGCACGACCAACACTTTTTCTAACGAGCTTGGTTAATGACCATGTTTTCTTTAATAAACATTGGTTTTCCTCACTAACGAATGTGCAAACTCATAAGTGCCCTATCATATCTATGCCTAAAATGATGTTTGAAACATCAAATAATTTTTACTTAAGACATGCATATGGATCCTTAAATCATTTTCTGAAAGTATTGCTTTGGAATGCCATGTCAGTAATATTTATCATGCATGATATCTTATTATTTCTTCTTTTTTCCTAACATTTTTTTAAACTGAATAGTTGTTATAATTCTGTTCAGTATATCTCTTACTAAAGTTTCTGGTTCTGTAACTTATTAAGCTTATTAGTAAGTTCTATGTGTGTTGTTCTATATTCTTTTATATTTCTATTAGCTTCCTATTCTTAATTTTTTTATAATAGTTTCTATTACTATTTCCTGTTTCTATTGTTGTTTTCCGATAGTAATCTATCACTAGATTACGTTATTCTAAGTTGCTATTAAGTTTATCTTATTTATGCAAGTTTGGCCTATTGATTTTGGAAAAATATTCTTTCATTTTTTGTTTTATGATCATTTCTCTACTGTTTCTATTTATTCCATTGTTTCAATTACTTTTGTTGTTTACACTAGCATGCATCTGGTCGTGCGTCAAGTCGTGTTAGCTTTTGAAATGTTTTCACTAAATTCTGGCCTATTGCATAGTTGTGAATTTCAAAGCACATGGGTGTGTATGCCATACACATGGTCGTGAGCCTTACATACATGGATATATAGACTCACTTACATATGACTGTGACCTTTTACATGCATGATAATATGAAATTAAGAAAACATACATGACCATGACCCTTGAGCGATACGATCATGTGTTTAAAAACATTAGTACCTGGCCTTAGTCATATATATAGAAAACATAGCTGCATAGGTGTGCTTCTCAGGCATATAGGCATGCATCATATTCTGCACTAGAAATCTCCACCCTATAATTCATTAAAAACCACTGAAACTCAACCAATCTTTAATTAAACATATTTTAACATGCATACATGTTAAAACATGCTACTATGGTCAACCTTTATCATTTTATAACATCTAATCATAGCCAAACATGCTTCTAAAATCTTAAAACACAACACATAACACATACATATACTTTAAGCATGTTTCTACCTCTAAATCTCTCAATTTATATTAGCTTATCTTATTATGCTACTACATAAGCTCTAAACATGCTTCTTATCTTATCAAACACCCAATATAAGGAAATACATCCTAAATAAACAATGAAATAGGGAAAGAGGTAAATAAATGCTTACCTAAAACTACTAAAGGCTTTAACTTCTTTAACTCTAGTTGGAATCCTAGTTAGATTGGTTGTTAAAAGCTAGCTTCACTTTGATCTCCAATTTGGTTAAGGTTAGCTAAAGTAAGAAGAAGATAAACTGGGTAAGCTGGTTGAAAATGCAATCCTCTACCTTGATTACTGCGTGACTCAGAAAAGACATACAGTCATGTGCCACTCAGGCATACATTCGTGCTCCATACTCAAGAGACGCATATACATATGTCTAAAGGATGTACGATTGTGCTCTAATCATAAGCCATGTAAAACCACTAAAAAGAATTGAAACTCATTGAAAGCTAATCAAACTCAACCATTCTTGAATCAAACATATTCTAACATGCATACATGCTAGTATGGCCAACCTTCATCATCTTATAACATCTAATCGTAGCTAAACATGCTTTTAAGATCTTAAAACAAAAACATATAACACATATTTATTCTACGCATGGTTTTGCCTTTAAATCTCTCAATTTCTATCAACTTATTATATCATGCTACTGCTTAAGCTCTAAACATGCTTCTTATCTTATCTAACACACAATACAGGGAAAGAAACAGTGAAATAGGGAAAGAGGTAAGGAAATACTTACTAGAAATTACTAAAGGCTTCAACTTCTTTAACTCTGGCTGAAATCTTAGCTGGATTGGTTGTTAAAAGCTAGTTTCTCTTTGATCTTTAATTTGGTTAGGGTTAGTTGAAGTAAGAAGAAGAGAAACTAGGTAAGTTGGCTAAAAACATAATCCTTTACTTTATATAATTGTGTAACTCAAAAGAGGCACATAGTCATGTGCCACTAAGGCATACAATCGTGCTCTATACTTAAGAGATGTATGAGCATGTGTCCAAAGGATGTATGGTTATGCTCCAAGCATAAGCCGTATAAAACCACTAAAAAGACTTAAAACTAACTAAAAACCACCCAAACTCAACCAGTCTTTAATCAAACATATTCTAACATGCATACAAGCTAAAACATGCTATTATGGTTGACTTTCATCATCTTATAACATATAATCATAGCCAAAAATGCTTTTAAAATCTT
>JAJEJH010000936.1:0-64295 GCA_026122585.1 Anacardium occidentale | reverse complement strand
CTCTATGAAAGTGTTTCGTTTCATTTTTGTTAAATCAAGTGGTTGGTGCCTTATCCTTTATTTTGGGTGGGGAAGAGTTTTATAAAGATTCTGTAACATATTGCTAGTTTCCTGTTCTCTCCAATCTCCAATGATGAAATCGAGTCACAACTCTTTGAACTGCCAAGAAACTGACTAGATTTGATCCTCTAAGCCCTTAGCTTCTTTCGAAATCACTTTCACAATGCATACTTTATGATTACTGGTGTTTCAATAGAAGTTTTTTGGCTTTCTCTCTCTCTTTTTTAGTTTTTTTAATGTTTGCTTGGATTATCTTGGTTAATGCTTGTTAAGTGTGCTTTTAAAGTGAAGGGTAAAAGTTCATATGATATGAATATTTAAACTTGTTTCAAATGAGAAAGAAGCCGAACTCTAAAGTCTCAAAAAATTTAGTGGTTTATGGCTGAGTATTTGAACATAGCAGTTGAATAGAGAAGAAAAAGTTGAAGTTAAAAGAAAGAAATGTCAGGTTTCAAAGTGCAAGCCACACGCCATCTATTTGGAACAAAGATGAGGAATCTGACAGTTTATATATGCCTTGGTTAATTTGGGTGCCGAGTGTCCCCCTTTATCTATTTTTCGAAATTTTATATACATATTTCGTTTTATACTATTTGAGGCTAATGTTGCATATTTTCTCCAGATGCTGAAGACTTAATATATGCGTGGTTTGATATGAATATATAGTCTTTCCGAGATCAAAGAGATTGTTATTAAATATTAATAAACAAATAATCATTGTCCATGTGCAGGAATGAGCGGCAGAGAGGAACAAATTGACGTGACCTGATGGGCAGAGAGAGATGTTATTTGAAGGTAAATAACTATTGAAGATTGGTACGTTTGGGAAGCTGTAACATAATTGGTGTAGCCAGATTGATTGAATTCTAGAATCACCAAATTATTGGAAGATTACCAAGTTTGTTAATATTCTTATAATTAATTATTTTAGATTGCAGATAGAGTGCTTTTTGGTTTCGGTTATTAATGGAGGGCGAGAGAGAGAGAGAGAGAGAGAGAGAGAGTCTGTGCGGGTTATTCATGGTTTTGGTAAGTACGTGGAGGATGGGGTGACAGGGAATTGAATAAAATAATAGACATGTTGCGTGGAATTCAATGTTGCTTCAGAGTCAGGCAGAGGCAGAGGCAGTCAGCCGACATCACTTTTTTTTTACCTCTCTTTTAAACCTTTTTCTGCCTGCAGACACTGTTGCTTTTCTTTTCACCTATAACCTTTTCTCTAGGGCTGCGTTCCCCACTTTCACTGTGTGAACTCTGTTCACTTTTTGGCTACATCAATTAACCAGTATTAATTGTTGCCTTTTACGAATACAACACCCCCCTCCCCTGCCGTCCCCTCCCTTCCATTCACGAACATATAATATCTGCACAGGCTTGTATCGTATCTTAGAATAAAAATCAATTTCAATCTAATGAAAACTAGAGTGGGATTTGAGCAAATTGAAATTGACATATGAACAACCGTGTAATAGAGGATTAAAAAAAAAGATGGGCCTACAACGCACCAAAACCAAAAGCCCATATCAAATCAATACTGGGTGACCCATCAGAGTACATCAAGATCAAGTAGTTAAAGGGGATCCATAACAACGTCTGTTTCATACTTAATGAGAAATGTGGATTGCACCAATCCTACTTTCCTTCACTATCAATTAGAATAATACTAGATCTATAAACTCTTTATAATAATTATTTTGTAAAAACTGATGTGATTCAAGATGATTTTAAAATTTTAAATTGAAAATAAAACTATACAATTAGAGGGTGTTACATGTCAAATATGTAATTTTTTTACATGTAGCATTGCTGTATCTATCAAATACTAAGTCTGTTTCTTGGTCATTCATAATAACTAAATAATTTCAAGTTGAGAATAATTGGTCAAACCCACATGAAATAGGCCAAAGGACTTGTTCCCACCCATAGTTTTAGGGGGGCACAAAATGTCAGCCCCAAGTTTTCAAAAATTCAGTTTTTCATCCTCCAACCAAATTTATTATTAAATATATTAGTAAACAATAATCATTCAGGGGTATTTGTGTCCTTCTAAAATTAAAATTTTATAAAATAATAAAATAAATTTTTTATAAATATAAAATATTAAAAAAATTTTAAATTTTAAAAAATATAATAGCCACCGTCGCCGGTGCTAGCGGTGGTGGCCATTTCTGACCACCTGGTTCTAGGGGAGGCGGCCAGATCTAGTCGCCTCCAGTTTAGGAGGAGGTGACTAGATCCGGCCACCTCCGTCTGAAAAATCAACCGAAAACGGTCGGAAAGGGCCATTCTTGGTCCTACCAACCGTTTTCGACCTTTTTTTTCGGTGGAGGTGGCCAAATCTGGCCTTCCCTGGAACTAAGTGGTCGAAAACTGCCACCTGGCTTTGTTAGCCGCGGCCACCGCCACCGGTGGTGGTGGCTGTTGTATTTTTTTTAAAATTTAAAATTTTTAAAATTTTGTTTGAATTTTTAAAATATTTTTTTAAAGTATTTATATTTAAAAATTATTATAGAATTTTATTATAAATTTTTAATTTTTAAAAAGGTAATTTAGTAATTTTAGTATAAAAATTATAAAAAATACTTTTAAAGATGAGAGACTGGGTTTTTGAAACCTTGGGGGTGGCACTCGTTCCTGCCTCAAACTATGGGTGGGAACAAGTCCTTTGGCCCATGAAATATTTGACTACTGGATTAAGCAGCACTCATCAAAGGCCCAAGTTTCAATTTGTATTCAAAATTTGGGCTCTACCCCAAATTTGTATTTGACCCACTAAGATGCATATTATTGACAAGGAATTAATCAGAGTAATATAATTTGGGTAATTAATTAAAATAATTATTTTCAAGAGAGTTATACAAAATAATCCCACACTCAAATGTTAAACCTTTGCTGTCAATTATCTAAATTAAATACCTCAATGCTTAGTTCTAACTTTTAAGCAAAGCCCTATATTTTAAGGGGATGTCTGAGGGGTTTTATTAAAATTTTATTACTAGTAATATGTGGGGGGGGCTTATTGATATTATACCATATAATGTGTGGGGGTCTTATTAAAATGTTACAATGTGTCACATAGGGATTTATAGAAATTTTATATTTCATGGTTTATGGATATTTTCTATCAAGTGTAGGATATGTAGTATATGTAAAATGTCGGATAAAATGAATTTCTTGACACAACTTGGTTTTTTTATGTGTTAAATAATTTATTTATATATCATATATTACTATTGCATAGTTGATCAAAATATCAAATGTTCTTTTTGTTGGATATGAAGGGCAACAAACATCTAACACAAGTGTAATTAATGTCGATTTTTTTTCCAAACTTACGTATTTAGGTTTATGTTATGTTAGTCTTTATGATTTTAGTATCCTACCTTAATTAATAGTTGTTGCTCAATTATAGATATTTTACAAATGTATATTGAATTGTACACCTTTAGACATATGCATAATATAATACAACTTTATAAATCTACCTAAAAAAAAAAAAAAATCATAATGAAAATATATACAGTACTGTTATGGTCTTGGTTTGATTGAAGTGCCAAATTGTGACCCTGAATTCAAGTAGACTGTTTTAAAGATATCCTGATTATGAAGAATCACAAATATAAAGACAACTGTATAATTGTAATTAAGAATGAAAGGTATGTTTTTATTGAAAGAATATTGACCTTTACATAGGCTTTACTTCAATGGATACAAGCTATTTTTCTACTACAATTTTGCAAAAAATACTAAGTTTAATTTGACCAAGAAAGCATTGAATAAATCCTTCATTTTATCAACAACAAACCTATTCGTAGATCAAGTTTCCCCTCTTAGTTGGATGCCTTATTTTATTTATATGTGAGCTTCATAACAACCCTCACCCTTAAATTTAATCCTTGTTCCCAAAGATGTTGAAGTTTGGAAAATCTTGACAAAACTTGTCTCGTTAGATTTATGAGCAATTTATCTCATTTATTTCAAGACATTTGACTAGGAGTCTTTGTTTACATCCACACCCTCGAATTGTCAGGATATCTTGAAGTTGTCTTTTTTTCCTCCAAGGTTGATTCATCGAAATTTGGAGGTATTGTTATGATAGAGTACTGTTTCTAATCTTTTTCTTTAGTAGTGACATATGGAAAATCTTGATGAGCACATATGGTCCTTTGATTTGAGATCATTAGATTATCTTATACTAAGATTGATGTAGTTTGATATCAGTAAGTGTATCATCGTAATTAAGGTAAAATAAAGATAACTGATTGATTGGATCAAGATTAGTAAGAAGGCTATGGTAAATCAACAAAGATTCATCACTCCTGAATATGAGAGCGATATCTTTGGTGAAATCACTAATACATGTCCATGACTAATAAATTTATAGCCATAACGGGATTAGGGTTGCAGCCTAATCCAATATGTTTGAAATAGACATACATCAACTTATAAAGGGACAAACTGATAACACATATCTATATATTGGCCTTGAGAGACACAATATGATAAATAAATTGTATTGTGCATTAACCGTTAAGTTATGCAGACTCATGAATGTTTGGTGACTTTATACTAATAAGATATTCATGATGTCTTGCTAGATGTCATCTATGATCTGTGTTTAGATTTGACTTGAATCTAGATACTACTGATTTATAATATATCTTATCGGTCATATATAATAAAAGTTGAATAGGTTGAGGAGGTGTTGGATAATCTAATTTTGGTGGGTGATGTGTTTAGATGTTATTGTAATTAGCTTGTTGAATTCGATTAGATTAGGTTGAAAGTGAAGTAGGATTTTAGCTTGACATGTGATTATGTGTAGTTGTGCACATGACTAGAGTTAGATTCGAGTCAAACCAAATGTGAACAGACATATGTTCATTTTTGGGCTCGTTCGTACTGTTTAGGTTCGGTTTCATATTCGTGTTCATGTTCGTCGAATATTTTTATTGTAAAGTTCATATTCGTATTCGATTCGTATTCGTATTCGGTCCATATAATTCGTATTTATATTTATTAAAAATTATAATTAATAAAATATAAATAAAAATTTTTTAACTTAAGTTTGGGTTCGTGTTCGTGTTCGGTTTGTATAGTTCAGATTTAAGCTTAAGTTCGCTGATTTTTAAAATTACTATTTGGGTTCGTGTTCATGTTCGAATTTGTACAGTTCATTTTGGGCTTGTTCGAGCTAAATTAAAAAACGAATCTGAATATATTCAATTCAAATCTAGCCTTACACATGACCATGTGTCATGACATGTGTTGAAAGTTAAAGGGTTTGTCAAATTAGTTTGGCTAAAATGAAACTTTATTTGAAATTGGAATAGGTTGCTAACACATGGTAGTGTGTGTTGTTTGCATGGACATGCTTTGTAATTGGTAGACAATTAAATCATGATTGAATATGTTACATTTTACGTGTAACTAAATTAATCATGGGTTAGATAAACATTGTATACATAATCGTACATGTGAATTGCATGACCATCTATAAAGGAGGACAATCATACATGTGTCTTTCACAGGCATGTGCCATTATTCTATAAAAATAAGATAGTTTTTCCTATTTGCAATTTTTTGTCATTTTGTTAACACACGCCTGTGCACAAAAAAGCACATGCTCATGCTTGCCCACTATTAACACCGTGAAAAGCATTTTAAAGTCTCTTCAAGTATTGCTTTGTGTGAACTATGTAGTGTTACTTTTCGTTGGTTGGGAAAGCAATTCCGTTTGCCATGAAAAGAAATGGATGAGCCTTCAAACATAGGTAATCTCATAATAAACTTTATCTATGAATTTATATGTTTTTTGTATATGTTGTATGAATATGATCTTCTTTAGGCTTTTTCCAAACTTTGATTGAAAAAATTTTATATTCTACTACTTGGATACCCTTCTAATGACTGAGAAATCCCAACATTGTCAACAATACTTTCTTTGGTTGTTTCCATTTTTGTATGCTTACATAATTACTTCAAAACTTGTTCTAATCCAGGGCTCAAGTCAATAACCTATTATTGGAGTTGACAAATGTTAGAGTGACATTGATCTTCTAATATATTTGTCTTTGATACCAAGTTATTATGCTCTTGGTTGGATCAAAGTGCTATATTGTGACCTTAAATTAGAGCAGACCACCTATGAGCTATGGTAATGATAGTGATGAAGAATCAAGAGCACAAAGACAGTATAAATAAACTATAAATAAGAATGAAAGGTGTATTTTTATTGAAAGAAGGTTGACCTTTTGCGTTATAATTTTTCTGTTACAATTATACAAAAAATACTGTCTAATTTGACTAAGAAATCAGGGAATAAATCCCTTTATTTTATCGAGAACAAACCTACTTCTAGACCAAGTTTCCTCTCTTATGTGGATGCCTTATTTTATTTACACGTGAGCTTTATAATAAGTACATAACACAAATGCTATCAATCCATGTGGCTAAAAATGGCCATTTGAGTTCTAAGATGCTTGGAGTCATTGACATGAAAATTAAATGGTTGACCCAATGATAAAACTTCAAAGCAAAAACCTCATAGTCGCCTGATCTTACAATTTTTTGTGGCATATCATCCATTCGCTACAAGTGTTAGTCATCATCACAAAAAGCATGTCTTATATCTACCTAATAAGGAGATTGTATTAATATCACTATAACTCTTTATCGAGTCATATATGGTAATTGACCACCATATTAAGCAAACTTCTCCAGAACTCCAATGTTCACAATTAAAGTTAATCGAAAATGTATATTTGCAAACACGGAAACAATGTCATGTAATTTTATTCACCATATATTCTTATAGATAAGTATTAAACCACACAAGAATACGTTAAGTATGATAATATTTTCAATACAATGGATGAGAATGAAGGATAACACAATGAATTACATTCGCGAAAAATAGAAAATTGTGATAATCCATTTGAAAATGATAGTTTAGGGTCTATATATTTAATTTTATTTAATAAGAGATTTATTTGTAATAAAAATGTTTTCAATTTCTATATAAATATATGGTTAATTATATCTCGTGTATCCAATAATAAAGAATTAAACAATTTAGTTAATTCTCATAATAACTATTTAGGTGTTGCTCAATCTTTCATATTTTCAAGTAATCATCAATCTGCTATATATAAATTATCCAATAGATATAACCACAATATATAATATAATATAACATTATCAATCTACATCCTTAAAATATACGTAATAGTTATAAAAATGATAAATAATACAAATATTATTAATCAAGATAGCCAGAAAAACAAATGGATGACCATCTACATCCTAATACACGCAAAGTTCTAGCCATGAAAATCAAATGGTTGACCCATCTTTACAATTGGAAGACATCATCACTAAAAGCATATATCTTTGAAAAGTTTCTTGTGATGGTCTTGAATGTTCATAAAATCTTCTCTATTGCATTTTGTTAGCCTTTTTGTTGAAGTGTAGAATGTAATCATGCCTAAGGATATCTTCACAAGATTGATTGAGAGTCATTGTAGGGCATTAGGTCACAGTTGGAGGTCTCTGACTTGAAGATTCATGTATGTTGTACACATACTACATGTATACTTATAATTTCCACATGACAAAATTTTGATTATCCACCACTATAACAAAACCAAATGTATCTCTTAAAATTAATTCTTGCAAAAAAAAAAATTTTCGATTACCCTTTACAATATCTTATGCACATACCCGCTACTAATGCATGGTAGAATTTTAGTTACTCCTCAGTTTGTGTAAATTTTCAACTAGCTCTCACTATGTGCATCATACATATCTATAATTCATGCTTTTAAAAATTTTAATTACCTTTACTATATGTGACTTGTACTTATAACTAGCATAATGCAAAATTTTGAAGGGTGCACAGTGCTTGTTTTGCATGAAAAATATTAATTAACCTTCATCTTCATCTGCTCCTAATATGTGTGAAATGCATACTAGATGCAGTCATGCATATAGGAAAAACCATGAAGATGAAGAATTTTCATGCCCTATTGCTTTATTGTTCGATTCTAACCCTTTTTCAAACATAACATCATGCACATGACTCAATAACAAAATAAGTAAATCAATATATATCTCAAATAAACTCTAAAATCAATAAATTTTAAACGCATATCCTTGACATCTCCATTAATAATATAAAAATAGGCAAATCTCTATACTTTAAACAATAAAAAATAAATATGGAGGATATACTTAACTTTTTTATTTATTATGTACATAAAAATCCCTTTGAATCATTAAGATCAACAACAAGATATGTGGTATGTGTAATGACAACCTTTTATGCATAGTATACGAGGGTTTTAAAATGAGTCAAATTAAGTCAAAAACCAATTTTTTTTACTAGGGTAATTTCATTTTAACTTTGATCAAAAGTATTTTCCAATACTGCTTTGAATAAATTATCGAATTTTATTCAAATTCATGCAATTGACCGTTACTAATAGAAATAACGAAAGACATCTATAAGAAAAGTATAATTGATATTGTTCAAGTCCATTAAGTTGTAAATATTGATTTAAACTTACGTATCATTAAAAATAATTATTTTTTAAAAGTTGTTAAGAAATCTTATAAATGATTAATTTTAGAATTTGTTCATTTATACAAATATGCAAGTTTCATTATTTCATCTATCAAAAACATAAAAACAACAACTAGCATTTTTCTTAAGTAAATCGTACTCATGATCACTAAACTAATTATTAATATCGATCATGATTATTGCACTTTAATTAGTTGCAGAAAAATAATTGATTTTTGATAGAGAACCATACTCGAAATAATTTTGTCTCATTACCTTATTAACAAATTCATTGATCATGAGAGTTATTTACCTGACATAGGTCACACGAGTTATTTAGCTCAAGGTAGGTGAGACAACTTTCATAACCACTATCCATCACTCATATTTCCTCTTCAATAATATAAAAAAAGGACAAAAAAAAAAAAAAAAAAAGGAAAAGTGAATCAAGTTTTGTCTTTTTGATTCCTCATAGTGTCACAAAACTAATCAATCACCTTGTGCTTTACTTGGAACTTAAGAGTTTCTCAACCACCCATCAATGCCAAGACACCTACATACATTTGCCTTGTTCCTTTAACACCTAATTGGATCCTCATCCTATGCCAAGTAAAATTTATTTTTAAAACAATAATAACAAAAAAGAGATATGGAGTTGACCTTAAATGATTAATTATTCTATGGTAGAGAGCAGTGATAATAAGTGGGGCCTGTGAAGTAAGTTGAAGCCTTTTTTCTTGTAAAGAAAAGGCTTTGCATTAAAAATCAGCAGATGCATTTACTCAAGGGTTGAAGTTAAATTTCATTTAAGAACAATGTCTTTCCATTACAAATCTTTGGCTTGGCCTTACACATGCTATGCATGCAGCATAAGCAGTAAATAAGAAAACCCAGTTTGGCATGTAAATTTGAGAAAGGAAGCTTCTCTCCTAGTTAAATGCCCACTTTTTACATAAAGCAAGGTTAGGTGGTCCCAGATTCTTCCTACAAATTTTATCATAGATTATGCATTGACATTTTCGTTACTTGTACAAAGGATGAATTCAGTTGATTAGAAGAAACATGAACTGAAGACCATTGGTACATACTGACAAAGACAACTGATTCTAATGGCTTCATATACAAGGCAATTGTGGTGTCTCTGTGAAACCAGAAATTTTCAAGTTAGCTTCTGTGTTTAAATATGCAAACAAGGAAAACGAATTAACATCAATGTTTCAGGATGAAACACAACAGTACATCTTGGTGAAAATATTTTTCTAAGGACTTCTTGAAGTCCATAAGCAACAAAAGAACATTTTACCTCCAAATCCATATCCTTGAATGTGAAGCAAAAGCAAAACACAAAAGGCACTCCCCAATTTGTCCTGTCTGTACAGTTTCTGCCTCTCTTGCACCTTCATCATCAGCAAACTATGCTAAAAACTTCTGACGTTAGAGATCAAATCCCACCAGCAAAACTCATGCTTATGTTGCACCCAAACAAACCTACCACTGCACGAACCCTGCTTCGCCGATTGCCTCTTCCTCCACTGGAGCAGGAAGATTAAGATCAATTAGACCATGCATCTCATTTACCTGTTGCTTAATTACGACGGTTCTATCTTCACTTCCTCCAGCAAAATGGGACCTCTTGTGACCTCCTAAAGCTTGGCCTGACTTGAATACCCTGAAGCAGAATGGGCATTCGTGGCCCTTGCTTTTCCTGGACCCCATTCTTTTCTCAACAGTGCAAGGCGCACTTCGCTCAATTGGGTTTTTGCAATTGAAAGACTTGGAAACTTTGTTGTTATTAGGAAAAGAATCGGTCTCTAAGCTGTTTTCGCCACTTTCATTTATAGATTCGCTGCAGCTTGTTATCTTACTATGGCTAGCTGTGTGTCCCCAGAGAGACCGATGTGAATGGAAGACCTTGTTACAAGTCAAACACTTGAACTGGTTTCTCTTCTGAGAAATGTTCCTGAAAATTTCAGGACTTGAAGAATCATTCTTAGCTCTCTTTCTTGAATCATATTTAGTTGAAGCTCTGCGTAATTGAGCATAATCTAATTCGTCGGTCTGCTCTTTCCCAAACTCAGTCCTCTTCTTATTAGAACTTTTCCCCAATTTCACTGCGAAGGCCTCAAATCGAGAATCGTATTCCTCTTTAGACTTTTTGAATTTACCAGTCTTAATAAATCCATCAACAGAAGCATCAGATTCAAACTTCTTAGGTCCATTTCTAAAATAACCAGAATCAGAATTATCAGAAACATCAATTTCAGCAGGTTTAGACTTGCCGTCTCTTCCTTTGTTCATTTCCACAAAGTCGTTACAATTGGAGACACAATTCACACCATTCTTCCCAGAAATTTTCATGTCAATAGAGGAAGACTTGGCTTCCAGAACCACTGAATTGTTATCAGAGGAATCAGCAAAAGAATTCAAGCCCTTTTTATAACTAGGATCCCTGGACAACATCATCAAACATATAGCAACCTCTTCTTGCTCCTGCTCTATCCCTGAAACAGATGAATTACCATTTGCAATATCAAAAGAACAAGAATTATAAACATCAATACTGTTGTAACCAACTCTATTGGATCTCCTTAGCCTACTTGGAGCTGATGTTTCAGTATCTGATTCACTATCCATTATAAATTTTTGCTTCACATCATGCCCACCCTTTATATGATCTTCAACACCAGTTTTAAACTTCTCAGAATGACAAGCCATGTGACCACAAAGAGCTTTCAGAGATTGAAACCCTTTACCGCATTCTTTACAGACCATTTGTTTCTGTAAAGTAAGTGTGTTTGAATCCGCAAACCGCTTTGTTCTCTTTGGATTCTCTCTAAGAACATAACCACCAGATTGTCCACCAGCTTCAAGCCCTGGCTCTTTTCTAGTGCTTCTTCCATAGAGAATCTCGTCTATGTTGAGCTGAGCTACACCTTCTGCTGCAGCTGTATTGCCGCCATTATTATTCATGTGAGTCCTGATGTGACCACCCAAGGACTTGCCACAGGGATACCACTTGTGGCAAAACTTGCAGATGAACTTCTTTTTTTGATTTGCTTCCATTTGTTGACCTGATTCTTATCACTAAAAACTAAAAAAATATACCCAGTAAACAAAACAAGATCAGTAACCCATAGTTTACCTTAAATCTTCAAGAATGCTGCATTCATCATCTTAAAAAAGGTGATGAAGAAACAGAGAATCAAATCCAGATCGAAAAGCAAACAAAATGGTCCATCAAGTTTGCTTCTTGTTGTCTTAACTAATGACTGATCAAGAGACGATCAACTACCATGGTGTTGAGATGTCACAGTTTTTTTATCGTGCAAGTACGAGATCCGACCCACGGAAAGGCGACCCTTTGAATCCCGTTTTCTTCAAGTACACATATACATAACATAAACCACTCTTCAATATTAAAATTCAATGGAGTTTCAAAATAAAAATAATAAATAATAAATGAAATTTCAAAGAGACGGGCCGCCTATGATGGCGATGAAGGGGCATGTGAAGAGAAGAATCAAAGCAAAAACCATGACTCTTTTTCTTTCTCTTGCTCTCTTCTTTGTTAAGTTTTTGTCTTGTAGTTGGAGAAGAATTCCATGCATGAAAGCAGAAAATTAAAAAGGGAAGAAAAGATAGGCAGCAGATGTACTCAAATGAGGACCCTTCGGAGTTGAACTGAACGGTCAGGATTTTGAGTCTTTTGAGGATCCCAAGCAGTGCGGAATACTAGATTTATATTACCGAACTGATACTGAAAGTAGAACATCCAAACCATACCTGACTTTGTCTCGCTTCACTTGTTACTTGACATGCAATTTCACCTCACAAAGTGATAGCTCAGAATCTCCAACCGTTATTGCTTTCAGCTTCCTCAATTAAAGACACTTGTACTTTCCACATCTCATTTTTTGGCCTCATCACTTTATCAATCAGTTTTAATTTTGGATTTTATTAACAAATACATTCTTCTTATCTAATATTACCCTTTTCTGCTACCCACTGAATTGTTAATCTATTACCATCCGGTTTGCCCTCTCCAAAGAGTAGTATCTGTGGGAGTCCATGGGAAATTAACTGTTCCTATGGTTGTGAAATCAAATTCCATGTGGGACTGTTTACATGTAAATTCTCATAAAATTGCTGTGCAGTTTCCTTTGACGTTTCAGATTTGTAATCATCCTCTTGTCTAATGCTGCAACTAGTCGTCTAACTTTTTTAATCTTTTATTTCTGTTTATTCTCTTTTCTACTGTGCTATGCATCTTTCTTGGTTGGATTCGCCTTGTTACTGTGAGGGATGAGGACCCATCTCATTGATAGGTTGAACCCAAATAAATAAATTAAACAGGTGAGTGCCATGAGAAAGGAAAAATAGTTTCTTAAAACATGGAAATGCAACATTGGCATGGCAACATGTGTTCCCCCAAAGCTCGAAAAGAAAGAGATTTACAGGTTTGTTTTTTTTAACAGTCAGCCGACGTGTTCCCGATGGTAAAGCTTTGTCTCTGGTTCGTTGGATTCAAGATGACCGAAACGCGAATAGTCATTGGCCTGTTTTAGTCTTTTCAGCAATTATCTCTGAAATTGACCAATATGTGGCCAGCCTTTTTATCGCCATTTCCAAAAGGGATTGACTTTGAGTATTACATGATCACTATACACCAACGATCAACACACGTTTGTTCTGGTCAACTCTACATAGAGTGCTGCAAAAGTAGACTTATTTTAATTTGTAAAATTTAATTTTTCCAAAACATTTTTATTAATTTTTTCTTTGACAAAAGAGCACATAAGTATAATTACCTATAAAAAGGTAGAAGAAGAAGAATACATCTCTAGCAAGCACTAATTGTTCCAAGTGTACAGTTACAAGGCAGGCACCAAAAGGCAAATTATGGGTTGTGCAACTATTCATTCAGAAACCAAAAGGCTTCAAGTTAACGCAAAAATTAACTTAAAATTCAATGTAGTGGACTACTACAGTCTACAGCAAAGTTTTATTAACAAAAGGAATCCAGAGGCAAAAACAAAAAAAAACAAAAAAAGACTGCATCAAAACCTTTCCCACTGATACTTCAATATACACAAAAAGGGAATCATCTTTTTTTTCCCTTTCCCACCAGACTCTAATAAGTTATTGACAAGTGTTGTTCAACGAAATGCCTTATATTGGGCATTATTTTATATTCCATTACTAAAGTGATCTAAGTGACGCTTCAAGGGCCATAGCAAGAGTTCAGGTTTGTGCAACTCAAAAATGACAAAAAGATTCCATTGGAGTGCTGTGGCTTGCTCATGTACATTTCATTCCACAAAAGAATGTACAACGAAATTTGGAAGACAAAATCTCATATCTTTAGATAGAAGAAGTTATATTGCATAACACTCTTAACTTAAAAAGTCTAAAATGTGGGCCCACTGAGGAAATAATAGGGAATTTCTCAACAAGCCACTAACAGATGCCTTAAGTCATATCTTGTCTTCGTATCTCAAGTGCCTTGGCCGAAGATTTCTTCAATAATGTTGCATGTTGGCAGCAGATCAACACCACCTCTTATTGGACTTGGATTCCTTCCATCCCAAACTTTAGCATCACAAGAATCCAATAAACTTACATGACCAACCAGATCATTACACCCGTTAAGTTTACCAGACAAACTTTTACCAGGGTCAGTCTTTGCTCCACTTACTTGCAAAGCATGTACAGCATCAAGTGCACCACAATAATCGACCATATCAAACTCAAAAGACGTACATGAGTCGTCTAGAACACTAAGACTGTCACCAGCCTTCCCTGTACTTGTATCTACATGTGGAAACACAGAAGCAACCCCATCTCCATTCAATGACTTTGCAATGCATGACTCAGATATATAATCTAATCCATAATCTTCTTCAGTTGCATCAGCACTAAAATTTCCAACATCTCCATCATCATCATATTCTTCAGAACAATCCTTTTTGGATTCTGATAGCTCCTCTTCAGCAACAGGTGATTCAATGGCAGAGTCTTCATCTTCTCCTGAAACTTGAACATCATACCAATTCCCATGGCTTCCATGCCACTCATCATCATCACTATCAATATCCACACAGTAGCATCTGTTCTGAGTAGCCCGCCTCCGGAGCATGAAGACATTGAAATAATAACTCACTATTTCTTTTTTGGTTCTGGAAGGGAACACTGCTGACAAGTGCTTCCAAAAATTCCTGCCTAATGATGCAGGATTAGAGAAAACGGCATCATGAAAGGTCTGTTCCTCTTCTTCAGTCCATTTACAGGACACCACCTCTCCCATGTCACATAAACCCAACTTAACAAATTTTTCACGCCCAAGGGACTTCAAAAGCTTTTCCCGTGCTTCCATGATATGCTGTTGCACACATCTGACAGAGCACTGGTCCAGGCAGTTACAGTCTGTACTGCCCTCTCCAGCCTTGTTAGTGTTCTGTGCTGATAAATTTGAGTCAGGCATTGGAATAACACAAGTCCCCATCAGCTTCTCATGAAGATTGTCAGCATTGTAGTCTAATCCCAGATAATTCAAGGAACTGTCATTAACTGTAGCTTTACAATCTGATATGTTCTTATTTGTGTAGGGGTCCCAAGATGGAAGGCTGGCCTGATGATTTGGTCCAAGCTGAACTTGTTTTTTAGGGGCGCAATCCAAGAGAGAAGAATAGGAATTATCAAATGGAACAAATGTTCTCCATGGGAAGTTGTATCCAAAATGTTCTAGTGAAAGGGACGCATAAGATGTTGAATTGGACCAAACATCTTCCTCACTAGAACTGTTGGTGACCAAAGGCAAGGCAGCACTAATCTCAAAACCCTTTTCAACAGAATTTGCAAATTCATTTACAACAGTTTCACATTCAGATTCCTCCTGCCATCCATGTTGATGAAATCCATCCCCATTCTCAACTGGTTCAAACAAAAATAATATTAGTTCAAGTAAAATTTCAACATTTAGAAAGGTTACAATTATATTTCAACCATTGTCTTACCTGAAAAATAAGGTTTCTGAAGCGTATTATTACAGGGAACCTGTTGACATTGAGTCAGCTTATTGTTAACATAAAGCTGTCTTGAATGTTTACAAGGTAGCTCCTGGAATTTTTCATCATCAAAAGGCTGCTTAAATCCCATTGGTTTTAACCTTGAGCTGCAATATAATAAAATTGCGAGTCAACTAAATGTCTACAATATTGAACTCTAGCAGTGGTACATGCACCGGTTCTAACAAGCATTGTTGGTAATATCACATTCCTAGTCTCTCTTCGTTTTTTGAATTTTTAATAGGAAAAGTTTAAATCATTTTCACAAAAAATTCTAAAATTACAAAACATGATTAGTTGTTGTAAAACATGAAGATGAAAACCAAAGTAAGGGAGTATTACTACATTGATTGTCAATTGTAGCACAAAGAAATTACTATTCATCAAAAAAATTCCAAACATGCATTATCACAAATGGTTAATGATTACTGTCAAACACTTATAGAAGTACAATTAAATAGTAGGCACTAAATAAACAAAGAATACATGCTTACTGATAACTAAAACTTAACAATCCAGTAATACAAAGGATAACAAGCTTAGGAAATTGACATTCGCAGTAATTTAAATCAATTTTCAATTGTTTACATAAATAAACTTAATGATAAAAACTAAAACTAATAGAAAAGATTATACCTCAACAAATATGTCAAGATCAAATTTCAGGCGACTTGAGATCCTAAAAGGCTTAATTTAGACGGATTAATACTCTACGGAAGCTTAATTTGACATGAATTTACGTTTTCATAACTGAATTACAACAAACAAAGAACCCTAATTTTTATAGAAACCCTAATTTTTTTTACAGAGCTCCTAACCCTAGAATACCGATTTACAGCAAAGAAACACAAATTACCGGCACAAAAAAACACGAAAGAGTCTCTTATCTACGAAAGAAGCCAAGCCCCTCTAGAAATTTACAGATTTGAGCAAACCCTACGGAACCGAAGAACTCAAAACCTAGAACGGAAACAGATAAAGATTTTTCTGAAAAATTCGAATCAATTGAGGAAGAAATATTAACATAGATCGATAATCGAGTTAAAAAAAAACGACAAATAGAGAGATTAAAGGTTTCAATTATGGAGATCGAAACCCTAACCCTAGAATTACGTAAAATCAACGAGTGGGGTTAAAAATGATACCTGTCAATAGAGAATTAGGCGAATTGAAAGAAGCATTCTTCTATTTGAAGATTAAACAGAAAAATTTTACGAAAAACAACATGGATTTTGGGGAAGATTGGAAGAAAAAATGACTCGACGAGCAAAAGGGAAACGGTTCGTGTTTTTGTAAAGCAAGCGGTCTGAATAAAAACCGGGTTAATTTTGAACACTGGAATTCTCTTTTAGTTTAAGCTAATAGTGGATACGTACCATACTTCAATTTAAGATAAACCGGTCCGTACTTATGTAAAATTACCATACAGTCCCCACTTGAGTATTTTGTATTATTTACGGAAGAGTGTTTAAAATCGTAAGGGTGTATTTGGTTTGGGTATTCAAACATGAAATATTGTCATTAAGATAGATTAATTAAAAAATTATTAGATATAAATAAATAATATCTGATAAAATTAGTATTTATAAATAATTATTGTATTTAATTAATAGTAATAAAAGAATATTGAAATATTCTTTTACTTAAATATTTGTAAAAAATAATTAGATTATAAATTAATATTGTATTTATTTGAAGATAATAATTTGAATAGCTTATAAGATGATATTTACATCCTCAATTTTTTGTATAATTATTATTTTTTAAACTATTGCAGACATTAAAATTTTAGAATTTTCAAACATATTCCCAAACTTTTTTCAAATTCTATGCATACATATTTTCGGGGTAATCCTTTTTTATGTCATGAATGTTGTAACCTACAATGCTTTTATTTTTTTAGTTAATGTCATACTTACTATAACAAGGTATATAGAGTTAGGTCTGAGAGAAGCACCACTCAAACTTTTCGATAATTGTTTTAACTCTACTTAGGGTGCATCTTCTTCCCTCAGGGTTGTTACACCCATATTAGAAGCAAAGGCATCCATGATGTCTGTGGGTAATTTTTCAAACTTCTAACTCTGCACCTTTGTTGCTTTTGGATTTACTTCAAGCAAACGGGCGTATTGAATTGCATCTTCATCATTGATTAGTATTTGCTCCCTATGGACTAAGCATGCTTCACTCAATCCTCAAGGAATTGTCTTGTCAATACTTCTTGAATACATCTTTCAAATCTTTCTCCTTCAATCTTAAAGGTAAGACGTATGTTTTTTACATCAATGATAATTCAAACTGTAGCAAGGAATGGTTGTCTTAGAGTTATGGGTACGTTAGCATCCTTCTCCATTTCTAGGATCAGAAGGTTTACCCATATATAGAATTGTCCCAATTGGATTTATATGTTTTCCATGATGCTTGTCGAGGTATTTCATTGATTGATCTACAAGTTATATAATGATGGTGGCAGGCTTCAACTATCTTAGATTTAATTTCTTGCAAATAGATAATGACATTAAGTTAATGCTAACTGCCAAATCACATGGTGTTTTATTAAATGTTTCCTTTCCTATGGTACAAGAGATATATAAACTCTTTGGATCTTTTAATTTTAGTGGCAGTTTGTTCTAAATGATAGTCATATATTCTTGTGATAGGGCTATTGTCTCTACCTTGTCTACACTACGTTTATTGAACAAAAACTCTTTTAAGAACTTAAAATAGGTAAGCATGTGTTTTAATACTTCTAAAAACGACATATTTAATTGGATCTTCTTGAACATGTCAAGGAACTTGGCAAACTGTTGATCCGCCGTTGTTTTGACAAATCTTTGAGAGAATGGTAATTGTGTTATCAATTTTGTGATTGAATTTTATCTTCTGATTCTTTTCCTTTTTTTAATTGTTCTCCTTTTTTGAGTGTATTAGGCTAATTTTTGCTTTTATCTACACTCGTGTTGGTATCACATTGCTTTGCTCTTGCAATTTCTCTTCTAATCTTATGTCTTCTAAGCTAGTATTAGTTTTATCTTCAAGATTTGATACAGATATATTGTCTTTTATTTCTTTCTGTGTTAGGTCGATTATCTTTTCACTTCTAGTGATCATTGAATGACATTGTTCTCTAAGGTTTTATGGTTAGCTAGACGATTTTCCTTTGTCCTTTTTAGAGGCAAATCCTATCATTTAACTTAATTTCAAAAACCACTTAAAATTTCATTCACCCTTAAAATTTTAAAATTTATATTTACTTTTAAACTTATAATTATATGACATTTATACTCCTAATTTAATTTTTTTGGTTTTTTAGGGGTGTATTATCATTTTTAAAATTATTGGGGGCATGCTAGATTTTTACAAATTTAAAAATACCCTAAACTTTTTTTAAATAACAAAAATCTCTAAAAATTTCATTGACACCACTAAAATTTTAAAAATTTATAAATTACCTTTAAATATATGATTACATGATATTTATCTCCTAATTTAATTTGTTTGCTTTTCAAAGGTGTATTTGTTATTTTTTAAATTATTGAAGGATATCAAAATTTAAAAATTTTAAAAACACTACCAAACTTTTTTCAAATTATAATTTAAATTCTATTAGTATCCCTAAAATTTTTAAAATTTTATTTACTTCTAAATATATAATTATATGACATTTACACTTCTAATTTATTTTTATTTGGGATATAATTGTTATTTTTGAAATTATGAGAGACATTAAAAATGAGGATAATTCTATAAAAAAATTTAATAAATAAAGGCAAAATTGTAACAAATTTAATATTTTCTTCATAATATTTTATCTCCTATATTACTTATTACATCATCATTATTAATAAAATATTACCAAAATTTTTATTATTTACAAAGCAAACAACGTAATACTAGTAATAAAAGATAAATTATCATAATAATCTTTTAATGTCCTTAACCAAACACCACCTAAGGTTTAGCTTAAAAACATATTTTCCACTATTAAATACATAAATCACATTTTCTCATGTATAAATTAACTTTGTTAATGAAAGATTTACAATAAAATGGCAAGATTATCAAATTTTATTTTTTAAAATTAAGGAAGAAAGAAAATAAAAATTGACAGGAAGAAGAGAAGTTAGGGTTCCTTAACCAGTGCAAATGTAGAGAAAGAAAGAGGTGAGAGACAATGGCCAAGCGGTTCTTCCTCTTTGCAACCAAACAAGTAATTAAGTCTTTCCAGAAACTTAACCAGTGCTCACCATCTCTGAGTTTTCCAAAAATCATAAGGTCGTGAAGTTATTTTCTACTAAAGTTTGATAAAATGATAAATTTTTATTTGTTAAGTTTGAAAAAAAAAATCAATTTCATACCCATTTATCAAAAATTAGTTGTTAATTTTAATGGTCAAAGAGTATTTATGTCATTTGATCTAAATACTATGATAAAAATATATTTGAGAAATAAACATCATTTTTTTCAGACTTAGTAAGAATAAATAAATAATTTCATTTATTATTTTAAAAATTATCATATTCAATCATATATTTTAAACATATTTTATAACTTAAATAATTTGTAATATGATATTCATAATTTTAAGTTGTTGTATTTTTCAGCGTGAAAGTGTCAAATCAGTCCTAAACTTTTTAAAATTTTCAAAAACAGTCAACTTTTTTAAAATTAAAAAAGACCTCTTAAAATTTGAAAAGACACTTCAAACTTTAATTAAATTTAAAAAACCCTAAAATTTTAAAAAATTTATATTTTACTTCAAACATATACCATTTTATCCAAATATTATAATATAGATGTACTTAAGACATAAATGTTATTTTTAAAATTTATTGAGGATAAATAGATAATTTTTTATTTTATTTTAAAAGTTATCAAATTTACTCATATATTTTAAAAAATATTATAACTTCAATAGTTTGTAATATGATATTTGCATATCTTAACTTATTGTGTTTTTTTAAGTATAATTATCATTTTTAAAACTATTGAGGGGTATATTGAAAATTTAAAAATTTTAGAGACACCCCAAATATTTTTCAAATTAAAAAAACACTCTAAATTTTTTTTCAAATTTACAAAAAGCCTTAAAATTTATAAAAAATTACTATTTAACATAAATAAATAATTATTTATCATTAACCCCCTATTTATATTTATATTAATAATTTTGTATTATTTTTAATTTTAACTAATATAAATTAAAGTGAAAAATATTTAATAATAGTTTAAGAATAAAACATTATTTAATTTGAGGGTATTTTTTTTCAATAATTTTATAAAAAAGTATAATGGAAAATTTAATTAGATGGGTGAGAATTTTATTTTTTCAAACATAACGAATGAACTTGTCATTTAACCAAATCTTGGGTGGGAACCAGTCACTTAGCCAAATTATTAGGGGGCAGTTTTGCATTTCATTTTTTTTTAATGATTAGGGTTACTTTGCGTCTGTGTGACTAGGTTTAATTTCATGTTTAACTACTAGGCCATGGTGAAAGGAAAACTACAGATGAACAGAATTGAGAGTGGAGCAAGTCTAGTGACTTTTTCCTTGTTGATATATCAATTCTTTGTGAGTATGAAGTTACAATTATTCCCCTTTTACAAAAAGAAAGAATCTATGAGTAACGTCGGATTTGAGCTCAATTAATTCAAATTCGATTATCTGTTTAGTTTAATTGAATTTAAAACAAGTTGATATGGGATGAACTTAAATTAGGGACAAGAATTTTTTATTGAACTTGAATCAAATAATGTTTTGTTGGATTGGTTCACAATTGAGTCCATGATACAGATAAAATGGTAAACAAAAGAGAAAATTATATGGTGATGTTTTTTGTATCTGACAAATATCCTATTCTACCCCAACCCTTCAAATACTCTTGTTCATGCCGCCACAGCGGGCAAATCCTTGAGCCATTCGTCCAGTGGCTTACCAATGGAGTAAACTATGAACCCAATTTCCCTCAGCTTCTCCACATCCACAACATTCCGACCATCAAACACGAATGCTGGCTTGTGCATGTTGTCATAAATCCTCTTGAAATCAAGGTTTCTGAACTCATCCCACTCAGTCAGTATGCAAAGGCCGTGAGAATCCTTTGTTGCCTCGTAAGCATCACTAGTAACTTTAACTTGCTTGATATCAGTAGGGATAATTGGCTGAAGATGAATGGGATGGTCCCATTCATACTTTTTCATTGAGAGATCCTTTATTATCTGTCCCTCGGAAACCTGAGGGTCGTATATATTCAACAAAGCCTGGTCACCCAACAACCCTTGGCAGACATCAATGGCAGGGGTCTCTCTAGTGTCTCCAGTGTCCTTCTTGAATGCAAATCCAAGAATGGCAATCTTCTTGCCCGAAACTGTGTTGAACATTGAGGAAACCAGACGATTCACAAACCTTCTCTTCTGATAGTCATTCACCTTGACGACCTGTTTCCAGTAATTTGCGACCACAGGAAGGCCATTGCACTCGCAGATATAGATCAAGTTCAAGATATCCTTCTGGAAACAAGATCCACCAAAACCTACGCTGGCATTCAGGAACTTGGGTCCTATTCTTGAATCCAAACCAACAGCATGTGACACTTGCGTGACATCTGCACCAGTTGCTTCGCAGAGTGCAGACATGGCATTAACAGAGGAAATCCTCTGCGCCAAAAACGCGTTAGCAGCAAGCTTTGAGAGTTCAGCAGACCACAGGTTGGTACATATAATCTTGTCCACAGGAACCCAATGAGCATAAACATCTTTCAGAGCTTGAATTGCCTTTTTACCTTCTGGGGTTTCCCTCCCACCAATGAGGACCCTATCTGGGTTGTAAAGGTCACTAATGGCAGTTCCCTCAGCAAGGAATTCTGGGTTGGACAAAATTTGGAAATTAATCCCTTTGGCATTGTGTGTCAAAATCTTTTCTATAGCCTCAGCGGTTTTCACAGGGACTGTTGATTTCTCAACAACAATTTTATCAGATTTAGACACATCAGCAATCATACGTGCTGCACTCTCCCAATAGGTCAAGTCAGCAGCCTTGCCAGCGCCAAGCCCTTGCGTTTTGGTGGGAGTGTTAACAGAAACGAAAACTATATCAGCCTCGGAAACATGTTTCTCTACATCAGTACTAAAGAAGAGATTTTCCCCTCTGCAGTTTTTCACAACCTCTTCAAGGCCTGGCTCATAGATAGGAAGCTGATCACTATTCCAGGCCTTGATGCGTGTCTCAGAGATATCAACAACAGCTACTGTTATATTGGGGCACTTGAGAGCAATCACAGCCATTGTTGGCCCACCCACATATCCCGCTCCAATGCAACAGATCTTCACCATTTTTATAAGCTATACAATACAAAGTTACAATTCATATATGCACAATTACAACCCAAAAAATTATATAAGCAAATGAAATAAAATTGAATACGTTAAAATTATTAAAAAAAAATCGTTAAAGAGAGAGCGAGAGAGGACAGATCAAATCTCGAACGAGAAAAAGCAAGAAACAGAACTGACCCGAAAGCCAAAAACACGCAAAAGAAAGAAAGAAAGAAAGAAAGGGATGCAAAATGAAAGTGTGGTTGTTCAGGACCAAATAGAAGAATGTTTAGTAAGAAAGTGAGAGGCAGGTGGCGAAGAATGAGGAAAACTAAAGGCTCTGACTGTATTTATACCCAACCCATTGAAGTCCCCATAATTAAAGGTTTGAAGGTATCTATCATCACACATTAAATTGTCATCATAGACAGCCACACACACACAACAATAATTGAATGTGGGGGAGGAGAATGGAGTAGATGATGAGATCCATCCAAAGTCATAGAAATAGAAGGTTTAAAATAATTACTATAAGATGTTGAGGGTGAGATACTAACTAAAGAACCATTACGATGGATTTACAATAAATAGATTAAATAGTAATTTTATTATCTATTAATTTAAAAAAATAAATAAAAAATAAAAATAAATACTTTTAAAACCAAATTAAATATTTTAAATTTAATAATTTAATCTTAAAAAAGTTTAAATACTCACAAATAAATCTATAAAATCTTTTCAAATCTCTATATAATTTGAAACTATTTTGCAATATGTAATATAACATTTATACTTATAATTTATTGTATTCTGTAAAATTTTTTAGAGATTTAATTATTATTTTTAAAACTATTAGAAGTACAATGATATTTCAAAATTTTTCAAAAGACCTCTAATATTTTTTCAAATCTTTAATAACTCCCTACAAATTTTCAAATAGACCTTTAATATTTTTAAAAATTATAATTCATCCGTTGATATACGATTATACAACAATGACACCTCTTATCTACAAGATGAGAGGAAGAAACGGGTGAGAGTGAAAGGATTGAAAAATTAGTGAATTTTTTATATAATTTAGATATATATATATAAAGGGTTTTATTTTAGGTTATGTTAATTTGAGGTTATATAAAAATAAAATAGTAATTCCGCTTTGAATACTATTTTTTATTAACAATATTTGATTTTGGATGAAAATATATTATTTATATTTGATTTTGGATGGAAAAGTATTACTTATGTTTGATTTTGGGCAAGAAATATTATTTATGTCAACTAGAAGTGAAAGTGGATTTTTATATCAACTTTGGGTGGGAAAATGTAATTCACTCTTTTTTACTTACCACTCACGTAGAGCTGAAAAGAAAAACTAAGCAAAATTTAAGTCAAATTTCAACCACTTCCAACTAACTCAAAAACTTATGTCAGATTTTAATAAATTTTTTATGTCGTGAAGATCTAATTAATATACAAGGGATTATTGAGTTTGACCCTTTCGTTAATAGGTCTAATAACATCAGAATATGTACTAAATCATTTATTTAGATTATAATATCATATTAGAGTTAGAGGGAGAATTCTTGCTCGGATTTGGTTTGATTGTTTTTAGGATATGCATACATACAGACATACATATATATGTTTTTAACTTCTCACTCGGATTTGGTTTTTTTAAATGATTATGTATGATTACAGAGTGAGATGCAATAGGAAAATGTGAATAGACTACAAAGAGGCCAATTTTATTGGTCTTGCAATGACAAACATCATTGACACTGTTGAATGAGTCAATCACATAAATTCATTATATTTTTGTAGATTTTTCTTGCTTTGTGTGTGATTGTTTCTCTAGTGTCAGCAGTTCAGAATGGCAAATTCTTACAGAAACATAAATTGCATCAGGCTGCACATCTTTGATTAAAAATGTGAAGTTCAGTATCTGCCTCAATTTTCTCATTTTATGGTGAAGCCAAGAATTTCTTAAACCATTGAACGGAGTCCTTTGGGTACCTCTTCAGTTTGTCGTTGTAATCAACAAAAAATAGACCAAATCTTGAAGTGTATCCAGCGGTCCACTCCCAGTTATCCAACAAAGACCATGCAAAATAACCTTTCGCATTGCACCCATCTTCTCTGCATTCATCGTAACTGATTCATATTAGCTTCCACACACATTTACTTAGATGTGAATTTGGAAGAAGGAAAGCAGTATTACATACTTGATGGCAGCTAGCAAGTGTGTTAGATAGTCATTATGATATTTGATTCTTTTCTCATCTTTTAAAGCATCTTTGATGTGAAGAAATTGGTCATTTGGATCATCCATTCCTGTAATGACCATGAAAAAAGAAATGTTTGAGCTCAAGCCTTCCTTGAATAGTTCTTTTGGCTTTAAGAAGATTACCATTTTCAGTGACGATGACTGGAGGATTCCCATACTTATGCTTGATGTATTTCATTAAGCTTCTCATTCCATGAGGCACTATATACAACCACATAGAATTTGCCTGCAATTTGGCATAATTAATCATGCACTACTGAAAAAAAAAACTGCCACCTTGGTTTCCCTGGGCGGTTAAACAATTAATATAGTACAGAGAAAGACAAGAAGACAGTCTCTGAGGATTACTTACCCTATCTGGAACTGGTTTCCCTAGTGCAAAAGCTGAAAATCATAGGCAAACATAGAAGAACTTTGTTAATGGGATCTTAAAGCGAAATTCTTGGTGTATCTAAAATGGTATTTTTAATGCAATACAATACCGAATATGGGATAAATATTCACTTACGAAGGGTAATGGCTCCAGAGTCTGCAAGGGAGTCATTAAGCAGGCCTCCAACTAAATTCAATGAATCATTTGACGCATAGAACGTGGTGTAGTGATTAATTCCAACAAAATCTAGAGAGCCCTTGACAAGTGCAGCCTCAGATTTAGAAAATCTTGGCAGCCGGCTTCCTACTCTACTTCTCATTGCACTTGGATAGTCTCCAAACATCACAGGGTCAAGAAACCTGAAGGGTTAATAGACTAACTGATGCCTTTGTTTGAAAATAGAATTAGACATACACACTAGTATTTTCTTCCTTCGATAGTCTCAGAACCGAAAAATATTTAAGTAAATATGTTCACCATACCAGCCAAGCTGAAAATCTTGAGCTCTTTGTGTTGCTATGATATCTCCTGTGAAATCTGATGCAGGTTCAAACCAAATAACATCAAATGATATCCCAACTGATCCATGTTGTTCTGGCTGCATAATCACCAAATGACCTTAGAAGCCCGAGTATGATGATTAACTTAATGAATTTTGATGCCAACTACTGTTTCCTAGCACACTAAATCGTGCCTAAGTGTACATATATACTTGATTTAATAAGCATCAAACAGCTCTGTTATTTGTTTCAGATATTGTTCAAAAACAGGTTGTTTGAACAAATTTAGATATAGAGAACGTCGCTATGATTTAGTCCTCAATTTATTCCCTCTACACCTTAGCATTATATAAGTTAGCACAAAAAAGAATCCTTGAGACTTCACCTGATACTTTTTCCTGTATATATCTGCTGCTGTTCCATGAGCAAGGAGAACATTGTGGGCAACAATGTAAGGTTCAGTTGCAGAGTTCCCAGCCCTGCAGAACATTCGATTGAAGATTGAACAACGTCCAGGTGCCTCCAGACCCACATCATAGCCTTGTACAGTAAATGTATGTGGCTCATTAAATGTGATCCAGTGCTTTACCCTATCTCCAAACTTTTGAAAGCACCTCTCAGCATATGTTGCAAAGTCCTGTCTGTAAAATGACTGGTGTCATATGAAAGGCTTGAATTGACGGTATTGTATACTTGAATGTTTAACAGGGGAAGAAAAGCTGTCAAAGTGTAAGAAGGCTTACATGATTCTACGATCAAGCCATCCTTTGTATTTGTCCTCCAATGCTTGAGGAAGGTCCCAGTGGTAAAGGGTGACATATGGTTCAATTCCTGCACAAGTTGAAAACCATGAGATTTTTCCCCGCTCATAAACAGAAAACTTGAATAGCAGAAACAATAACAGAAGATGCCTTGATTAAATTTTCATGATGATTTATAAATAAATAAAATTTAGCTGGATGCAATTGATGAATTGATGGAACGGAATACCTTTAGCAAGTAAAGCATTGATGAGACTATTGTAGTGATCAACTCCTGCCTGATTAATTTCTCCCGTTCCACCTACAAACAAGCACAATGTGAGACAGTTTCTGAATAACTGGTGCCTGAGTAACAATGATGAGAGAATAACGCTAGAGCTTACTTGGGAAAATTCTAGACCAAGCAATCGAAAACCTATAGGCATCCATTCCCATCTCCTTCATACGGTCTATATCTTCCTGTTACGGTACCACAGACTCTTACAACAATATCTTTCATTTCAAGTTCAGAAAGACAGTCTAAGCAACCATAAAGGCACTTCGTGATTGAAGATCAGCATTTATGGACTTACAGGGTAAAGTTGGTACTGATCCACAGCAACATCTGCGTCACTGCCGTCCATTATCTTACCTGCATCAGAACCAATAAAATATGCTTAATTAATATAGGGCCAAAGGACTTGTTCCCACCCAGGTTTGCTGAAAACGAAATTCTGTATGCTAACTTTTAAACGCTTAAATATCCACTTTGATCATTTTTCATTCTTTTTTTTTTTTTTACCTTTTTAGTAAAATAATTAAACTATCTTTTTTATAAAAATAAATATGATAAAAATATAATATAATATTTAAATATAAAATATAAATTTTTTTTAAAAATATTAAAAATAAATAAATAAGTAGTCATAACCCGATAATGGAATTAGGAAGTTGGAAATGGTCTTTGGGTTCACGGTCAACCCGTTTGGCGAAGGAGACCTGATTAACCTTCTCTATTTTTTTCGTCTCCATCATCAACCATGGCTGAAAACGACGAGTATGGCCAAAGTTGACTATTTTTTGTTGTTCCTTGCCATGGTTGATAGCAAAGACAATTAAATCTGGTCATCCCGCAAACTAAGAGACTCTTTCTGGGCTCCTAATTAGATCATCAACGGCCATCGTCACCAACGACCCTGTCGGCGATGGTGGTTGCTTTTTATTTTTTAATTTTATATTTTTTAAATATTTTTAAAAATTTTAATATTTTATTTTAACATTATTCTAATAATTTTATTATTTGTTCAAAACCTATTTTATTATTTTAAAAATTTTTTATCAAAAAAAACGAAAATATCTTTTTAACCATTAACTATTAAACTTAATCATTAATTTTAGTCAACGGATGAGTGTTTGGGTTTTTAAAAGTTAAATAATAGAATTTTGTCTTTTCAGCAAACCTTAGATGGGAATATGTTAATTGGCCTTAATATATTTATGACAGGAAGCATTAGGACTTGATAACATGATTAGATTAGTGCATAATTTCAGAGCAAACTGTGATGGCTTTAGTAGGGTGGATAGCATTATATGTTACCAAAAGAATGTGAAAAGGTATCCCAGACAGTTGGTCCCCTTCCATCCTTTTTCACTCCTCCTTCATACTGCAAACAAAGTAATTCATGATCATCAGCCATTCACATATTACTATTGAGTAGCCATCTACAGCTTGAATTATGCTCACAATTCCCAGATGGCACAATCCAAATAACATAAGAAAGCTCATAAAGAGGGAAAACTATATCTGTGACTTAATGACATTCCCACCCCAGTAGTTTTAGAAAATCAGAATCCAACTTCACTGAGTGAATATAAAAATAAATGCAAATGTTTCAATTTCGATCTTACCCTCAAATAGCATCATTAAAAAAGAATTCCTTGGAAAGATGAGATGATATTGCTAATTTTCCAATCACAAAAGGGTGAAAATCTTATGCATATTATATATAATACATACATGCTATGGGGAAGTCAAAATAAGTAAAGAATCCTGTTGGTGATATAAAAAAAGTCAAAATACGTGACCATTTCATTAACATTTACATATCTACTTGGTTGGTCGTGGCCTCATTATAAAACAATCTAGTTATCTGCATCTTTCTCTCAAAACTCTTTTTTTCTATAGTTCCCCAAAAGATTTTATGTTTAGACAGGAGTAGATAACCATCAGCTAACCAATACTTTCCATCTTGCCAAGCCTTTTCTATCTCATCTAGTTCAGATTAGTTTCCTTTTAGAAACTACAAACTATATTATTAAAGTCAATCATCTCTTCTTGAGTCCATGACCAAAGCATCACGTGAAAACCTTTTTCTATGCTTAAGCTAATAGAACTAGACATGAACGAATATTTTCCTTCACAGAATGGGGAAAAAAAAAAAAAAGAATTGATTATAATACTATTGTATTGCATTAGTTTATGCCTACCTGGAAAGCAGAAGAGGCAGTTCCAAAAACGAAACCCTCTGGAAAACTTGCTCTGGTAATCCCTGAATAGCTCGTTCGAATCTGAAACACAAATATTATTGATACTACGAGAGCAATGTCTTTCCTCAAGACCATGGTCTCACAATTAAGCTTGACTGTACGTGTGAAACTGACTCGTTTTTTGCCTTAGAAACAAGAAGAAGCTGATAGGGATAGGAGGAGCCGGAGTGATATATTTTGGATTTAAATAGGAGAGGATGTGAAGATTTGAGAAACGAAAGAATGTGAAAAGGGTGGATGAGAAAAGCAAAAATGCAGGTGTTTTGGTGGCGCATACACGGTGGTAACGGGCCAGCTAGTACCTGAATGATGGTGGTGGCCAATGTCAAAAAAACAAAATATTCTTAGAGTCGTATGTTTCACACTTAGTAACAAAATACTCTAATAAACTTCACTCACCACCAAGTGGATTTCCTTTAGAATAGGACTTATTTTCATAACTTTTTTCGTCTGGATTTCGGCTCTCCTTGTTCGGGATATCTTGTTCTGTGTCTACTTTTGTTTTATCCACTCACTAACCATCTCAATAGCCGGCCCAACTGCCAACCTTCTTTGTTTTTCTCGGGACTTTCTTTGTATCGCTCTTCACTCCATGTTGATTTCAAGTTTAATTTATATACACCGCAACACTGAGTGTCTTCAAAACAAAGAACTCTTAATATGGAATTCATTATAATTGTTTATATGATTTCTTGTTATCAACTGATATATGAAATTCAGAGTCTCATATAAGATAAGTTATAACTATGGTAGTAACACTCAAAGTCTAAGAAAACTTGGATTAGTCCGCTACATAATGTATGAAAATGAATTGAGACAGATTAAAGAAGAAAATGTGACATCAAAGTTTTTGTATTGTTCTACCAGATGATCAAAATGTCTATATTTATAATATTCTTACAAGTTGTTGTATTGCACAAGAATGGTATAGTAGTTTGTGATGTCTCTAGTATTTTATTTGTGTTTTTTCACCTCCTTTACTCCTTTCTCTCCTTGCTATATACAATTTTTTGGAGTGAAAAACATATTTGAATCTTCCTTTTTCTTAAGAGTTATGACCCATGCTTTTGAATTTAAATGGATAGAATTATGTTTTTATCACCATCATTTTTATTAATGTGAAAGTTAACAATAGACGCATAAAAAATGGACAAAATCTTATTTGCGGACTCCCCTTAGGATGGAGAGGAGGCTACTGTGGAAGAAGGCAATTGTTAACTGCATCCAAGTTGCTTTTGTCTCTTATGTACTTGCAGACCAAAGATAGCCACTTATATACTTGCGGATTAACGATTCTTATTAATCTACTCACTTTGAATTAAATAAAATTTTATTTTTTATAACCGTGAATTATTTTTTTCATTATGCATGTAAGGTCAATACTTGTGTACCTTTTATGCGTTGAACGAACAAAAAATATGAGAGGTAGGAAATTTTCTAAGTGAGAAGATATTGCTCATGGCAGTGGAGAACTGACAAAGCATTGGAATGTCCCTCTATTTATAAATGAGTAGCAATACATTGCATTTTTAGATATTATCAAGGACAATACTTAGTGGTCACCTGCTAAGTAGTCAATATCGGAATCACTATTTGTTGGATTGCAGAGAGCGCATAACTTCTCTGTTCGTGCTTATATAGATACTTTTTATGTAATATCCTTAACGGAAAAGCTAAGAGAATTTGCCAGCTAATTCATTTGTTCGATAGACGATACAATGTATAGACATGCATAATTAAATTCCGCATGTCACGTCCTCCAAGGTGTTTTACACGTTATGGTTGGAGTATTGTCGATATGAGTTATCGCTGGACCTCACCAAATACACAGGAAACTATGTAGTCCTTGGAGCAAGTTTGCACAAGAAATATGGCATGGATGTGTACCGTTGCAAAGGTGCTTTAATGTCCAAAACTCTGGCCAACTACATACTTTGCAGGTGATACTTGCAATGTTTGCTTTGTTTACTTATGCTGCAGCTTTGAGTTTAGATAATACTGTACCTATGTTTTCTCTCTGACGTTTATGTTCCTATTTACCGACTCCTTCCCCACCTTTCCTCTTTTCCTCTGTTTCTAGGATGTTTTCTCTACTCAGTCACTTCTTAATTACCCCTCAAGTGGATTCTTCAGAGATTATTAAAAAGCTGAGACAGCAGGACTTGGGATAGCAGGCAGAGGAATTACAAACACCTGCTACTCTATGCCATTATCAACTCAGGAGAACATTAAAAACTAAACTTTAATAGGGATTATTTCCATCATCTGTGAAACTTTAAACATTTTCAAGTGTTCAAACCATTTCTATCCTGGCTCATTTTGGGCCTACTGAAGAGTTGGTGACATTGAGAGTCATGATCCATTTGATGTTTCCAAGAGAAAGAAAGGAAATGAATTTGCAGGTCACAGTGGTGTTTTCATTGCAATTATATAAATCTGTTTCAGCATTTACCAAGTAAAAAGGTAACTCCTATACGACCTTTATCTTTGAAAGCCTGTGGAACAAGATGCTGTTGTTAACATTTGGAAGTTATGGAATTATGAAGCAACAAATCAAGAAAAAACAGGGAAAAATTAATGCTTTTGAGGAGAGAAGTGTGGCTTGGAATGAGTGGGGGAAGAAGGTGGAATTTAAATTATTCCTTGGAATGAATCAATAGGAGGTCCTGTCAGAATCAAGAGTACCCATCTCGACTCCATTTCCACCTCCCCTTGTCTCGTCCACCCTGTGTACAAACCAATCAATTTCAATTTCGTGTAAGATTCAAAATTTGTTGCTTATAAGTTTCAAATTTGATTGAATAGGATGTGCAGGGCTTCGATTTTGTCTCTAAATTTAGTTTAGAAGACAAAATTGATCGTGTTGTGAATAGAAAATTTTGTGTAAAAGTACCCAAGGCCCAAGCTGTGATTCGCCTTTTAATGAAAGAAAATATAACATGGGTAACATAGTAATTTAATTATTTACTTTTCTACAACCTCTTCTTTTGATGGGATTCGATTTAGGGTGAAAATGTCATTTATAGGTAGGTTTGGATGCAAGCCGAACCAAGTCTGAACACGTTAAAATTTGTGTTTGGATCGGTCGACGTTAATGAACATTAAAATTTTAGTTTGAATTTGATGAATTTTTTTAGTTTAAGATTCGTATTTATATTCATCAGTGTCCAAACAAACTTGAACATAACTCATGTTCAATTGAACCAAACATGTTTGTTTGGATTCAATATTCCAAAATTCATACAGATTTCAGAATGCATTATTCGCTGTAAAAACCTGTTTTTACACGCCTTTTTTTTTTTCAGAATTCATACACCTGTTTTCACATCAATCCAAGCAATCAACACGTCAAGCTCCCATCAATTCAACATGCAGGCAACAAAAGGCAGCACAAGCGCACAAATTCAAGCGTGCAAACAAAAAAAATAAAGAAATATACATTAATAATGCAATTATCAATATCTTATGGAACCCAATAGAAATTACAATTACAAAGTCACAATGTTACTCACCTTAGATTTAGTATGCTCGCAAGTGACATAAGCAAATTAACTCTCACCTAATACTTGTCGAATTGTCAAATTCTCTCTCTTTCAAAAGTTTCTTGATTTTATATACTTTTATGAAACATAAACTCATAATAGGATAATGTGACTTATATACAACTTTTGAAACATCATTAAAATTCGTAAAATTTGGCATATAGTAGTCATTTTTTTATTTTACTCTCTCGTCGAGTAAAATTATAAATACATTCTATCATTGTAACTGCACCGAGGGAATGTCTCTTTGAACATTAATGTCACATTAGGTATGTTGTATGTATTGCTCCATTGCGTTAGATGGTCTAGAATAAATTTTTGTTCCTTAGTGCCACATATTTACTATCTATAATTTTTTTTTATCTTGCATCACTTGACCTGTATATATATAATACTATTTATTATTTTGTCGAGTATTTCTTTTATTTATTTCAATCACACTATATAGTACAAAAAAATTGACAATGTATATTATGTATTGTATGTGAAATAGACAACAGTCCATGACTAACGATTGATGCATGTCATAATCATCTATTAATAATTTAATGCACTTGTTATTAGTGGTCGCATTGTCAATCATGATATTGTGCATTTGAAATGACATTTAGAAAAGGGAAAAAAATTATTGCAATTACGAAAAAAATTGGTAATGATTTACCTGACTTTATTGAAGTTTACTGTTCTCTCTATGTCGCATTCTCTAGAGCTATCATACAATGTTTTTGCAATGTCTTTCCCCTAACTTGAGGGAGGTACATACGCTTCTGTAAAGTCCACAATTGGGGTCTGCCCCATTCGCAATAACCAGCTTGTACTTCATGTTTTACACATCTAACTTCTGATGATTGGTGGTTACACTTATCATTTTAAGGTTTTGAAAAACCTTTATGATTTTCTTGGCCTCCGCCACGACAACTCCCTCACCATCAGACTTGCTTGTTTGTGCTCGATTTCCTCATATGGAGGCTGAAAAACATTGTTAAAAAAAATTGAATCTTGTATGCTCTACAATATTGAAAGGCATTCTTTCTATCAAAACTATGTGAAAGTGTCTCGCAAACCTACAATTACAATTTAAAACCTTAATAATTATTAACATTGAATTGGTGTAGATAAAAGAATAAATGTGAATAAAAATTAGATTAAGGAAATAAACTAGTTATTTAAATTAGACTAATCTTCGAAATGACTGGACTCGCAAGCCATTCGAGTATATCAAATTTTGTGGGCTTAAAGCCTAATATGGTTTGACCCTTGGGGAGAATTTCTTTCCGCAATACCTTCTTTTGCTCTGAACACTGCTCCATATTTCATGGGAGTGCATTGTTGTGTCCGTCCTCTGTAACTCCATCTACTTTTTATAGAATTTGCACATGGCACGCCAGCTAATATGCACATCTCCTTGAGGAAACATTCCCACACAACCCATTATTTTGTTTTCTTCTGCTGGGATAGCTGATAGTGGAGATGGGGAGGCTATTTTTTGGCCTAGGGACCCCCTTCGTCTTTATAATCCTCAGCAGAAAGGTCAAACTCTTCAATTACCCACATGTCAACTTCAATGTTTTCAAAATCTTCATGCGCTTCTTATGATTTTTGTTATTCCCTTCCCCTTCAATAGCCTTGAGGAGCAGGAAGATCCCCTACGACTACCACTAGTACTACCACAAGAAGTCGATGCAGGCGATGATCCTTGTCTCGCATTTCTCTGCTCCATCACCCCATCATGAAACAACTTTTGAGTTTGGAACAACTAGTTTATGTTCATGTAGTGATGAAGAAGAAGAAAATAAAATATGACACTATCATAAGCAAAAATTAAAAATTTGATTTCCAGTGTGCATGCCAAGCTCTGCTACAGCTCAGCTTTACTCTAATACATGACAAGTCTATGCATTAACACTAGTGGAACTTATACTTACAACCAAAGGCATAACACTAGCATTGGCATTAAGTTCTTTCATTCAAGCTCAAGGATTTGTCAGAAAATAAGGGGGAGGGGCTTTCTGGCTAGCCAAACTAAAAGAAACTTGCATCTGCTGAATATTTGCTACAAAACTGTTCTTGTTCTTGTAGGCAAAGAAATGATATAGAAGTACAAAAACAAACCTATGATTTTGCTGAGGGGTGTTTGTCTTTGTTTATACTTTGGTTAAATCATCTCATAAACTTTCAAATTAGGCTCGGATGTTTGTTTATAATATTTTTTAGCTTATAAGTTAAAAAAAAAAAATGGTAAACTAATTTTTTATTTTAGTGTGTATAAATACTTTATTTATAAATTATTTTGACAAAATATATTATCATATTATCCTTGTTTAATTTTCTCGGTATATATGTTTTTTTATAGATTAATTTGTTTTTCTACTATAGTTTAAATAGATTATTTATATTAATTTTAATGAATATAAAAGTATTCGTATATATTTTTAATAAAATATTTGTTAATAAAGTATTTATCCATGTAATTTTAAAATTAAATTAAATTATAATATAATCAAAATATATTTTTATAATATTATATTGAAAATTGAGTTAATATAATTTATTATTTGATAAAATAATTTAGTATATTTTTTAATCATTTTAATAATAAAATATATTTATAAGTTAATATTTTAACAAACACGTATCAACCACTTATAATTACTTTAACCAAAAATGTAATTACTTAAAATTTTAAACTTTTTATTAGCTTAATTTAACTTATAAGCTAATTTTTATAAATTAAGTTAAATAGGTTCTAAAATTGAAAAACATTCAAACTAAACTGAAATTTATTATAACTTGACATGAAGTTGAATGGAAATAGGGCTTGAATATACTTACTCGTTTAACCCGAAAAAGCTCCTTGTCGTCAGAACATCTGACAAAAGTGGAAGCTGGAAAACCTAGGTTGAAAACCTAGGAAAAGTAATTGGATCAATCCTCGAGCTTAGGAGTTCGTTGTTGCAATAATGACTTCTCTGTCAGTTGTAGACTTCTTGTTAATCGCTAGAACGTTAGTTGGACTTCTCAAACCATCGAGTTAGATCACCAAATAAAGCATGCGAGTGTGGTGAACAAACAAGTTGAAGTTTTCATTTTTGAAAGAGAAATGTGCAAAATTCTTTGTATTTTTTGATTATATAAAAGCCAAAGAAAGTCGTTTTATTAATAAAATAAAACGACATTATTTTATTTGATGTAACGAGCAATTAGCAAACTTAATAAACTGCTCAACTTCGGTGTTTGTTTTTGTATTTGTATTGATTCTTTGTCTCAACTCGTGTTTATACTCGAAAATATTAACAAATTGGACTCATCCAAGCCAAACCTTAAAACGAACAAAACCATATTTATATCGAATCTAGTCCTATTTAAAAGTGTAGGGGGCTCGGAAAAGAGCAAAGTCAACAGCCAATAGAAAAAGTTTAATCACTCAATAATGGAAATAACATATACTGCTGAAGTAATTTTTGTGTTTGATTAATAATTTTTAATAAATAAAATAAATATTGTAAAAAAATCTCTCTATAAGAAAACCTACGCCCGAATCCTCGCGACACAAATCTAAGAACTTTACCAAGACAATCAACCAACTCCGCAGCTGACCGCCAACCCTCGTCGACAAGCCATCGCCGGCGTCGTTTTCGCTGTCTGGCTGCAATAGCACCCGCCGGATCAAGCTTCAACAGGTTCTTCAAATTTGTTTTTGAAATAATAAGTATATATTCAATTAGGGTATCTTTTGATAGAATATTTTATGCGTTGATTTATACGAGTAAATTTAATTGCTGTTTCTACATTAATCTTGCTTGAGAATTTTTAGTTTTAATTCATGAGATTTCCGACCCGGGACTCTCACTTTCTCCTAAAGATAATGTTAGACCTAAGTGTTTGTAAACCCGGAGAAATTAATTCTGATAATAAGTAAAAACTCATTGCTTAGTCAGATTTTTTTTGCGGTTCATAATTTCTCTACTCACTTTATTTTTCATAGTAGCTGTTGCTGCAGTTGGAAATCGAAGTTCAGGCACACTTGCATGCTAATATTATATGAATTTGATTATAATTGATAGTTTTGAGGAGGTTTTCAATTACCATGTTCATTATTCTTTGTGTCTCTGCCGAATTTGTTGCTCTTATCGTTTTTATTTATACCTAACTCTTTAAAAGAACCTATTTGAAGTGGATCATTACTGGGAATTTTATTTTTCTTTTAAATTATTCAGTACTTTCTTTGCATAACAAAGAATGTATAGAATTCTATTGTTAACGAACTGTGTTTAAAGAGTGTGAAGTACATAATTCCCACCATATTTTTTCTCTCCTGGGCCACCAACATTTGTTGATGTATGCCACGGAAGGCATCAAAATCTACTAATATTGTCCCTTTTATCTTTTAGTCTACAGTTATCAACAGCCTGTTAATTTTGCAAATCAATTCTGCAAGGCTTGTTGGAAGCTATGAATAATTATACAACTTTAACTGATGTTATTTCAGTGTTTTCTTTTCTCTGTCTTACTCTCATTTTATTTGCAACTATGAATTGTAAAATAGTTAATGGCACATCCCAAATTATAGTTGATCTGATATGCTTGAGCAACAACTCAGGTCTTGTTTACCCTTCTAAAATGGTATCATAGGAAGAATTGTATACAATATTCATGATTTTAAATCTGTAGGTTTGTCTTATGTTTTTGTATATATTGATTGGAAAGTAACTATTTAGGCTGTTCACATATCTGACTGATCAGGGGCTAACAATTGTTGACAATGTGTTTCCCTTGAATCTCAGGGCCAATTTTTATCAGAATGGCATTGGTTGTAGTCTGTGGGCAACCAAGCAGTGGGAAGTCAAGAGCTGCACTGTGCCTCGCTGAAGCTCTAAAAGAATCAGAAGTAAAAGAGACAGTCAGGATAATAGATGAGACTTCTTTTCATCTTGACCGAAATCAGAGCTATGCTAATATGACTGCAGAGAAAAATTTACGTGGAGTGCTTAGGTCTGAAGTTGATAGATCTGTGTCAAAAGATAATATCATCATTGTAGATTCTTTGAACAGTATCAAGGGTTACAGATATGAATTGTGGTGTCTGGCTCGTGGTGCTGGAATAAGATATTGTGTTCTGTACTGTGATGTGGAAGAAACACTTTGTAGAGATTGGAATGAGGAACGGCGGCAGAAAGGAGAACCCACATATGATGATAATATATTTGAAGATCTTTTAAGAAGGTTTGAGAAACCAGACAGAAGAAATCGATGGGATTCACCATTGTTTGAATTATGGCCACATAAAGATGGAATTGAAAAATCTTCTGCTGCTATTTTGGATGTTGTTTCTTATTTAACAAAAAAAGTGGATTCAAAGTCACGGGATGTTAAGATTTTACAGCCAACCATCGCAACACAAAATACACGATTTTCAGAAGCAAATTCTCTGTATGAATTGGATAGGGCAACACAAGAAGTGATTAATGCTATTGTGGAAGCACAATCAAAAGCAGTTGGAGGACCTCTTAATGGGATATCTCTTGGCCAGGGTTTGCCAAATATCAATATTTCAAGGTCAGTTGGGCTGCCTGAGCTCCGTAGATTACGAAGAACATTTATAAAATTGACAGGGCAAACCAGTTTGAGTGGACCACCACCACCCTCTGATTCCGACAGTGCAAAGAGGATGTTTGTGGACTACTTGAACAGGGAACTTGAAACTACTGCTTGAATGAGCATAAATATCATACTTATATTGAAATGTCTTCACGATTAATCAAGTTTGAGTGCCATTCTAAGTTTTGTCCAATATGGAAGGTGTTGTACTAACAAATAAAAGCAGGTCAGTTTTGTTTTTGATTATCTATTGTATCAAAGAAAAGCAGTGTGTTTTTTCTTTTGACTTATCAAATTCTTCGATCTGTGATTCTCTCTGGTTAAAATATTTATTTTACCAGGGTTCATTTTGAACGAATCTGTTTTTTAAGATGCCTTTGTTTGCTGGTCCACAGTTCGGAGATAATGCCCAATCATGGTAGGTCTTTCTGCCTTTTCAGTCTTATTAGCACCATCTTGTGGGTCAACTCTTACCCCCAGGCAACTAACTAGTTGAAAACTTTTCCGACTGCCCTGGCGCTGAAGCAATAAGCTGGCAACCATAGAATCAAACCCTGTTATTGCTTTTAAAGTATTTGAATTCTGCCACTCTCTTACATTTTTACTGGTTGGTTCGATTTAGCCCATCAAACTAAACCAAACCAACCGCACTAAACAATAATTAAATTGATGGTTTATTCACAACCACAAATTCCCTTCAACGGATGGGACTCGATTTGGTTAACATATAAGCAAAATGATTGAAAAGGAAAATTATATTTTACTCTAGCATGATGTGATATTCTCAACTGCTTGAACACAAAGCAACAATAAGAGAGTGGGAGCTGCTTCCCTTTCCTTTCTGATTGCCTCATCATAAATGAACAATGAGCTCCATTTGGCCCTTGTAATCGTGGACTTCATTAAAGAAATAAGAAAACAAACATACTCCTCCAAAACGAAGGGCAAAATCTCAACCTTCCATTCCGACGACTTCTACACTAAATCCAAGGCATAATAGGGGCAGTTACCCACTGGATTCAAGGCACATGTCATCCTAGCAAATCCCCCATGGACAGAATAATTTTTAGGCTGGCGTAGCGTATTCAGTAGAGCAAATAAATTTAATAGTGCCGCTAAAAGCAGTGGTCTACAACTCTCTTCATATATTACAATTATTCCCCAGTTCAGTTGTTTAAAGATAAATGATTTGCCTGTTTGTTCTTTCTAAAAGTTAGAGCTTCTGTTTATTTATAGGTAAGATCTAATAAATTTTAGTCGTATATATTTCCTGAAACTAGAACAATTACACAAACTCCAAAACTAGAATCCGATGACACTGAACTCTTAACATAAATACCTACGTTATGTTGGTTTGGCTTTGAATCTCATTCGTCAACACCGTTTAATTGGTATGTCCTCCAAACCCTAATCTTGTTTCATTTTTGCATGTGATTTGATCTGACATTTGTATCTTGGTTCCTTTTTGAGATCTGGGGGTTTCTTTCACTTGATTATAAAATGTAAAGTTTTGCATTTTCGTCCTATTTTTTGTGGAAAGGAAATGGGATTTTCAAGGAGTCACATTGAGCCTCGTGGAATCTAATTAAATCGTGATATATGATATTGATTTGGTGGATCTTTGACTTTTTTTCCATTGCAGGTTGATCGGTTTCGTTGGCTTCGTGCTGCTGGAGGCTTGTTTTTTTCTTTTCCTACAATTGGCATTACTCAAGTTTTGTGCAATCAAGCAGTACCATTTCGGAGAATTCAACATGTCTATTTGGGTTTGATTTGGACTTTCAATTCTTCTACCTTGTTCAGTTCTGGGAGTTATTGATCCATAATTTGGAATTGAAACTTGGTTGTCATGATCTAATTTTCTCGGTTTCTAGTAATGTGAGTGCGATGCCGCAATCACGTGAAAAAGATATGTTTTTATTATTGGAAGAACACTGTAGAAGAAAAAAACCTCAATGCTTGTAGTTGTTGCAGGGACTAATGGCAACATATATAAAAGTTTATATTTTATGATATTGGTTTTGGTTGTTCTTGGATATTTATGTAAAAGGGATTGGTTACTTAGTCCACTCTGAAACTCCAATTGTCAAAGGGCAGCGAATTTTGGGCATGAGAATCTCCTGGTTCAATAAACTTTCTGTCATTTTTGGGCCTCGACTCCCACTCAGTTGGGTGTTATTATGCCTTATTAGTATTGTTGCACTTGTTGCCGTCTTAGGATCATCATCTTTGAATACCTTTGACTCTGTAACTTCAACTCAAAAACCTGATATTTATACGAACTATCGGAGGCTACAAGAGCAAGCTGCAGTTGATTACTTGGAGCTGAGAACTCTCTCATTGGGTGTGAGTCGGCCAAAGGAGTATGACCTTTGTGGCAAAGAGAAAGAAAATTTTGTACCGTGTTACAATGTGTCAGGAAATTTGTTGGCTGGATTTCGAGTGGGGGAGGAGTTTGATCGGCATTGTGAAATTTCTAGACTAAGAGAGCGGTGCTTGGTACGCCCTCCGAAGGATTATAAGATCCCTTTAAGGTGGCCTGCTGGCAGGGATGTGATATGGAGTGGAAATGTGAAAATTACAAAGGACCAATTTCTTTCATCCGGAAGTATGACGAAAAGGTTTTCTTAATTAATGCTAGATGTGGTGGTCATAAATATTAAATCTACCTCCTGTAGCTCATAATTTGTTCAAACTGTCCACACACTCTTGCTATTTGCTATTATCATTGTCATTATTATTGTTGTTGTTGTTGTCATTGTTATTACTGCATTTGTAAATTTTATAATCTTTCCAGATTGATGTTCCTGGAAGAGAATCAAATCGCATTTCATTCTGAGGATGGATTGATATTTGATGGTGTCAAAGATTACTCTCGCCAAGTTGCTGAGATGATAGGTTTGGGAAATGACTCCGAGTTTCATCAAGCTGGTGTAAGTTTTTTTTTGTACATCATGGTTTTCATGGTATATTTCTTTCTATATTGGACAAAATTCAGTCTGGAAGAGTTTGAATATCTTGAAGAGATACGTTATTGTCCTTTCAAGTCTAACCCTAAAAACTTACAGTGGGAATGATAAGTTGGAGTATGGTGTGCCACTTTCTCTGTTTTAAAAAGTCAATATAAGCCTTATATGTCAACTGCAGATTCACACTGTACTGGATATTGGCTGTGGATTTGGAAGCTTTGCAGCTCATTTAGTGTCATTGAAGCTAATGGCTATTTGTGTTGCGGCATATGAAGCCACTGGCAGTCAAGTCCAATTGGCCCTTGAGAGAGGTCTTCCAGCTATGATTGGAAACTTCATCTCAAGACAACTTCCATATCCATCATTGTCATTTGACATGGTTCATTGTGCTCAGTGTGGTATCAATTGGGACCAAAAAGGTAAATATGGAGCTTCTTGGTTATGTTTTCTACTATTTGTTGATGTGCTTCAATAGCTGATTTTAATTGAAGGAAATCGGTGAATTGATTGTTTTCCTTTTCCATTTTGTCTGATGATGTTAGTAGCTGTTCTACTGTTTAACCATTTGATTAGAGGCCATATGTAATCTATTGCATCTGTTTTTTGGAATTAACAACTTTGAAAAGGCACTGCTCAGCCGTAAAAGGAGAACATATTGCCAATGGTGGTAAAACTATATGAATCATGACTGAATTTCTGCTTAAGTCAAGTGTTACATTTCTCTGAACAATTTTTATTGATGTTTCAAAAATACACACTTATTTAACTAATTCTGTACTTTTCTGTTGTAAACATATGCCTTATGCCAACCTCATTTTAGTTCCACTATCAGTGCTATTAGACTATTGTACAAAAAGGTTTTACCTTCAAGAAAACGTTCCAGTAATGCGGTTGGTGCTGGTCATGCAAACTGCTGCATGATAACTTACTGTTACTTATCATGGGTCATCAGATGGAGATATATTGGTCCATTCTGTATGGGATAATAGTTTTAATGCAATCATTTATGTCTTGTCTCTATGAATTACTGAATTTGTTTACCTCAGAAGAATATCCAAATAATCTAGGAGAATTACCATGTCTACTGAATGCACACATGGAATTTCAGAGATTAACTTACTGTATAATGTTAACATATTTAATAAATTTACTCATGGTCTTTTCTTCTTTTGTAATCTTTTATGGTGTGTCGGTGTGGTGGGTTTAGACTTTTTGCTTCTATTTAATCTCATTGTTCTGCTCAAAATAGATGGAATGTTCCTTATAGAAGTAGATCGATTACTTAAGCCTGAAGGTTACTTTGTTTTAACCTCACCTGCAACCAAGCCACGTGGAAGTTCATTGAATATGAAGAAGAGAAGCATGCTAAAGCTGATGCAAGGATTCACTGAAAAAATCTGCTGGACTCTGATGGCCCAACAAGACGAGACATTCATTTGGCAAAAGACTGTGGATTCTCATTGCCATTTGTCTAGGTGAGAGAGTGAAAATAATTAGCACTCTTCAATTATTATCTCAAATTTAGTTTCAGTGTTGGATCAGTTCTTTAACTTGAGTAACTTCCACGTATCTTGTTACCTTGAACTGGCAGTATGTAGAGAGCTTTGCACATTTCTTTCCTCTAAACCTATGGCCTTATGGGCAGAGTTATAGTAACCCTTTTCTTTCTATTTGTTATTAATTTAGAAAGCAGGCAATACCAATTTGCAAACAAGAACCTGATGCTGTAAAATACTATCAGCCCCTCATGCCATGTATTACTGGTACAACCAGCAAGCGCTGGATTTCCATTCAGAAGAGATCTGCCGGTTCTCAGTTGAGCCCAGCTGAGCTTGAAGTTCATGGTAAGTATTGTTGCAAAATGATTTTTTCCCCAAAATGTTGTTGCAGCTTGTAGATTAATTCTTAGTGTACATCCTTCATCCTTGCAGGTGTCAACCCGGAAGATTTCAACGAAGACTTGCAAGTCTGGCGGATGGCTCTGAAAAATTATTGGTCTTTGCTTACTCCCTTGATTTTCTCTGACCATCCTAAGAGGCCTGGTGATGAAGATCCATTGCCCCCATTTAACATGATCCGCAATGTAATAGACATGAATGCTCAATATGGAGGTTTAAATGCTGCATTTCAGGAGGAGAAAAAATCTGTGTGGGTGATGAATGTTGTACCAGTTACAGCTCAAGATACACTTTCTCTCATATTTGATAGAGGTTTTGCTGGTGCTTTGCACAATTGGTAAGTTAGTTTGTGAAATTTGATGTTTATAAGCTTGCTTTTAATTCAAATGATTTAGATATTTTATGATCATAATTTCTTTCGAGGTATTCCTGTATCGTTTTTCAGGATCTCCGTGAATCAGTTTTTTATTTTTTATGTATGTTTTAAACTAAATAGTTTGTTTTGTTTGAAAATAATCTTTTAGTTTTGAATTACGCTCAAAATACATCGCAACAGTTTTATGTTGACTTCATCATTTACATTTATTCTTTCAACTGATAAGAATAAAGCAAAAAACTTATTTTCTAGGAAACTAAATTGTCACAGATATGGTACTTGAGAAATAATAACATTCTGACTGATATATGGCTGATGAAAATAATTTTTGATACTTTCTTTGATGCGGTTGTTTCAAGTCAGTGGGTGGGATGCAATTCCCATGGACCCTAATGCAGTTTATATTTATTGTTTGAGTCGAAATTCAAGAATTCAGGTTAGAGAAGGCTTACTTCAATTTTGAGTTAGGATATCATAGATTGGCCTTGTCTGATTCAGCAACAAGGTCTCATGTTGTAATCAACTTTTGGTGGACAGGTGTGAACCCTTCCCAACTTACCCGCGAACATATGACATGATTCATGCTAATGGGCTGCTCTCCCACCTCTCTGAAAAGGTTTTGTCAGAAAGTTGTGATATGATAGACTTGTTTTTGGAGATGGACCGGATACTACGCCCTGAGGTAATCTTTCTGCTTCTCTCTATCTTCACCCACTTGCTTACGATTGAAAATTTGTACTGTCATATAAGTTGGTTAATCTCTAATTTAGAGAAACTGCTTCTAATACCTATCTATGTTTTCATCAAGAAGTAACATCCTTGTTGCCCTTTGTTCCCGGCTTTTGATCTTGTTTAAAATCTAGGCAACAACCCCCCTTCCCTTTCTTTTTGTTTTTCCTTTTCTAAAGGAAAGTCTTAAGTTATCATGCTTTACCTAGAAAGTGTTGTGCTGCATCTTGTATGTCTCATTTGATCTTCTCCACTGTCATTTTCTGATTTTATGCTGTGTGAAATTTGGTTTTAGGGATGGGTGGTTCTTTCTGATAAGTTGGGAGCCATAGAAATGGCACGCTCACTTGCTACACAGATGCGCTGGGAAGCAAGGGTGATCGACCTGCAGAATGGCAGTGACCAGCGACTGCTTGTTTGTCAAAAACCTTTCGTGAAAAAATGATTAATTAGCAGCAGGAGGTCTCACCATGCAACATGTACACTTTTTGGCTCTGGCAATTAGTCCAGAAGGGTATGGAGTACTAACTGTAGGCAATAATGGCGTTATTTGCTTGTTGTTATTGCCAGAGCACGAATCCTCAACTGCTTCACCATGTGTTAGCACATGCCCAGGCTATTGACGGAGATCATTGCATTGCAACAACTGAAGCTGTAGATTAGAAAGAAGGTTTGCTGCGCAACAAAAGCTGCCACTATTCATTTTATTTTTTTGTCAATGCGTTTGTAGCAATTCATTCATCCAATTTATTTGGCATCTTTCTTGTTCTGTGTTTTTTAATTTTTCTGATATTGGACAGAAGAGTATCTGTATTGATCAATAGCTGCTGTTAAAAACACCAAGTGGCCCCGCAATGCCATGGCTACATTTATTGTAATTCTCCCACTCTGAAAGTATAGATGTATCTGAGAAGAGTTACACAAAACAGACATTTACTACACAGCATCCTCTCATTCTACTTGTCACTTCCAGGGGCTTACAGCCTCATTAAACCCACCAATCTTCCCAGATGCTCGGTTACTGAATGCAATTCTTTTGGCTGTTAAAAATACTGAAACTGTACCCGAAAGGATGATAACTAAGACCAGAGAAAGGATGAATGTAGGTTTCTACCCTGTGGAAAATAATTTGAGCATGAGAATGTATATATGCATCATTACTCTTGCCTTTCTTATACGTGATCTGAAAGTCATATTTTATCAATTTTTCTATACAAGCCCAACTATAATATGTGCATCGAACTCTTCCCCTTGTTCTCCTAGTCCTTCTTCTTCTCCTTTCCTCGTATCCACTTATAATTGCAATACAAACCCTTTGGCTCTTTGGGTTACTAACAACACCAAGTCAAAAAAATCTGAGTGAACAATTGGCTCTACAGCTATTTTCAGGATAAATTTAAGAGTTTAATTCCAATGTAAAGAGCAGGAGACTTTAACCCTTATGAACACCAGTTGTGGGCAAGATTCTGACATAACAGTTACTCCTCAAGACATTTCCAGAAATATACATTATTTTATAATTAAGACCACAAAAATGTCCCATTTAATATATATTTTCCATTAATTTTTTATTAGATTTGTTATTACCATTGATGCCCCTCTAATGTTAATTTTTAAGTTAGAAACGGGGATGACTATGTGACTCGCCAAAACTGGAGGTTGTATCAAAGGCAGAATATTAGTGGCGAATATGAAATTTTTGCCAAATAGAAACATTTATGATATTCATATTTTACAACAACATGAAGTTGGTGTCATATATGTTGAGAATCAAAATCAAAACATACATCAGTTTTATTTTTATTTTTCAAACATAAATTTACCTATAACCGAAGTATAGTTCTAAGTGTATCACATAGATTTTGAATGGTTTGTTGCTCTTGAGTTGCTTGCAACTCTTGAAGTGGCATCTCTTCATAACACCTACAACAAATTTTATACACAAATATTACCAACCAAATGCAACAACTCTTCATATATAAGTTTCCCAAAAATATAATTGGGTAATAAGTGGAGCCTTACATTTTGTGGTAAGCTAAAGCTTGTGCTAGATTCATTAGTGTGGAACTTGAAGTAAGCCTTTGGTAGACACTTGGAGGAAGGGGCATCTGCAGCACATAATATAGATATAAAATCCAAAAATAAAACGAAAATTGTGCCCACATATAACCCACAAAGAGATAAGTGTAACCTCATTTTGTCCTCTGCGACCCTTTTTTGACTGCCCATCACCAGCGAAAAGCTCCTGCAGTGCTTCAACTGCTACGGTTCCACTGTTGTCCCGCCGCATGGCTCCCACTACATTGTCTGACAAGAGAGAAATAGGGGAAATATCAGTTGCCCTCAGAAATGGAATTGGCACTGTATTACCAGCGGCATATATGGACCAAAGCTGCAATGATAGAAAGTAACTAGTTAGTGTCCAAGCTGCAGTAATGGGCAAAAGAAACACAATTTGACAAGTAAATGACTGCAAGTCCAGAATTAAGATACATTCATGATAGAGATAATTTGAATAAAAAGCTAACTATTTGCAAGTTCAGCAACTCGAAATAGCATTATGTACTTTCATGAACTTCCAGAACTTGCAAAATACCACTTGAACAGAAGATTAACATAGGTGATAAGGTCTCAACTTTGGTCGATTTATATATAGATTTGGAGGATATGAAGCTCCATTCACATATCATTTATTATATATGATTTAGAAAAAAATATATATATAACCTTGTCTTGCAATGCAAAAGCTTTCTTGGAAGCACTTTCATTCTTCATTGTGCTACTAATCCTATTGATGCCACCCCCAACCTCTCTTTGAGAAATGTTGTTGATCCTGAGGTTCTCATCAGCAGAAACAGATATTGAAGGAGAAGAAGCCTTAATGGTCTGTGCAGAAGAATTAGATTCTGTGATCAAACTATCGCTCATGACAACATTTCCGCCACTGTCCTCCCTGATGAAAATATCAAATGAAACACTGGAGTGAGTAAAAAGTATCTGTTTTCAAGCAAACATTTGACAAAGATTTACCACTGGGAAGTTACAGTCGAATTTACAAAACTGATGCTAGTATTTATATAATACCGAAAAATAAAAAATAAAAGCATAGACCAATGTAAGGGTACTTTAATGAACATGTGAAGTTAACTACCTAGTTTCAGCTGTTTTGACCCTGTTGTCACTGATTGAAAGGATCTCAGCATGTTCAAGATGAGATGAAGTTTCTTTGATAATGGAAAGTTGATTCCCATGAATTGCTTTATCATTTTCGTCACCACCATGAATTACAAAAGTGCCAAAATCACCTATTCAACATTGATTGCACATAAACCAGAAAGTGAACCCAAAAACACATAAATAAAATTTTTATCTATTTTCTACAGGAACAATTAAAATTATATAAGGTCAGTCATCTTGGCATGTAAACAATGATGTAAAAAAGAATAAAACTTCATCCTACAACAATCTAGCTTTTGTTGAGGACTAAAAACAAACCAAACAGTTTCCACTAAATCATAAAGCTCTCCTCGAAATAATCACTTATTTTATCAAATTAATTGATCAAATCCATTTCTGTATAAGATCCCCACAACATAGGTCACTACCCAATGACCAAATGTGCTCTACAGCTGCAAGGCCTCCAACACAAGTAGTCCCATAGTGAGAGGTCCATCAAGAATGGAAAATTTGCAGGGTTTGAATACTCTCTTTCCATAATGAGCATCTAACAGGCCCTCTTGGATCTTCAAGCTAGTTCAGACAAGAAGACTCTCTCACACCATTTGTCTTCAATTTTGGTGAAACAGTAGGTAGAATGATGGACCAAGTGGTTGAAGCTAGAAAGGTTAATGGCATTTTAGTTGGCAAAATATTGATGACACTACTATTTTTGACAGGGAATGTATCAAAAATAGCCTATCACTGATATACACTTAAAGTTATTGAATGCTTTTGCATCTCTCTGAGTCTTAAAGTCAACTTATCAAAGAACATCATAGCGGAGATTGATTTTCCAGAGATGGAATCCATCATTTTGCATCTAAATTGGATTATCAACACAATGCAAGCAATATAGACATACCTTCTTCCATATCATCCAATATTTGTTGGTTCCTCGAAGAACTAGTTGCAAGTACTTCATTTGCCACTAGTCCAACATTATGAGGCCTTGATGGAACAGTATTTCCAAAATCTTCATTTAATTTGGGACCTACTAGTGCCTGCTTCAAACCATTAACAATTAACAAAATGGATGATATATCATATTTAAATTTTGCATACATGTAATTTGCATGTGTGTTTGTATGCATTGTGTGTGTGTGTGTGCAAGCATGCTCTTTGGAGCATGTAAAATGATTAGGTAGATATAGAAATCTAGCATACAGTTGTTCCTGATATTTCCATAGCAAGATTCTGTGCTTGCTGAGCCATTGAAGCCCTAATTTGCCTACCCTTTTCGATCTTTGGAAACATGGCAGCAGCTCCACATTTGCATCTTTCAACAAATTTGTGCTAAAATTCAAATACAGAGAAAATAACCTCCAAGTAAGAACATAAAAAATTATAATATAAGTCTGTATACAAGGTAGAAGAAAAAGCAATTAATCAAAACATAGACACAGACACCTATAAACTCACCATGTAGTTGCATGTTATAAGACATGCATTTACACATATATGCCTCCATAGTAATTCATAAAAGCAAGAAACTGCAAGCCATAGATGGTTTCTATCACTATTCTCCTCAAACATCTCTACATCTTCAACTATTAGCAATTTACAGCTAATTTGAATTTAAAAATCACACAGTTCTCCATGTAATGATTGATGAAATTCATTTTTCTCATAGTCATTAAGCAGTCGAACTACTATATGCCCCCTAGGAAACCATGATGTGGTCAAACAATTCAAAACATGAAAATTAGACAATTTAGGAGCATTGTAAAAAAATCCAAATTAGCAATGAGAAGTTTTAAACCTTATTCAAAGTTGCAGCCAGTGTTTAAGCAAAATGTACACTTCATTTTCACCAAACTTCATAAAAACTCAATTAGAGAAAAAAATCATTTAAAAAGACATAGTTACTGTACCTTCAGCATTTCTGCTGCAGTGGGGCGAAGACGTGGTTCTTTTGTAAGACACTTTGCAACAAAATCATGAAACACAAGAGACCTGCAATAAAAATCATCCTAGTTTAAACACTACAGACATATATGTTAATCATCTGTAAGCAATGATCAAAAACATTGACTAAAAGATGGACAAGCAATGCTCAGTTGTCCTCAGATTTGGAGTCAGCCATCAATGTGTCAAGTGAGAAAAACTGGGACTTAATAGATGGAAGTGCATTAAAATGAAACAAAATTCATATTGGACTACACACCAATGAACCACTTAGCCCAATTGATATCTCATATTTCTTGACATGACTTTAATTTAAAAAAGAAAAAATTATAAAAACTTCGGCAAAATGAGGGAGATTATACGATAATCACTTTTGGAAATATTTACCAAACATTAATTTTGCAAATAATTATAAAATAATAATTTTAGTTTCTGAAAATAAATCTCAAGTAAGCCCTAAGTTTAAGGGAGTTTGGAAATTGACAAGCAATATTACAACCAACAACAGTTCAAGAAGGCCACTAATTGAGAAATTATAAATAAAGGATATTGGAATATAAAGCAACAGACAACAAAAGAATGAAACTGTAGAATGCAATTATCAAAAGCACGATGTGCAACAGAAAAGCAACATGACACAAACTCTTAAAATGTTCTATCATGTGTCATGAATCTGATGACTACACACCTGCACCAAATGACATGATTCAAAGAGTACTTTGAAGAGCAAAAAGACCCCAAATTACCAAGGTTGGAGAAAGTTAAGATGGCCAATGATTCAACCAAATAATACATTGCATGGAGAATGATGGCTGCAAATACAGGTTGAAAACTCCATGGAGACAAAAGAAGAATTTGTTAAATTTTTATATAAAAAATCCCGAACTTCCAGGCCAGTTGCAAACCAATGTTCTACATAGTTCTATTAAGAGATTGTTGATATAAAAGAAAAAAGTCAAACCATTTTTCTTTATCCTCGAGCATCGGAGCTGGTTCTCTGGATATCATGAACAGAACCTATCATAGACATTTAGTATGTTACATATCCTTGTTAACAATAAAACGGTAAGCCATAACTAAAACAACATTTAAAAGATAAATAAATGAAGATAATGCATTGAATTTTGTTCTATACCCAAAAAGGGAAAAGAAGTGAAAAAAAAAAAAAAAAAAAAAAAAAAAAGATGAAAGGGATACATATATATATATTTTCTGGTTTGCTTATGACACCAAACGGAGCCCAATCTTCTGAGTGTATCATATATCCCCTATGTTTAAAACATGAATCAGTGTGTAAACTTCATATATGGCCTATGCTTAAAGCATGAATCAAAGTTTAAATTAAAATATGTAAGTTTTTAAAAACATCAATTCAAGAACATACAGAGAGGCCAGATATAAAGCATTAAAGGCACTAACCCTCATTGGATGGACAGTGGACCTTGGAGGAAGACCCTGAAAATGGTAATTACACATTATAACTTGTCAAGTATCATTTCACAGAAAGTGAGAATCTCATGTAATAATGCAAAAATTTTTGACCAAGTTGACAGATCAGAATGTCCATATTTATCAAGTTTACAGTACATTTCAAGCTAAAAACAATATGTGGGACTTCAAAATTTCATGTGGTCATTATTATACTAAAACAAATTTGGCTGGAAGTAACCCAACTCAAACTCACAATAATGAGGGACACATGAAATATATAATCTGCACATAGTGCCAGTTAATAAAAGTCTTCTTAATTTAGATACCTCTGCCATTTCAATCGCAGACACACCAAGAGCCCATACATCCACCTAGAAGAAAATTAAAAATGCAAAAGGTTAAATGACCATTGAGTTGGTCATCACAATAAAGTTGCAATTAACTGATGCTTTCTATGTGTTCAAGAATCAAGTATCAGTCAAACCTTTACCAAAACAATTCTATTAATAAAAAGATCAAACAAAAATTAGAACAGTAATACATTCAGCATCTTCCCTCCTCCCAAATACAAAATGCTTTTAAAATAATTCCAAAGTTCTTCTTCACATTCCATTGATTTTTATGCATTTCTAGCAATTGGTTACCTCATTTTCACTATGTAAAGCAGCTGTATTCCCATTTTAATGTACCCATCAAGAGAACATTAGTAGACAATTAATGCATGAAAATATATTAAAAAACACAAGCAAATTATGTATATAATTCTTAATTGTACTCCTAACAATAGAGAGAGAAATTTGGTCCAAAATACAATGAGAGAGGCTTAAAAAAAATTCAAACCAACGGAGATGATACCTTCCCATCATAGCGACTTTCCTGTATAACTTCTGGAGCCATCCAATGTGGAGTGCCAATGAACTAAAAAACAAGATAAATAATCATCAAACATATAATTTTCCAGAACAGCTCTATAACTTTAATATTCAACCAAAAATGAAGCGTATCTACAGGGTATTAAGCACAATTAATCATACATTTTTAATATCTCTAGTTTATGCATTCTATGATGTAAAATACAGTCTTCCCTTTCTTGGTAAAAAGTTGGATGCTTCAAAGGGTTACTGACCTGAAATACGATCTTGGTAACATTTTGCTTCTAAAATTCTTAGAGAATGTACTGTAAAATAACGTTGCCAGATATCCCCATACATAACTTATTTTTATATCATAGAATCTTTCCCAGAAAAAAAAAAAAAAAAATCTTATAACTGAGAGAAGCCAGATTACCTAGAAAATTTTAATATCCTAGTACCTACTTCTGCTTCATAGAACTGTACTAAGACAAGAACAATTAGATTATCATATACCGTGTTGCGCTTTGACATGGTCCTTGTAAGCTGGGCTGCAACCCCAAAATCACCTGTTTATGCAACAAACAAAAAAATTACACCAACTTCTGAATATGTCCTGATAATAGCAATTGTTGATGCAACATTCTAACTCTACAGTGGAAACCACAAACTATACAGGTGAGATTGGGAAAGAGACACGTATAATCACTTCTTATGAGTACACAAACAAACAATTAACAGTATCAAAATCAGAAATTGAGAAGCAAAACTTACTACGTGCACTTCCTCTTTTTTTATTTCCTAGTAAATTGAAAAAAAATTAGTTGATAGGTACTCACCCAACTTGACCTCTCCTTGTTCAGTTAACAAGATATTGCCACCCTTGATATCTCTATGAACTTTGAAAATAGAGTGTAAATAAGCAAGGCCCTGCAGTAAATAAAAAATGCTAAGGCAAAGTTTATTTCATGTAAGTGGAAAAAGGAAGTCATGTGAAAATTTTCTTCAATATGCTTGAAGAAGGTTTTGGATAGATGTCTGATACAGCATTGCTTCATTTGGAAAACCTTCATTTTCAAACTAACCATGTTATGGATACCTTTAAAGCTTCCCTACAGATATATGCTATCTGATACTCCTCCAATGGCTCCTCTGTGACATTCATCAAGTCAGCAACACTTCCACCCCCACAGTACTCCATCACTATCTGCCAAAATATGAAAATCATTTCTTCCAAACTCAGGACATCCAGGAATAATAAACAATTAAGTGATAATTTGAAATGAATAAAACATAAAAGTCAAACATGATTCAATGGGCTTAGAAAGCAGTAAGCAAATGTTTTGCTCGTACCCAAAGATACTCTTCGCCTTGGTAACTCCCAAGGTAGCGCACAACATTAGGATGACTACATTGCTGCAACATCTCAATTTCCCCACGAATTTCTTCATAACCCTCCTCCTGTATACAAACAACATCAGGACTCATTCCCAGTAACTAGCACAACTTAGCTGATCATTGATATCAATTTCATGCAAACCAATAAACAATGCATACTCCTTCAGTTAATGATATAACTTTGATGGCAACAAGCTCAGATGTTTTGATATCTCTAGCCTTGTATACAGCCCCATAAGACCCCTTCCCTGTCTCCCAACACAGAGAGAATCAAATAATTACAAAGATGCTGCAAAATTATCTAAGCTTATGGAAAGAATGAAAAACTAAAACCTGAGAGAGTTAAATTGACAAGCATAATTATACTCCATTGAAAAGCTTAATAATCTTGCATGAAATTAGCCTACTGAAAACTCCAGAATTTAATTAACTTTAAATTCTAACAGAATACACATTAACAAAACTCAAATTACGAGCACCGAACCCACCAATCTACAAATGCGAACAAAAACAGAATAACAGAAAACAAAACGCACCAAGCTCGTTGAGCAACTCATACTTAGTGGAAGGATCTTCTCTAGTAACACTCTCCGGGATCGAACTGGATGAAACCTTACTCTGCTGCCTCGTTTCGTCTCCGTGCAATGAAGAGCTACTCCCAAACCTTTGCATACTCGCAACGGCTCTCCCCATCGTCGAATCATTGTACCTTCCGCTCCTCCTCACGGTATCCGATGAATTTGTGTCGCTCGATCTAACCACAAACGTACCGTACTCATCATCACCATCCGGCTTCTTGAAATCCTGAAATGGTTTATTTACTATGGTGCGAATGGTTTTGTTTTTGGTGTTGGTCTTGGTTTTGATGATCATTGTACCGAAATCACCGTATTCTTCGTCATCGTCGTCGAGTGGAGTGGCGCCGAAGTCTTTAGGGAGGCGTTTAAGAAGAGGAGGGAGGGATTCGTCGTCTTCCATAACGGCGGCGTCGTTTTGAGGAAAGTTTATTGCGTTGTTTTCGTCGTCTTCGTCGTCGTCATGGATTACGACGGTGGAGTAGAGTTCAGATTTCGTCGGAGCTTTGCGAGGCCAGCGAGATGTGAGCGGGTGATCCATTTTTTTTTTTAACCCACAGAGAAGAGCCAGCAAGCACCGCAGTCCACTTTTGCCGTAGACTTGAAGAGGAGAGAGCAAAACTGAGAAGTACGGTTGGTTTTTAATGGGCTGAAGCCCACGACGGATTCATGGGCAGACCCCCAACCACTTTTATTTCCTATTTTACAAGTTTGGTCTTTCACCGTAACATGTCGACTTTTATTTGTTCGTATTAATTGCAAGTATCTTTCAAAGTTCTTTTATTTTCTTTGTCTGGAATGGATTCAATTCAAATTAAACTAAATTTGGGATTGATTTAAACTCATACCAAAATCATAATATTCAGTTCAAGTTTATTTGAACTAGAATATAATGTCACAAATGATTATTAGTAAAATAAATAATCCCGATAAATAAATAATATCATTAATAAATTAAATAAATATTATCAAATAAATAAATAACACTAATAATCTCTTTTAAATCAATGACCCACGACACTTAAAATAAAACTGGCAAGTGGTGGCAGGTGGTGATGGCAATGTGGGCGGTGGAAGAGTGGTAGTGGTGGTTGATGGTAAAAAGATAATTTTCAATTTAGAATAAGGACATTTCTTATCCTAACAATTGTTAGGGCAAAGGTAAAATAATCACAATAAAGATTTATAGTTACTTATTATTTTAATTGAATAGCATGATGATTTTATCCCAAATATATAAAATATAATAATAATATTTTAATAAAATTAAAATTACTTTTACCTTATAAATCAACATCACGTCACATTGGTAACAATAAAAATTATTAAAATTTAATAGTTAATGAATTAAATAAAGATATATTTCTAATAAAATATAAATTATTAAAATAATATTTTGTTCTCTCTAACAAAATGCATCCTTAGTGCATGCCCTTTACAATTTTAATTTTCAAAATATCAAGATCTTATGTAAAAGATAAATTGTCATAAAATCATATCGATTTGACTTAATTTTTCTTAATGAAAAATAGTAAGAAAAGAAAATAAAAAAGCACAAGACTAATAAGTCCAACATGATTTAAATTAGAAGATGAAATGAGTTTAGTGGTTCGGAGTAGCTCACGACTCAAATTATTTCAAGCAAGTCAAGCTTGAATTCAATTATGTTGAAATAAAATATAAATAAATCTTTAATAATTTTTAAATTTTTTATTACACCCCTAAAATATTGTTTTTTAATTTTAAATATAAAAAAATAATTAATAAATATATAAATTATAAGATTTAAACTAACATTTTTAAAATTTATAATTTAACTATAATTTTTTCAATTAAACTCAAACTATCTCATTCCCACTCGAGTTCAAGTTAGAGTCTATATATTACTAGCTGGGAAAACTTGAGCTCCCCCTTAAAGCAAGCAAGTCAATATATCATGATTCAGGTTGATTGATTGTTAAGATTGAGGAAATGCTGTGCATGAATTGACCCAAAGAATATTGGAATGTGCATGTTCTTAAAAAAATAGACATAAGTTCTTTAGTATAACACTAAGGCTGTCTATATAACGATAAATATTTTAGATTAATGTCTTTGAATAAATGTAGCCCATATTCCCCTGCTAGCTACCACTTAATTTATTCTACAAAATATGCCCCAAATCTTGTATTAGCATTGCTTGATTATGGAAAAAGCCTAATTAGAAGGTCCATATAATCTGATAAAGTAACATATATCTTTACAATCAAAATGATAAAGCCCTAACCAATTTGGGGTTTCATCAAGAATTTGCCAAATTGGGACGCCCGATGTTTTCTCTAAAATATTGGAAATGGTGTGTTTATTAAGTCGACCTTCTGGATTTGAACTTTCGGGAGAGGAGCGGTCCATGGCATGGCTAAAAGTATAAGAAGATGAACAGAAGTAACAAAAATTTTAGAGAAAGCAACTTGCATTTTTGGCTTGAGAAGGAAGGGTCCGGTTTGGATATCCAAATCCCGAATGGGTCTCATCTCCTTTGTTACAGAGAAAAGAAAAAGGTGGAAAGCTTTTCACAAGAACAATCTAGCAACATACATTATTATATTCCCATTCTTACTACAAAGAATATGAATCCTTCAAAAGAGTTGAGGGTTGAGGCCATATCTATCCATTTTCAGGCTTTGCATGGGGTTCGATTCTTCTATCATTTAAAGTTTTGTACTGAAAAAGGTTTACAGATGTAGAATAATGAAGTTCTAAATAAGGCCAATACTATGATAATATTGAAGTTACATCCCCTTCTATGCCATGCATGGAATCTTACCAATAAGAACAACATTAAGCAAGTGCATGGCTGGAGGGAAGAAGTAAAGAAGCTTGAATTATCTTAATAAATATTCAAGTTCAATATTGGCATCGGTTGATCTAGATGTTGCCTCAAAAAAGACTTTTAGAAAAGACGGGTTTTTTTTTTTCATGCATGGCTTGTAAAATAAGCTAATTGCTACAGATGGGACATTTTTTTATTCTCATCCAGAGTCCTCAGGCTCAAGCCCCCCGGATAGAGCCCGTCCTGGTGCTTGTCAATTTCACCAGCTTTTTTCTATTTCATTTTCCTCGTTGAATCAAGTACGTTAAACCATTCACAAACTAAACGAAATCAGAGTCTTGAAATAACCCACATAAACATGTTTTTTCATTGTCAGATTAAGAACAAAGCTGTGTTCAATGCAGTAGAGCTGTTAACACAGAAGATTACATACTACTATTTTAATCTTTACTAATACAAACTTAGTTAAGGACATTTTTCAGCATATCAAGACCCCAAAATCCTATAGTCTTTTTTCTAATTAAAACCTAAGCTTCCTCTAACACTCTAACACACATCTGCAAACCCTAATGATATATATATTTATATTTATATAATCTGTTATGCATATCTTCAGGCCAACCTAGGAATGGCTTTGCAAACCAAAGGCTTCTTCATCTCCATGGAAAGTTTCAAACACTCCGTCAAGTCTACTTGGGAAGCAGCAACCCATTTGAAACTTTGCAAAAACTGAGCCAACCAGAGGTGAACAGTGGCCAAACCCATAACTTTTCCGGGGCAAACCCTCCTGCCAGATCCGAAAGGAGCCAGCCTCAGATCAGATCCCATGATGCCGACATCATCGTTAATAAACCTCTCAGGATTGAACTTTTCTGGCTCTGACCAGACCTTCTCATCATGAGTGATGGCCCACATGTTGACCATAGCCGTTGTTCCTGCTGGAACAAAGTTACCCCCTACATGAACATCATGGATAGCAAGGCGCGCCCATGAGAGAAGAGGACCTGGTGGATGCATCCGCAGAGTCTCCTTCACAATGGCTTGAAGGTAAGGCAAATTTGGAATATCGGAATCGGACACAGCCCTTGATTTGCCAACAACAGCGTCAATTTCGGACTGTGCTCTTGACTGAATTTCGGGATGCAACACCATTCTTGCAAGAACCCACTCAAGCAGAATGGCCACGGTATCAGTTCCTCTAAAAATCATTTCCTGCGATGTTCCCGAAATAATTAAATACCAAACAAGGGAAAAAACAATAATATATAAAAGATGAGCATAAAGTAAAAGGAAAGTTGAAAAAAGACACGTACCCAGAGAACGGCAATCATATCAGAATCACTCAGCTTGTCATCTTTCTCCATATCAAGCAGGACATCAACAAAATCACTAATACAACTTTTTTCATCCGCAACCCCATAAATCCGTTTGAATCTATGTTCCTCTATGATTTTTCCAACAAATGCATTCACTTTCAAGACCAAACTTTTGCACCTTCTCCTCACACCTTGCAAGTCCAGCCACCTCAAAACAGGAAGATGGTCGCTCCAGTTGAATATTCCAAGTAACTCATATCCTTCGCTAACCAACTCCTCAAGCATTAGCCCTTCCTCAGAATGCTCAAAATCATACCTTTTACCAAACACAGTCATCATCACATTGTTAAGTGACCCAAAATGAAACAACTTTTTTACCTTCACTTCACCATCCTTAACCATAAAAGTTTTCACTTGCTCCAGCATTTGAAGACAAATTTCACACCTAAAACTTTCGCAGCTAGCGATCCTTTTAGGACTAAACATATAGGTGGCAGAAATTTTCCTAAGATTCCTCCAGTACACACCATAAGGAGCAAAACCCATTGCTCTGTGAAACAACAGTTCATACGCCGACTCCTTAACCGGCCTGTCAGCAAAAGCAGAACTACTGAGAATCTCTTTCGCAGTCTCAGGCTCACTAGAAATAATAAACCGAGTCAACCCCACTGAAAAAGCCATCAGTGGCACAGCTTTGAAAGCCCTAGCAAGCTTTGCAAGGACTTGGTGAGGCTTGGACCCAGTGAACACGGTGAGCAACCCGATGAGTGGGTAACCCGATGGACCAGGAACAGACTTCGACGCCTTGGTCCTTGAACGAGCCCATGCGAGCCCACCTGGAGCCAACCAAATAGTAAAAACAGACATGAAGAATAAAACCAAAAGAAAAGTTTCAAAGTTGACAATAAGAAAATGGAAAAACAAGAACTCCGGCAACATTTTCATCCCCTCACACCGCTTTCAAGCTATCAAACGCAGTTTTTTTTTCTCTTCCACGACAGAAAATAAACGAACCGGAAGTTGGGTGGCTGGTATATCGCAAGCAACAAAGAGAGTGAAAGGAGTAGTTATATAGAAGGTGGTGAGCGGTTTAAGAAAAACTTAACTACAGTAAAAAACTAACCTTAGTTTAAATTCGTAGTACATAATTTAAAATAAAACAGTTTTTGTTTTAGAGTGAAAAGAACAAGACTATCTTTATGAAATCGGAGAATCGTTTTCGGAATCGTAGCAGTCCTTTGCTTTGTAGTGGGGAAATAAAAACTTCTTTGATGTCATTAGGGGCGTTTAAGTATTATGATTAAATTAATGTTAGCCGTCGGATGTTATTTTAAATGCTTGATAGTTTATTGCTAGTGTGGGATGAAAGGATTAGATAAGAAGATCACGTGAATACTTTGTTGTGATACTAAAAGGATTTGATTCCAAAGATTATTGGATGGAAACCTTTGGACCCGGCAACAAAAGAACTATAAATCTTCTTATACAATTACTTTTCTAACCCATTCTTTTTACTTTTCTTTTCTTTCCTTTCAATTGGTTTTTGTTGATAACTAGTTTTTAGAGGATTTGGGATATATTTCTACTTCAAATATATGTCTTCTTTCTGGTAATCACATTAAGAGTAATATTACATGATTATCTTAAAAAGGTAGTCATAAATTACCCCGTGTGATAAGGGTAAATTAGTCAATTTATGGTTTTACTCAATATTTAAAAAATTTGAGTGAAATTTATTATATATGCAATCAATTCAACTTTGACGATGATTATCTTTTTTAAAGTGGTCATTTAGTATTTTTGTTATATTGATAGCAAAAAATTAATTTTAATTTTTAATAAAAATATGAAAGTGCCTTTCACCAATATTTAAAAGAATAAGACCGTCATTTGTGTTTTTCTTTATCTGTGTTTTTCTTTATCTATGTTTTTCTTTATTTGTGTCATTCTTCTCTATTTGGCTTCATTCGACCTTCTTGTGTTATTGTCAAAGAAAAAATTGACCTCCTTTTATATATTACTCTCACCCGTAACAATATCATGACTTTGCCTAAATTGGAACATGAATTTTAGTTCACTTTGAGTTATTTGGTGCGTGAAATCATGAGTCGAAACGTTGATGTTTTGATTTTGTGTGACTGCACGAACCTTTACTCTTTATAATCCAACAATCATCAATTTGCTTTCTCCAACTGTTGGCATGTCACAAGACTATTGATTTCCATTATTAACTAGTCATCACATTTGTGATGTGTCATATGTCATGTTCGCCCTCATCACTCTTACCACCTCCAAGTCTATGTTTATGTGTCTAGTCCTTTGTATAATCTTCACCATTTCGTTGTTGCTAATTTTCAATTAGTTTCACCTTTTCAATTGTATTGTTACTAAAATCATGTTTAGGTCAATACAATTGCTCAGTTAGTGCATTGTAAGCATTAGTCAATTAGTGATTGACTTGTTTACGTTATTATGTTGTTGGATTGTTTGATGATTTGGATTGTTGTTGTTTCGTTTAAGGTTAGTTGGATAAATGTTGTTATAATTTGTGATTTTTGTAGCTTTATTTGCTTTTTCGATCATTTACCTTTTTTATTATGTCAACTTTTATAATATTGTTACTTCTTTTCAATGAATGTTATGTAGCATCTCAGGTTAGAAAAGCCCTTAGGGGTAGGGTTTTGCGGTAAGAAATCAGATTCAAGAATAGGTTGGGGGTCTAGAGAAGTTCAAGGGTGAGTTAGTAAGATTTCTAAGCAGTGTGGCATTCGTATGATTCCTTCTGGGAGGTTTCAATCATGCGAAGTGCGGGAAGTGAATTATATTCATTTCCCTTGGTGCACTCATGTGCACTTCGCCTTGCACGCCTGTGCAGGTGGGTGGTTGAGTAAGAGACGGGAGATTTATTAGTTTTTCTCACCCGGTTTTCCTATTTTCAACTTCAGTTTCCTTTTCATTTCAGTAACTCCTAGCCCTAGAGTTGATTCTCAGCTTCCAACAGCTCCAAATCCAACAAGAGAATAGTTTGAGTTAAGATTTCCAACAGTCATGTCAAGAGGTAAGTTGTAGCATCCTAGATCCGGAAACCCTTAGGGGTAGAGTTTTGGGGTTAGAAATCGAATTCAGAGAGAGATTGGGAGTCTGGTTAAGTTCAGGGGTGAGTTGGTAAGTTTTCGAAGCCATGTGGCTTCCGTTGGAATCCTTTCGGAAGGATTCGATTAGGCGAGCGAGCGGGAAATAAGTTATACTTATTTTCCCTGGTGCACGACCGTGCATCATTAGTGCACGCCCGTGCATGGCCTAGTATTTAAGTGGAACCGTGAGTTAAGTTCATTTCTTTACTCACCCGTTTGCATTTCAGCCATATTCTCTCTTTCATTTCAGTGCCTCCCGTTCCTAGAGAGGAGACTCAGCAGCCATTAGCTCCCAATCCGATTAGAGAGCCAAGAGATTAGTGATTTCAAGCTTGATTTCAAAGCATGGAGAGAGGTAAGTGTTCTCTTACCTTTTCCTTGAGTTTCCCGGCATGTTTTGTGCTTCTTGATGCCATGGATGTGTTCCTTGCATGTGGATGATTGTTTGAGATAATTATATGGCCTTGCATGTTGATTTGGATGACAAATTTCCACCCTTGAAGCATGCATGTTTGTATGTATGGCCTTAGAAAGAGAAAAGAGATGATCCCATGGTAGGTTCCATGTTTGATGATGCATGTTGCATGTGAAGCTTGAATGGTGATGTTTGAAGTGTTGGGAATGTATATTTGGAGTGTGATTGCAATTGGATGTGTTTTGGTTGGCCGTTTTGTGCATTTTTCGAGCGGTGCTTTGTTGAAGAACCAGACGCACGACCGTGCGCCCGCATGGCACGGCCGTGAGCCTATGTTTCTCCAGATGCACGCCCGTATGCACGACCCATGCACGGCCAGGAAATGTACATGCACGCCCGTGTGTCCGCATACGCACGCCCGTGCATAGGCAATTTCAGGGACAATGAATAGTAAATTCCGAGAGTTACACGACCAGGCGCACGACCAGTGCACGGTCCCGTGCGTCAGGGTGCACGCCCGTGCACATTTCATGCACGCCCGTGCATCAGCAGAATTTCAGAAAAATGTTATTTGAATGGGAAATTGAGCATGCGAATTCAGAATAAATATTTAATGGCTTCAGATAAGCATCAAATAAGCATGTAATGAGTTAATAAGCTGCATATGCATGTCATGGCATTACATGTAGCTTCAGAGAGGATCAGGGGATCCGAATTCAGCAGTATTCAGAACCCGATGTACGGGTGAGAGTATAGGGTGAATACGAGGGGGCATCTGTGGGAATCAGCCTTCTGACACCAGTCAGAACGCTGAGCAGTGTTTTCAGATTCAGTTCCTGACACCAGTCAGATGATTCAGCAGCATTTCAGTTTCAGCTCTCTGACACCAGTCAGATCGTAGCAGTGCAGATATCAGATTCAGCTTTCTAGCCGGTAGCTAGAATGGTTAACCCACATGGCCAGGATGCCGAATCCCTGTATTACCCAGTCTGATCAGCACAGCAGGTACCCGAGGGTACAGAGAGAGGTATTCAGATGCATGCATCCAGTTTTCAGTTAGCATGACATGACATACACATCATGACATGCATCCATATGATAATAATGAATGAATGAGATACAGATAACAGTTTCCAGATTCCAGCAAGCGCATAGATGTATGATTAGGGCCGAGGCCAAGGTATGTGTTTGTTTATGTGATTGTTGTGCTTGCTTGGGTATTGAGGGAAGTAAGGAGCGCTTACTGGGTGATCTTTATCACTCATCCCCCCTCCTTCTTCCAGTTTTGCAGGTGTTCGTGCTGGGTTCGAGGAGCGGTTGGATCGAGGCTGACGGAGAAGGCATGCACACACACCTCGATCAGTGTATATCAGTTTTGGACCTGTGTGGTCATTGTTGTACATGTTTCGTATCCAGATGTACAGTATATGTATATGATGTAGGCCAGTGGGCCCTTGTACAGAACAGTTGTATATTTCAGATGTATATATATATATATATATGATGTATATTCAGATGAGCTTCCGCATGTATAGAAATGTAAAGCATTGTACAGTTTCAGTTATTTTATTTTCGTAGGATTCCCGTCGCGGGTACCCATATTTTCAGATGATTAATAAAAGCTCCCCAAATATTGTTATTATTCAGCACAGCAGGGGTACTCGTGGCGGCGGGTCCTACATTTGTTGGTATCAGAGCAAAGTTGTAAGTGTGTGGTGCTTTTCTCTCCTTCGCAGCCGTCGTCCAGACCCTCCTCACAGCACAGTCAGGTATTTACTTTCCAGATTGATTGTGTTATGTGATTCTAACCCCAGTTTGTTGTGATGCTATAGATAGAGAGGAGTATGTCCCTAGATATCTAGACGAGACAGATAGTAGTTCACCCGCCCGTCCTATGAGTATTAGTGATAGGCGGCGCCCTCAGACTACCTCCCATGTGTCGATGAGACCCGATCAGTTGAGAGATATGATTGGGGATGTTGTCAGAGAGAGCCTCCAGCAAGCTGGAGTGGGTAATGCAGAGCCAGATAGAGTTACTCCTCCTCAGTTTGAGAGTCATCAGATTCCGAGGAGAAGACATTCCCAGTCTCATTATCAGTCACATCATCAGCCGCATCCGCAGTATCAGCGACCGTATCAGTATCAGTCGCAGCCTCAGTCAGTTAGAGAGAGGCATCAGTATCCGACAGGTTATACAGATTTCAGTCAGGGTATGAGTTCGGATACAGTGGGTACTGGTTCTTCAAAGAGACTTCATCCGATTTATCATCTGCCAGCATCGTTTCAGCCAGCTAAATTCAGTGGATCCAGGGATCCAGCTGTAGCAGAGGAGTGGATTGAGGCAGTGGAGAATGTCATGGGCCTCTACACCTTATCAGAGAGAGAGAAGGTTCGATATGCAGTGTTCCTTCTCAAGGGTGATGCTAAAGTTTGGTGGAATCTAGCCAAGACTTCCATCAGTGAGGGGCAAATGACATGGGCAAGATTCAGACAGTTGTTCGATGCAGAGTACAGGAGTTTGGAGGTAATTTATGCTAAGGCCCAGGAGTTTATCGATTTGGCTCAGGGGTCGAGTTCAGTGAAGGAATATGCTACCAGGTTCAATGCATTAGCGAGATTCGTCCCGAGTCTGGCAGGGACAGAGTTGGGCCGAGTTCAGAAATTTATTCATGGGTTACA
>JAJEJH010000935.1:100750-119759 GCA_026122585.1 Anacardium occidentale | reverse complement strand
ATTAAAATAAATTAATTAATAAAAAATATTTTAAAAAATAAAATAAATATTTATAAAAAGTCACTGTCACCTACAATGTCACTGATAATAATGGTTGACGTTAACCTCCGACCATCTGATTTCACTGACGATCAGATCTGGTTGCCTCGATAGTAGAGGCGACAGAGGTGGCCAGATTTGACAGCTTTGTCATTGGAGAAGGCTGAAAACGGTCAAAATGTTTGACACCGATCATTTTCGACCATTTTAGATGGTAAAAACGGTCAAATCTAGTTGTTTTCGCCAAAATTGGCCACCTACCGCCGCCTCCGCTATCGAGGTGACTAGCAGATGGTCATTTCTGTCACCTAGTGAGGTTGATGTTTGGCACCATCGTCGGTGGTGGTGACTGTTTTTTAAATATTTATTTTATTTTATTTATTAAATATTTATTAATTTTTTATTATCATTTTAATATTATTTATTTTACATTTATATTTTAATCATTTTTATAAATTTTATTTTTAATTTTTATTCAAAAAGATAAAAATACCCCTCTGACTTTAATCAACAAGTAAATACTTGACTTGTTAAACTTTTATAGGTAGGAGTTTTTCATTAAAGGAAACCTTGGATGGGAATATGTTGTTTGGCCAAAAAAAAAAATAATACTAAAACAATCACCATCGACCATAAACACCTCATATTCATTCACTACAATCAATTTAAAAGTTGTTCTACCTAGTATCAAGAAACTTGAAAATTTACAAGTTCAAAAAGGAGGTCACCTAATGATTATCAAGTCAAAAACAGGCTTTCAATCTATTCCTAATGTTTATATTACAAATTTGTTTAAATCAAATTTGTAATAGCTTAAGACAATAGAAAATGCTTTGAGTACATCACAATGGTACGAGGCTATACACATTGAGTTTGAAGCACTTGAAAGAAATAAAACTTGCAAATTAATTCTTTTTCAAAGGATATGAATGTAGTAGTGCACAAGCAGATGTATAAGATTAAGCTTAATGCTAATGACACTTAACAAATATTCAAAGCTAGAATAGTAACTAAAGGGTTTTGATAAAATCCCTGCATAGATTATTTGGAAACACTTAGTCTTGTGGTGAAACATGTCACTATTATAATTATTATAACACCCACAAGTATATCTAAAGGGTAAAATAGTTATTTTTAATAATTGGCTTATTGTTGAATGTGGCCTATGACTAAAGTATTTTGTTTAAGATTGTTGATGAAGGGTCTTGCATGAAAGATACACGTCCATTCATCTGATACCATGTTAGATAAGTGGATATGTGGCACATTGAAAGTTTTAAAAGTGACGCACTACTATACATGCAGTATCCGCATTCATATAATCAATTTTCAATAGATTATTTCAAAAGGCACGATACTAGATTTATGAGATCATATCTTGTAAGTTTCAAATTTTGTTCTTATCCATAAGTTTCAATCATGTTTGTCCTTGGTAAACCATGTGCATGAATTAGTTTGACTCAAGATACATGTTTGCGTAGACATGAACATACTCTACTTAATTGACCATAGGTACCAATCTCACCCATAGGACAATATGTATCATAAAGGTCATTTCAAGATGGCACATATGAGATACACCTTACACGCCTACAGTAGGGCATGCCTATAATGGGGCATAGGGGTTTGTAATAGGACACATCTACCTGTAGTAAGATAAATAGGATTGCAATAGCTTTGAAATTAGATATATGATTATACAACAGTCAAATAGAAAGAGGATCACATAGTATGAATCACATGGCCAAGGTGCCTAATTTATGTTTAAACTCAGTTCGATCGACACAATCACAATTGGAGTTACATAGGTTAAACCATGTAGTTCTACATTATCTAAGGTAAGAGTCTAATAGAGAACTCACCATGATCAATGTAAGATGGAATCGAACCAAGTGTAAAATGGGAAATATAATAAAAGTTTAGTCTCATGCTTACTAAGTGAATTTCACTCACTCCCCTTTGTTTATGGTTTTATAAATAATTAAAATATAAAATAATAATAAATAATTAATAAAAATTTAAAATAGTAGTTGCCACCACCAACAATATCGTCGATGATAGTGGTTGTCGTTAATCTAACCAAATAGTCAAAACAGTCACTTGGTTCCATTGATGACCTGATCTGATCATTAAAGTTTTAGCGTCATATTCGTCGTCTGAAATAACTAAAAATTACTAATTTCAAACATACTGACCATTTCTAGCCTTTTTTTTAATGATAACGACAACCAAATTTAATCATCTTCTCTAAATTTTTAGAGGTCAAATCTGGTTGTCTCCGCCATTGAAGTGATCAGATCTGACCGTTTCTGCCAGATTTTTGAAGGCCAAATCTAGCTATCTACGCTAGATTTTTGAATACTAGATATAGTCGTCTCTACCATTAAGGTAATTAAATATAGTTTTCAATTCTACATTATCTAAGGTAAGAGTCTAATAGAGAACTCACCATGATCAATGTAAAGTGGAATCGAACCAAGTGTAAAATGGGTAATATAATAAAAGTTTAGTCTCATGCTTACTAAGTGAATTTCACTCACTCCCCTTTGATTATGGTTTTATAAATAATTAAAATATAAAATAATAATAAATAATTAATAAAAATTTAAAATAGTAGTTGCCACCACCAACAATATCGTCGGTGATAGTGGTTGTCGTTAATCTAACCAAATAGTCAAAACAGTCACTTGGTTTCATTGATGACCTGATCTGATCATTAAAGTTTTAGCGTCATATTCGTCGTTTGAAATAACTAAAAATTACTAATTTCAAACATATTGACCATTTCTAGCCTTTTTTTTTTTTATGATAACGACAACCAAATTTAATCATCTTCTCTATATTTTTAGAGGTTAAATCTGGTTGTCTCCACTATTGAGGTGATCAGATCTGACCGTTTCTGCCAGATTTTTGAAGGCCAAATCTAGCTATCTACGCTAGATTTTTGAATACTAGATATAGTCGTCTCTACCATTAAGGTAATTAAATATAGTTTTCAATAGAACCGATTGATCGTTTCTAACTACCTAATTATATTAATGACAACCACCACCGTTGACAATACTCTCGACGACAATAAATGTTTTTTAAAAATTTTTATTAATTTATTAAATGTTTATTATTATTTTAATGTTATTTATATTAAATTTTATTTTAATATTAATATTATTGATTTTTGTGGAGCGTATTTTAGCATTTTCAAAGAACAAATGTGGGTACTTGACTTTTTAAAATTTCATGGGGGGCACTGTAATTTAAGAGAACCTTGGGTGGGAATTGGTTGTTTAGCCTTATTGTATTCTCATCTCAGGTGAAACACACAATTCATGATCAGCTGGTGAAAATGGGTCCCTCCAAACGAAGTCCATACGTTGACCCAACTAAATGACGGGCTCATGGGTTGAAGGCCCCGTCGACCCTATCCTCACAAGATCGATAGATGCAGTTCAAGGAGTGGTACAATAGGGCTGTCGACACGGAAACTTGGGAGGTGAAAGCTGTGTGCGCGAAAGCGCCCTTCTTGGAAGAACCTTTGTCAATCGATGGACTGGTTGGAGGAGTAATGAGCACCACTACCCACTTTATTAGTAAATTACTATTCTCTCTCTCTCTCTCTCTCTCTCTATATATATATATATATATATATCAAATTTTATCAAAAAATCTAAACTTAAAATTTAAACTCAAATTATCTAAACTCAATATATATATATATAATTCTGAATAAAAATTTGTCTAAAAATCTACACCTAAAATTCCAAATCAAAATATCTAATCTACAATTTAAATTATCTTGAATTGTATTAAGTATGTATCTATTTAAACTCAAGATATCTAATCTAAAATTTTAAATTATCTTGAATGGTTAGAGTATATATCTATACTATCCATACCCTAATTCATGAATTAATAATCTAGCTATTTAAGAGGAAAATGTCTTTTCTAAAACTTACCAAAGTTTTTATTAGTTTTTTAGTTGAAATTCTTTCTTTAGAGACCCGATATTTTTATTTCAGGAGTAATCAAAGAAATAAGCATAAAAATTGATGGGTTTTCTCTTCTTTCAGGCATTGCTAGGGTTGCTTATATGGGGTTGTGCTTTTGGTAAGGAGTGTACAAATGTATTACCAAAAAATCAAACCCGGAAAATAGAAATTGTATCTCAGTACCAATTGTGGATTGGAACAACCAATGAAGGTCGTAGCTGGGAATTGATGTACAACCAGATCGAAAATCCTGTTGAGTTTAAGTTGCCTGCAGAATATCTCAAGGAAGTTTCGTTGCATAATGTCCGGTTGGGTCCGGATTCATTGCATTGGAGAGCACAACAAACAAACTTGGAGTATTTGTTGATGTTGAAGGTTGATAGACTGGTTTGGAGCTTCAGGAAAACTGCTGGTTTGCCAACTCCAGGGACTCCATATGGAGGCTGGGAGAGTAAAACCTCTAATCTCAGAGGTCATTTTGTAGGTACGTGCGAGTACATTATGAGTCATGAACAAGATAGATTAGTGCATGCAAAAAATTAATTTTATAAATACTCAATAAATATAGATAACAGCGAGTGAATGAATGAATCAATTTTATATTTAGTTTGTGAATATAACACCTTATATCATTATGTAAATCTCTCATTTATGATTTTCTTTTCAAATGAATTAACCTTCAAATGACTGACTTAATTTCTTCAAAAATTTGAAGGCCATTACTTGAGTGCTTCAGCACTAATGTGGGCAAGCACTCACAACGAAAAAATAAAAGCAAAAATGTCTGCAGTTGTATCAGCTTTATCTGATTGTCAGGATGAAATTGGTTCCGGATATCTTTCTGCTTTCCCTAGTAACCAGTTCGATCTTCTGGAAAATTTAGACGGTGAAGTCTGGGCTCCATACTACACCATCCACAAGGTATAAACACTAAAGAAGTAACTAATTATTATTTAACTGGTTTGACTTTAAACTTCAAACTCCTGACAGATTATGAACGGGTTGTTGGATCAAAATACATATGCTGGTAATGCTCTGGCCTTGAACATGACGATATGGATGGCTGAGTATTTTGGCCGTCGTGTTCACAATGTTATAAGAAAGTATGGCTTGGAAGGCCACTATCAAACGCTTAACGAAGAAAGTGGTGGCATGAATGATGTACTTTACAGGTTATATAACATCACTGTAAGTAACCATTAAAACTTTTATTGTCAGCCCTCTGGAGGAAATTGATTTCTGGCTGAGCCCCTAGCTCTACCTTTCTACATAGTTCATTAATGATCTATTCTGATACTCTTCTCATATCATGTGCCTTAGAAGTCTCGGTGGTTAACTTTGCTTTGTGATGACTTTTGTAAATGTTATGCTATTGATCCCAGAGAGATAAAAAGCATTTCATGTTGGCCCGACTCTTTGACAAAGCATGCTTTTTAGGGCCGCTTGCATTGCAGGTAATTTCCATATTGTTTATTTTCTCTTGATGTAATTATATTAATTCAAACAAATTCAATTTCTTATGCTCCTAGGCTGATTCCCTATCTGGTATGCACGCCAATACTCATCTACCTATTCTTATTGGAACACAAAGGCGGCATGAAATCACTGGTGATCCTCTTTCCAAGGTAATTTAATCTTCATTTTTTTTGTTTTATTATTCTCAATTATCGCATAAACTCATTTTGGAAAATTTTATTTTAAATTTCTTCTAATATTTGGGTTGCCAGTCCATGGCGACTTTCTTCTTTGACATTGTTAACTCTTCCCACACTTACGCAACCGGAGGCTCAACCATGAGTGAACACTGGTACTGATCAATAGACACTACTTTCGAGATTAAATTTCTATTTTAACATCAATTGCCACCCAAAGTTCCCATGTTTTTTTTTTATGAAATTTCTATCAATTATATCTCACCCTTTAGGGTCGATCCGAAGCGCCTAGCGACCACTCTAACTTCGGAGAACCAAGAATCATGCACAAGTTTCAACATGCTTAAGGTATGCCCATTTACAAATTAATCTTTCAACATCTGTGTTTTTCTTCTCTAACTATATTTTATTTTGTAGGTCTCTCGCCATCTGCTTCAATGGACAAAATCTCCGCGATATGCAGATTATTATGAGCGCACCTTGACAAATAGTGTACTTAGTATTCAACGAGGAACGGATCCTGGAATTATGCTTTATATGCTTCCGCTAGGCCCTGGAAGTTCCAAGGCCAATAGTTTTTATGGTTGGGGAACAAAGTTTGATAGTTTTTGGTGCTGTTATGGAACAGGTACATCGAATCCATGTTCATTTCTCTTGCCTATTTTATGGGCAGAGATTTGATAGATTTTAATCTTTCATGTAGGAATTGAATCGTTCTCAAAAGTAGGAGATTCCATATACTTTGAAGAGGGAGGAAAAATTCCGTCTCTTTACATATTCCAATATGTTTCAAGCTCCATTCATTGGGAATCCGGAAAGTTTGTGCTGAATCAAACTGTTGCTCCTGTTGTTTCATGGGATCCTTACCTTCGATTGACAATAACTTTCTCTTCAATCAAGGTACTAACTTCATTTTGTCATCTTAACCCAGATTGTTCATTACTTGATTGAAGCACAAAATGTGACTGAAGAGCTAATCTCACTTGTGCAGGTGGCTGTAAAATCAACCTTGAATTTGCGGATACCAAGTTGGACAAGTTCGGCTGATATTAAGGCAAAATTAAACGACCAGATATTGTCTGCACCAACTCCAGGTTGGTTTGTAATGCAGTTAGATACAAAGGGATTAATATTTTTCGCTTTTTTTTTCATGTTTGCTCAATCCAGTTGAACTCATGGTCCAGGTAATTATTTATCTATCACAAGAAAATGGAGCTCCGCTGACAAATTAACCGTTCAGTTTCCGATCCATCTTTGGTCAGAGGCCATTAAAGGTATCTTCATTGTAATTTACATATATAGACTATATATTTTTCCAAGATATTTAACATTGATTTTTCTTTTTTCAGATGACCGGCCCGATTATTCTTCTCTTCAGGCAATACTTTATGGTCCTTATCTACTTGCCGGTTATTCTAACGAAGATTGGGAAATAAAAAATAAACCAGCTAAATCTCTTTCAGAATGGATAACCCCAATTCCTGCTTCACACAATGCTAATCTGGTTACACTTTCTCAAGTTTCTGGAAATTCAACTTTCGTCTTAACGAACAACCAGTCGGTTACAATGGAAAAACTTCCAGCACACGGCACTAACGCTTCTGTTTATTGCACTTTCAGACTCATCTTTAACGATGAAGATGCCACAAAATTTTCATCAGTCAAAGATGTTATCGGCAAATCAATCAGTCTAGAACCGTTTGATCTGCCAGGAAAGTTGCTGCAGAAAGGAAAAGATCATGAACTTGTGGCGGCGAATCCTCCCGCAAGTAGAAGCTTTTCTATTTTTCATTTGGTCGCTGGATTGGATGGAAAAGCTGCAACTGTATCATTGGAGTTGGAAAGCCGGAAGGGTTGCTTTGTGTATAGTAGTGGGAAATTGAAGGCAGGTGCAACCCTGAAAATCAGCTGCAACAAATCCAAGCATGGATTTAAGAAGGCAGCCAGTTTTGTCATGGGGAAAGGCATGAGTAACTATCATCCTATCAGCTTTGTGGCAAAAGGAGGGACGAGGAACTTTCTTCTTGCTCCACTTTTCAGTTTCAGAGACGAATCTTATACTGTTTATTTCAAAATTAACAGTAAATCTTAAAGAAGACTATAAGAACAGAATCCGGATTCTATAATTCATAAGTTTTATTATGTAATATAGATTTACTTAAGGCATCATTAATATATTTTGAAATAATGATATTTTGTTTATAATTTTATCTCAAATTTCTTTCTCTCTTATTCAATGTTTTTATAAATATATTATCACTAAATACTGAAATTTGTCTAGCAAAACAATCAAGTAGACACTCAAAGAAAATAATGGTATGATCAATTTAAAAGACTATATCAATTAAATACTATGATTTATATAATAGATCCTGAAATTTTATTCAGACTGTAGAGAGAATAATATGTATTTATTACTTACCTCTTGTTGATGGCTTGTTGTCTCAACCATCTCCATGTTTGTTGTTAAATTGATGCCATTTTTGATAACATAATTTGCATACATACAAATAATCGATACACTGACAACAACAATCCAACATATGGTTATAGAATATTGGAATTGAAGATTTAGGGATTTAGACAAACATACTTGTGTTATCGATGCAGATCGATCTGGAAAGAATATAATGAGAGATTGAATGTGAATTTTCTAGAGTTTATGGGTTTTAGAAAAACATTAAAGAAGTTAGTAAATGTTGATGGTTTTTTGTTTAATGAGACTGCGTTTTGAATAAATAATGTTGTGTTATGAGCAATTGTTATAAGGAATGGCAATGACTTCCTCGATCAAATTGAAATCGAAAGAACTTCTTCTCTTCTCTTGACTGCACTAAGATATCAAATTAGGGTTTTTTTACATGGAAGCATCCAAGGGTCAGTTTGTCTTAGATCCGTTTTTCTTTTTCATGCTATTGAGAGAATGTGATGACTTTTTCACCAGGCATGGGCAATCGATGTTGTATAAATATTTTTGTAATATTCTATTAGTTTCCTATCGTTTTGCCACCGTGTTTTGTTTGCAATTTACAATCAGACAGGGAATCTTAATTTCGCAAGACTGTTCTTATGGTCTAATTTCCTGCAGCCACATAAAATTCTTCAAATTTAAATGCCTGGTGGGCAGCACAATTGATAAGATAAGTTAATTAGCTGATGTTACTAAAGTTTAGCTTATCCATGATTTATTCTCTATTGCTTGATATCATGTCAAAAGTTAATTGCAATTCAATTGAATTTCAGAATTGAGAAAGATGATAAAATGTTAAATATATTATCAATTAATTCAAGTACATAATCCAACCACATATTTATTACTCTTTATTGAAAATACAATTGAAAGTACAAAATCAAAAGGTCATACTTATTGAACAATCAAAGCACAGAAAGGAAACCTCATATTTATTTTTACTGTATTGCAGAGGTGCGGAAGGCGACATAGGTTTGTATGAGAGCACAGATGAGAATCACAATAGCATAGACGACGGAGATGGTAGCCCATGGCGTGTTGAAGTTCTCCTGTATCAAAGCGACCTCCCAGTTGTGCCATGAGGATTTGCAGCGGTCATTTAGATCTTTAGTAAGACCTGCATAGGTGAAATCAGTCTTATCAATCTTGTTCTCTTTTGCAAGGTTTCGAAAAATCGTTGAAACTTCTTCACTACTGGGTAGAAAATTTTCTATAATTCCCTTCTGCACAAGTACTTCCACATCTTTTGGACTGTTGACGAGGTAACTCATAATTGTAATGTAATCATTAACGTAGTATTTGATTCCATAATTTAATGCCTCAAAGTCCTCCAGATTTCTGAAAAGAGCTTCGGTTCGATCGTCTATTGTTAGTTTTGGGATTTCCAGAGTCCCATCACTGAAACTGATGTCAAACAAACTATTGCCTGACCCAACCTTAAACTTAACTCCGGCCTGGCGAAGTTGTGTTATTGTTGGTGTTAGTATGGTTTCGACTTCACCAGCTTGCCCTGATTCTGATGGCTGAAGACAAAGTCTTATCAGAGCAACAAAATGTTCAGCATTATCTAAGTGTTGTTCCCAAGACTTCCCTGTGAAGAGATCAATACAGAAATGTTTCCAGAGGTCCTGAACAAGCTTTTTCATAGTAACTCCTTCGTAGGGCTTGTTATTATGCATTGATCTTTTAGCTAGGTCAAACAATTCTTTAATAATGAACAATGGAAGCTGATTTTCTAGGAGAAACATGTCATCTCTCACATCCTTTTCCATCCATGGCTTTGTAAATATTCGGTCCACTCCAGCATTAAATGTAGGAGAGATCCGTAGAAAGAACTCAATGACGAAGACAGAATCCAGTAAAATCATTTCTACAAACTCATCACTTACAAGCTCAATGGTTTCCGCATAACATTTTCTCAAATTTGTTTCCCTTTTCTTTATAAACTCAAGAAATTCTTCCATGCTTACCGCGGTTCGTTCAAGAAAATCTTTTAGGTATCTTACTTTAGTCTCTTCCATACCTTTTAACTCTTTCCTACCATGGTGAAGTGGCCCAATGGAGACAACTTTTGGAGTGTAGAGCCCTTCATTCAACTGACGCAATCTCTGAGGAACCTTATAAATGCTGAATTCCTCGGATAAGAGCAGCAATTTTTCAAACTTGTTTCTCAAAGAAGTAGCTATTTTCTTAACATCAGCTTGACTACCCATCTTATTGTTGACTGAAATTAATATAGAAAAAAATATCATCCATGAGAAAACAATAATTTAATTAAAATACAAATAATTAAAAAGTGAAAGAATTTAAAGCTTGGAGTCAAACTACTAAAATATACTAGAACAAAAACTAAGAAAACCACAGAAATCCCTAAATTGAAATATTAATTTGTAATATAATTTTATAATAAGATTATAGGTACAATTTTTTTTATATAAAATAAATATATATATGTATATATAAATTAATATGATATAATATTATTAGTCTGTATAAATTTAAAGATAAATTAAACAAATATTTATTTCACTTCAATCTTAAACCAACGAAAATGCATTTATGTTGTAAGCGAAAAACTGGAAATATTTTTTTTTTTTTTTCTCAACTAAACAAGCAAGGTGTGAATCCTTGTTAAATAATTACCCACTAATATTAAGTAACAAAAAATATTAATTTTAATTTTAACCAATATATACATATTTTTTAAATTATTATTGATTTGATTATTTTAACTATCTATGAAAATATGCTAATTCACCCGTCATTTGTCAACTAGCATGTAAATTTACCATTAATTTTTAATACATATAGCTTTTATAATGAAATAATTACTAGAAGCAATTAATATATAGTAAAAATTTTATAAATGAAAAGACTGAAAAAGAGATAATTAAAACCTAAGCTTTAATTATAAATGAGGAAACTACATGTTTCCACGCGAGATTTCCTCTAAAACACTTTTTTATCCTTGATGGCACAAAAGAGAGGGGGTGTGGGGTGTGTGTTGGGGGGGCGGCGCGCGCGGGGGTGTGTGACAAAAGGGAGGGATAAGGATGTTGTTGCGAGAGAGAGGTGGATTGAAGGGTTGGCACTATAAGGCGGGCTACCAAAGAAAGGGAGGTGGTGGAGGCCAAATGTTGATCGGATGAAGCTGGGGATAAGAGTAAAAGTAAAGGAAAAGAATATGGTTTTGATGCAATTTAGATAGTTAAGGGGAGTTTTTTTTTTTAATTTTTTTAATTTGGAATTATATTGTAATTTTAAAAAATAAAATAATTGGGATAAAATGACAATTGCACTTCCTAACACTATTTAAGAATTTTTTTCATTGCCAGAATTTGATTTTGATTGAGAAAATATTATTTGTATTATTTAAAAGTGAAAAAGTGTTTTTAAGCTAAACCTTACATGAAACATGTAATTTACTCATTATAAGCAACATTAAAAAAAAAAAAAAAAGCTAAAAACCATGAATAAGAGAGAAATTTTGAACAAGATATTTTTAAAATATACAGACTATATTCATGAAAATTAGTCCTATAAAATTAATATTACTTTATTTTATTAATGAAGATAAACTAAGATTTCATTACAGCAGAATGAAGGGTCGTGTAATTTGTGCAAGACAATAGGTTGAGCGTAATTCGGTCTCCAAAATGTAACAAAATCATGAGAAACAAATATAGCAGAATATACTGAAAATACTCACAATATTTTTGATTGAGATCTTGTAGCTTTAGATTACACCGCTGCTCTTTACAAACCCGGAATTGAAATGCAGCCGTGATAGAATAAGAACTGCTGGTTCTAAACTGATACATTTATAAGATGAAGAAATTACTTCTTTATAGAATGTACGACAAAAGGATGTTAGTTATACATAAATTTTCGAATAACTTAACGTATTAATTAATTCTCTCTTAATATACCAACAAAAGGGTGGTAGTTATTTCTATTAATTATATTAAAGAAGGTGGCATGTGTTTACAAGAATTTCTTCAAAATCTTTTCAAGAATTTTTTATGTTTTCTTTGTGTGAAACTATTAAAAAATAAGATTGAGTCAATAATTCCAAAACTTAACTAAGGTTTATCATTTAGTGTTTGCTTACCTAACGGTTTAATAAATAATTAAGGTAATATGGATTTATTAGATAGAATTAATTAAATTATCTTAATTTTAAAGATATTAAATGAAATTGACTCAGATTTTAAATCTAAATTGATATTGTTTAAAGTATAACACTTTTCACACATATAATATACTGTTTACAAGTGCTAACTGCATGGAATAATTCTATTCATGCATATAGTAAACTGTTCATGTATAGTCAATGCATATAAACAGTAAACTATAATCAACTTAATTTGAATTAGTTTAATTTTAATGATCCGTTAAGTTAAACAACTTAGTTTTGACTTGACCTAAACTTACGAGTTGATTTAATCCATTTAACCTAGTGGATCAGGTTTTTCTATGCCGATTTTGACTTGTGATTACACAAAAGCCTAATTTTGGAATCATGGATCTGGTAGTCTTTTTAAATTTAATTGCTTAATGCATCTAGCTCCGATATCACATATAATATTCATATATGAAACAATATAAATTTACAAGATCTCATGCAAATCATAAAATACTAAAAAAAATCCTCGTAAGGTTATAAGAATACCTTATATGTTATAGTTTCTAAATCCTTTCTAAAAGTCATATAAATTATAGTAACCGATCTTAAGATCTTGAAACCCTCCTAAATTACAGTTTTTAATAGATAAAATTGTTATATTAGGTTTTCATAAGAGAATTGAGCCAATAATAATATATAATTATTAGACTCTTCTATCATCGAAAGTCAAATATCCTTAAAACTTATGTTAAACCATCCATCAAAATCATAAAATTCTTTTTGTGTATTGGGTTCTCATTATTAATCACGTTTAAATCTATTCATAAAATTTTAAACTACTTAATTATTTGTTGTTATTCAGTTAAATTATAATTAATTTTCTACCAAACATAAGTTACACCTATAATTTTATTCTCTCTCTAAATATAATTGCTCTTTCGTATGAGAGCTTCAATCTAGTTAAACCAAAAATCATTCGTATTTCAACTCAAACAAAAAATGATGAGACTTCAAGTTTATTTGAGCGGCATGCAGAGCCTCTGAGGCAAGACCTTAATTGTTTGTGCAAAGACACATGAATTCATTGATTTTGTAGCTGCAGCTGGCAAGGCAACTATCAAGTCAATTATAATAAACACAACATCAGAACCGTGAATTTTAGTGCTTATTTTGTCCTTGGAATTGGTACATTTACGTCCCCTCCGCCACTACAAGGCCGGAACATACTTCCACCCTCAACGGACCCCACTGTTTGAATTTAATTGGTAATTTAAGAAAAATTGAGAGGTCTAATGATATTTGGTTTCAGTAATTATATATTTTTAAAATTTTATTAAAAATTAATAAATGTAACAAATAAATTAGAAAATAATTTTCTAAAATTTATAAGGCAGAAAACATGATTTCACTAAACCTTGCGTGGGAATAAGAAAATAATTGTTTAGCTGCGCATTGATTGAAAATAATAAAATATTAAAAATTATTTTAATAATATTAATTTTATTAGAATTTTATTTTTATATAACAAGTTTTGTTTGATATATTGAAAATAATGAAAACTCTAATAAAATACATTAATTTTGGGTCCCAAACAATAGGGTCATGTGAGTTGGCATGAATTTATCATTGTTTCATTAATTTCATACACAAAAAATAAAGAAATAAATGCCCCTCAGTGAAAAAATGTCATGGAAAATGTAACATGAAATTAATATGAATTAAAACTTAGGAGAAATCACTCAGTCCCACCCAAGGTTTTCTTAAATGACAAAATGCCACCCAAAAACTTATAAAAAGTTAATACCAACATATTAATCAAAGTTAATGGTTAAACTTAATAGTCAATTGTTAAATTTAACTGATCAAAAAATATTTTTATTTTTTTGAATAAAAAATTTTTAAAAATAATAAATTTAAATTTATACAAATATATAAATATAAAACAATATTAAAATAATTTTAAAAAATTAAGTGAAAAATTTTAAAAAACAATCATCGTTGTCAATGAACCTAATCAAGTGATCGAAAATAATCAATAGATTATATTGATGATGGAATCTAGTTACCTTGATAATAGAGATGATCAAATCTAACTGTTAAAGAAGTAAAGGTTATTAGATTTGACCATTTTTACTATCTGAGATGTTTCAAAATGGTATGCATGAATCCAACTATTTTCAATCTTCTCTGATCTGATTACCTCCACCATCGAGATAACTAAATCTGGTCATCAATCTTATCAAGTGGTCATTTTTTGCCACCAAGCTAAGTTTTTGTTAACCACTGCTGCCGACGATGCTATTAATAATAATGACTGTCTTTTAAATTTTTTATTTTAAATTTTTTTAAAAAAATTTTAATTAATTTTTAAAATTATATGTTATTATTTTATATTAAATTTTAATTTAATATTAATATTAATTATTTTTATAGAAAGTATTTTGATCTTTTATTACAAAATGTTAAAAAATATGGTAGGAAAGTGAATATTTAGTTCTTAAAAAATCTTTGGGTTGGCCTCAAACTTATATATAAAATCATAGTTTTGTGTTAATTAATAAGATTTTTATATCAATCTTAAAAATAATTATAATTTATCACAAAATTATTGAACAATAGGAAAGATAATCCATAAGTAAGCTAAAAATTAATATAAAAGCAAATGAAACATGGTACTTGTTCGCCGTTGCAAAGTTGTATTGCAAACATTATACATTCACGATATCTCGGAATCAGACCCGAAAAACTAAATCCCATCTCGGCCGATATTCCATCTTAACAAGTGTTAAGGGGCTTCCCGCAGAGACAATCGTTATAAGCAAACTGCGAAGCTTCAAGATGATCAAACGGTGAACCGTCGGGTATCCTTCCACAAAGATGGTTGTGACTCAAATCTAAATGGCCGATATACGAAGCTTGTGACACCGATTTCGGAATCGGCCCTCGCAGATTATTGAACGATAAATCAAGAGCTGTAAAATACGATATTGGCCCGAAAACATCCGGTATTCTTCCTTCAAGCGAGTTCTTACTCAAATTTAGGCTGTTAATAGCTGAGCTCAACAAACTCGCCGGTATGGCACCCGAAAGTTTGTTGAAATCAAGATTCAACGTCGCTAGAACTGCCATTTTGCCTAAAGAAGCCGGTATTTGCCCTGATATTTGGTTCATGGACAAGTCCAAATCAGCTAGACGATAAATTTTTGAAACGGATTCTGGGATTGTACCGGATATCTGATTCTGAGACAGCAAAGCTCGACTCAACATGGGAAGCCGCCCTATATCTCGAGGAATCGGACCCGAAATACGGTTGTTACGCAAATCAAGATGCGTTAAGCTAGAAAGATTGGACAAAGATACAGGAATTCTTCCCCTTACATAATTATCAGCAATATTTAAAATGGTAAGCCTTTGAAGCCGTCCGATATCCGCCGGAATCTCGCCTGATAACTTGTTACCGGTCAAATCGATAATGCAGAGGAAACGAAGCGAAGTGAGGCAACGAGGGATTTCGCCGGTGATTCCCTTCCAGTCCGTGATGGTCAAACTCGAGAGGCGCTTCAGTTTACAGATCGCCGGTGAGATATAGCCAGTCATGTACCCGGCTCTGTGAGCCCGATCAAATAACGGGTCCTCCGATTCGCCACGAAGGCTAATATCAACAACCCGGTGAGAATCCACATCGCAACTGACCCCGTACCAGTTGTGGCAACAGTCTTTGCCCGTCCACGTTTTGAATATGCCAAAATAAGGCTCCTTGAGTGCAGCTTTGAAAGCTAAGAGAGCTGCCCGTTCTGACGGATGGCAGCCATGGACGAAGGAAAAACTAAAGGCGATAAAGAGTAAAAGAATGATGCGGTGGAGGAGTGAAGCCATGGTGGTGGCCGTGATTAAACAAAGCGGTGTCACTCAGAGACGTTAGGAAGTTAACTTCGAGCATGAAACTGAGTACGCTGTCGTTAAATATTGTTGTTTTTTTAGGTGACGATTTTGCCCCTAACATGGATTTTAGCTGGTTAATGTTTTAATTTTTCACCCAAATCCACCCAAGGTTCCATAAACGCTATTTCCACCCCTCAAGTTTTAAAAAGTCAAACAGCCACCTATAGACGATTTTCCATCCAACTCACATAATATCTTTTATGAAATGATTAGAATACCTTTAATCAAAAGAAAAATAAAATTATTATAATAAAATATTAATAATATTAAATATTGGAAATAAGAATAAATTTAAAATTTTAGTAAAAATAATTTTAAAAAATATGAGAGAGTAAGCTACCATCACTATAGCGGCGATCAATAAAAATAAAAAATCATCGAATAATCAAAAAGTTTATTATACTTTGTATATTTTAAATATTATTTTATTAATACATATTTATTTTATTTTAATATTATTTTATTTTTAAAAAAATTATCAATTTTTAATTTTTTATTAAAAAACAAAAATATCTTTATAACCATGAATATTTAACAATTAATCATTAAATTTAATTATTTACTTTGATCAATAGGTAAATATTTAACTTTTTAAAAACTATAAGGTGAAACTTGTCATTTGAGAAAACATTGGGTGGGATTAAGTATTTTAGCCAAATTTTTTTTACCAAATTACCATAATCTATTATTAACGAAACACACACTATAATATTTTATTGTATTTATAAATAGCCCAAAAAATTAAATATCAAAACTTTTAAAACAAGGAAACAATCTTAGCAATCAAACTTATTTTCACTACGAAAAGATAAAATAAATTTTTAAAATAAAAATCAAGAATAATTAGAATAATTACAACTATACAAAGATACAATTATATGCAATTTATAAGAATTATAACAAATTTTCTTGATATTTGTTTTTCAATGTTTCTTTAATTTACTTCTAACAAATTATATTACAATAATATTTATATAGACATTCAGGTCAGGTTTGGTTAGTTTTGGCTTCTTTCGTGTGACCTTAGTATAACACAGTTTAGTTGAATTAACCTAAATAAATTTCACATAAAAAAACTCAACTCTAATATAATTTTTTTTGTACCATGTAATATTAAGTTCACAAGCCCTATTAAAACTTATTAGTTTTACCCACTAGATATAGAGAATTATTAAGGGGAATTTTTATGAATTTTGTGTTTATGTTTTTTATTTTAAAAATATTTAAAATTAAAAATATATTAAAGATATTTGTTTAAAAAAAGGTTCTTAAGAGATGTTATTAAGGCATATAAATTATTTTAACCAAATTTTTTATTTACATATATTTTGCCTAAAAATTAATTTTATACAATTTTAACCAATTAATAGCGAGCTATCTTATATACCCTTAGATATAAAAGAGGGGGTGAGCTGACATACTTATCTTTTCTAACAAATGAATGCTTCACCTACTTCGATAATGTAGTAATAATCTGATACGGTACTATTTCTATTCAAATCCAGGAGTTGAAGCACTTACAAAATGATATACCAAGTAGGTAGTCTTTGTGATTTCCAATGATTAAGTGTTTGAAATACAAAATTTTCCATTTGACCATGATTTGGTTGTTGTTTTGTGTTACATTTTTGTTTAAATGATTGGGAATCAATTTGGGGGTTTTGTTTGTTAGATGATGGGAAATGATTTCATCTTGTTGGTAGCATAAAACATCACCAAAAAATAAGCTTTTTTTCAATAAGTTAGGATTACGGTTTTGGTTAATTTAGACTTTAAAACGTGTGGTTGGTGTCTTATCATGTTTTTAGTTGTGAATTTGCTAGAATTAAGGCATGTTAGGTTGATCAATACTTTCACAAGAGTATAAAACGGTAAATAGTAATATAAGATATCGTTCCCCAAAAAATAAGAGATTACTATTAGTAATGATTAAATTTTCAGTTATCTAAAACTTTAAATAACGACAGACATAACAAATCTATTCTAAATCTACACTATAGCTAAAATTATTGTTAACTATTATGATGAGGTATAAACTACCAATGACTAGAGATCTTTCTGAGTTTATGAATTCTAATATATTTTACAAGCATGATGGGTTTTTATTTAGGGAGAATAGCTTATGCATTCCATCTTGTTTTATATGGCAATTGTTAGTTAAGGAATGCATTACGGGGAACTCATAGGTCATTTTAGAGTAACATGAACCTTAAATATTTTGCATGATCATTTCTTTTGGCCAAAAATGAAAAGGGACGTAGAATGGTTTTATGAATGTTGCATTGCATGTAGAAAGGACAAGTCTAAGGTCCAACCGCATGGATTATATAGACCACTTCCAATTTCGCGTGAGCCTTGCATAAATATTAGCATGGATTTCATTTTTGGCTACCTAGGATAAGTAAAGGACATGACTCTATTTGTGGTAGTTGATAAGTTTAGCAAAATGGCAAATTTTGTGTCATGTCATAAGACGGAAGATGTCACTTAAATAGTTGATTTATTCTTTAATGAGATTGTAAAGTTACACAAAGTACCAAAATAATAGTGTCAGATAGAGACGTCAAATTCTTAAGTTAACTTTGAAAAACTTTGTGGGTGAATTAGGAACCAAATGTCTCTTCTTTATAATGTGCCAGCCTCATACTGATTGGAAAACTGATGTGGTAAATAAGATTCTTCCACAACTCTTACAAGTAATAGTTGGTAAGAATTTAAAATCTTAGGAAAATTGTTTGCTAATGGTAGAATTTACATACAAAAGGAGCTTGCATAGTACTACTGTATTTTCTCC
>JAJEJH010000935.1:75076-98133 GCA_026122585.1 Anacardium occidentale | reverse complement strand
TCGAGCCATCTTTCTTTTTCACAAGTAAAATTAGAGCTCCACACGGTGAATAGCTAGGCCTAATGAATCTCTTATCTGCTAGCTCCTTAAGCTGCTTCTTTAACTCCTGGAGTTTAACTGGAGCGATCTGGTATAGAACCTTGGAGATTGGAGCCGTACCAGGAAGAAGCTCGATACTAAACTCCAACTCTCTGTCTGGAGGTAGCCCTAGCAACTCATCTGGAAAGATATTTTTGAACTTTCTGACAATCAGTATCTCCTCGATACTTAGACCCTCTGCACTACTACATATAACATTGGCCAAGTACCCTACACAACCCTGTCTCATCAGTTTGCTCGTCTGAATGTAAGAGATCATCAAGTTGTCTACTCTGCCCTCACCAAAAATGAAATGATCAGAGCCTATGTGGAATCTCACTTTCTTTCTTCCACAATCTATTTCAGCATCATATTTCCCTAAGAAGTCTATCCCCAAGATCATATCAAAATATGCTAACTCTAGTAGAATCAAATCTATAATCATTTGCCTACCCATAATCTATGTCATCTGATCTAAGAGGACTTTGTCACTCACCACATAACCCCCATCTAGCATCTCTACAAAGATCTTCCTATTGGCCACACTAGGGTCAACCCCTAATCTCTCCACTACACTTGTGGCTATAAAGTTGTATGTGACCCCACAATCAACCAAAATAAATAAAAAGAGTACCAAAATAAAGAATCTGACCAGTGACTACATGAGGTATGGCCTCTACCTGCTCCTAGTGGACAGCATAAACTCTAACTCTATCTCTGCCTACTTCGGAAGGACCGACACCTCTTCCAGGTGCTCCAACTTTGGGTCTAGGAACCTCTGCTCCACTTCTCTCTGTACCAGCACCTCCTCTGGGTAGACCTCCTCTACCTCTGAACTGACCTACACCACATCTGCTGGACCTAATACTAGCTCCACCTCTGGCTGGGCACTCTGCCATCCTATGCCCTAGCTGACGGCATAAGTAACACACAATCTGGCCAGCAAGGCACTCTCCAGAATGACGTCTGCCGCATCGAATACATTGTGGCAATGAGAACTGCGGTGCAGTCATCTGTCTTTGGACACCCCTGGCAGACCTCTTGGCTGACATCGACCTCTTGCCTCTATCTCTGTCCTTTGTCCTCTGCTCTCTCTCAGATGCTCTACTCATAGCATCTATCCTCTGAAAATCAGTCTCTGATCTGAGTGCTCTCCCCAAGGCATCACTGAATCACTGGGGAAGATCTGCTCCAATCATAACATCCTTGGCTATTACAGGGTGCAAGCCATGGATGAACTTTTGTACTCTGCTGTAGCATCACAGTTTAGAAAAGCCCTTAGGAGAAGAGTTTTGGGGTTAGAAATGAAATTTAGAAATAGATTGGGAGTCTAGAAAAGTTCAGGGATGAGTTAGTAAGTTTCTAGAGCATGTGTAGCTTTCGTATAATTTCTTTTGGAAGGATTCGATCATGCGAATGCACGGGAAATGAGTAATACTCATTTTCCCTTGTGCACGCCCGTGCAAGTGGCATTATAAATAAGAGAGCCGAGAGATTTAGCCATTTTTCTCACCCAGCACTTAGCATTTTCAGCTTCTCCTTTTTCATTTCAGCTCCTCCCAACCTTAGAGAGGAAATTCCACAGCAAGTAGCTCCTAATCCGGCGAGAGAGCCAAGAGATTAGCTTAAAAGAAAAGGTTTCCAGCGGCAATGGCGATAGGTAAGTGTTCGCTTACTTCTCTTTGATTTTTCCCAGCATGTTTTGATAGTTTGTGATGCTTGGATGTATCTATGGCATGTGAATGAACTTTGGGTATGCTTATATGCTCTTGCATGTGGAATTAGATGAGAAATTTCCACCCTTGAACCATGCATGTGCTTGTGTGTGTGTGTTTTAGTGAGAGAAAGAATAAGTTTTCATGGTGGATTAAGCTATGGTTGATGCATGTTGAATTTGAGTTCACATATATGCTTATTGAAGTGCTGGGAACGTATGTTATAAGTTAATTTGAGATTGATTGAGATTTGGTTGTGAATTATGTATTTTCCAAACGAGTGTTCTTGTTGAAGAACAAGACACACGATCGTGTGCCTGCATGACACGACCGTGTGCTTGCATGGCACGACCGTGTGCCTTTGCTTTTCCATAACACACGTGTTTTTGATAACCGCACGTATTGCTGACTTGCAAACTACCAATTAATCTTTCGTCTCACAACTACGCATGCCGTGCGTCATGTACATATCTTGCCACACATGAAAATTGGATAGATTTGTAAAAGCAAAAAATTTTTAGATATTTTTGTTTTTTAATTTTAAATTTTGGCTAAATTAATTTATTTTTCTTTAATAAATGTATTGAATTGACGAGATTGTTTTCAGAAAAAGAAAAGAAAATTAGTAGAATTAGAAGGCACCGGCCAGAGCACATAAAGCTTGAACCATTAGGAAACTCAACATTGAATTATTTAAAATATTCGATCCAACCTACGTAGAAAGTAACAAAATTTCCCAAAGTCTTCAATAATTAATTTTTGGCCAAATCCCGTCGCACCCAATGTTTCCTTAAATGACAGCCCCACCCATAAAATTTTAAAAAGTTAATTACCTAGCTATTGATCAAAATTAGAGGGATTTTTTCATTTTTTTGAATAAAAATTAAAAAATAAAATTTATAAGAATAATTAAAATATAAAATAATATTAAAAAATTAATAAATTATTTAAAAACTTAATAAAAATAAAATAAAATTTTAAAATAGTAGCCACCATCGTTGGAAGCGTCGCCAAGGTGGTAGTTATCGTTAATATAATCTAATGGTCATTTTTGGCTATTTAATTCTATTGGCAGTCGAATCCAACCACTTCAATGGTTGTTTTTCTTCATTTTCAGATATTTTAGCTGTTTCTGATCTTCTTCGATGATAGAGAAGGTCAAATCTAACCGTCTCTATCAATTTTTAGCAGTTAGATTTGGTCACCTCCACCATCAAGGTGGCCAAATCCGATAGCTAATAGAACCAGATGATCGTTTTTATCACTTAGTTATGTCAATGATGACTACTACCGTCAGCAACACTATTAGTAACGGTGATTACTTTTTAAAATTTTATTAATTTATTAAAATTTTTTATTATTTTAATATTATTTATATTAAATTTTATTTTAATATTAATATTATTTATTGATATGAAAGATATTTTAGTCTTTTCAAATAATAAAAGTAAGTATTTAACTTTTTAAAACTTCATATATGAAACTTTATCATTTAAATAAACCTTGGGTGAGAATTAGTCATTTGGCCTCAATTTTTTTCACAAGTATTATGTTACCTTTGCGTGTAACACACTTTCTTGATTAAGACAAAAGATTCACGAATTTAAAAGCAATTGTTATATAAAGGCACACATTATAAATAGACATAAATAGAGCAAACAATTTTTTTTTGTATGATTATAGTCTTTCATGGTATAAGGACACATATTAAAATCATATTATTATTTAAAAAAATATATTATATACATGAAATATGTTAGATTTTTTATTAGTATGATCCCAATAGAGTAAAATCGTACGTACAAAAACTGTGCTATCAGAATTTATTTCTCAATTCTCATACATATTTCTCAATTCTACTAAACGTTAAGGATGTCATTCACCCTGAAACGTGAAAAATAATTAAAACCGACCCCCGAACTTAATGGTCCCGTAGGTTGCATTAAACACAAATGTTCACTAAACAATTTTTTAAAATTTTAACATATACTAAAAGTTAACAAATAAATATTAATAATTAAAAATAAATTTTTATTTTTATAAAATTTAAAAATAATAATTTATATTTATAAAATTAATAAAAATATTTATATAATATTCAAATATTAAAATAATAATAAAATAAATTATACAAATATTTAAAAATTTTAAAAAATAAATTTGAAAAAAATAGTTATCATCGCTTGCAATGCTATTAATGGCAATGATTGTCAAAGATTAAATCAAATAATCAAATATAACTATTTGATCGTCTCTTTTTTCAAAGAAAACAATAGTTTGATCATTCTTTTTTCAGAAAAGACAATAGATTTAATAGTCTTATGAATCACACATCAATTTTTGACTATTTAATTCAAATTTTAGTATCCATCATCATTGTCGATGTTATCAATAATAGTGATTTTTTTAATTTTTAAATATTTTATTATTTTATTATTTTTATTATTTTATATTTATAAAGGTTTTTTAATAATTTTATAAAAATGTTTATAATTTTAAATAAAAAATTAGATTATAGTTGAATATTTGAATTTTAGAAAGTTAGCGTGAACGATATCTTTAGCCAAAACTTTGGGTGGATTGGCCTCTTAAAAAACAAGATTCAAATTGGCAGGACTCGACAAATACTTGAACTTCAAGAGAGAAAAACAGAAACAGAAAATTGAAAATTACTTTTCCACTTTCGTTTCAAAATCAAACCTTCTAGTGAGAGAAAGAGAAAGCGAAAGAAGAAAAATATCGAACCAAACAGAGCGAACGGAAGAGCATCCTTATTTTGTTTGTGGTTCCTTCTCCGACGTCGTTTTACTTTCTCTAAATCTCTCTGTCCATTTTTTTTCTCACTCAAGCCTCGCTTCGCTTTCAGATCTTGCTGTTTCTGGTCTGATCCCCCTCGATTTCTTTCGCCGTTACTAGTAGCCGTTAGATTCGATGGAGGCGATCGAGGAGTTGGCTCAGCTTGCCGAGTCGATGCGGCAAGCGGCGGCGCTACTTGCTGACGAAGACGTTGACGAGAGTCCGAGCTCGAATTCTCGTCGGAGTTCGACTTTTCTCAACGTTGTGGCGCTTGGAAATGTTGTAAGTTGAAGATTTTACGTTATTTGATTGAGAATTGATAGATCTTTCGCTTAGTTGTTTGTTTTTATTGGATCAAGTAAGGTTTGAGTTCGAATTTGATTCCGTGAAGTTTCGGGGCTTTTAGCTGAGTTACACGAGGTGGTCACTTTCTTGGAACCTCTGGTAACTTTGATTCCAGAAAGTTCTAGAAAACAAATAGGTAGGGGCTGGTAACGGTACTATTGTCGAGTAAGATTTGAATTCGAACTTGATTGTGTGAAGTTCCAGTTTTATGCTAAGTTACCAGGAGCTAACATTAACGACATCTCAGTAACTCTTAATAATATAATGTGCCTGTCAGTAAAATGAATAGGGAGGCCGAGTGAGGGTGCTGATACCCGTAACTGGTCACATGGTAAGCCTTACATTGTATTTCGAAGTTACAAATTGGGGTTGGTCCTGTTGGCTGGAAAGCTACGACTGTCTGAGGTTTTGTGATGCTACATGAATTATGAAATCTGGATTAGATCAAGTAGTGATTTTTTATTTTGAATTTAATTAAGTCTGGTTACCTTAAGACTGCATGGTATTGCTGCAATCTGTGATCAAAGAGGATCGTGAAATTTAGATCTTTACCTTATGTTTGTTGAATGTCTGTGTTTGAGTTATGCTTTGTTTTGTTTGTTTCTCTGACTTCTGTTTATTTATTTATTTATTTGATATATTGGGTAGGGTGCGGGCAAATCTGCCGTTTTGAACAGTTTAATTGGGCATCCAGTTCTGGTAAGTTGGATTGGTCTGGTTTTCTACCATTATTATTTTGGGGGTTATGAAATTTGGTGGCTTTGTCTTTAATTATGTTTTCTCTGTCCAGCCAACTGGCGAAAATGGTGCTACTCGAGCTCCAATAAGCATTGATTTACAAAAGGATGGTTCTTTGAGCAGCAAATCAATTATCTTGCAAATTGATAATAAGTCGCAACAGGTTTCTGCAAGTTAGTGACTCAACTTGATAGGTCTTCCTAGTTAGAACTTAGCCTATTTGTTTATATAATTTTCTGAAGTTTATTTTCGGTGTGTATGGTTTAAGATTTAGTATCAGACATCAGCCCTGAGTTTTCTCATAATAACTCCTGCTTTCTATGGTTTTATAAGTGGGACTAGCCTTTTTTGTGGTGTTAACTGTATGTTCTTACCATCACTCCAACATGTGTCAAGAAAGTTGACATTAAATTTTATGTAAAGGTTCTTTTTGAATTTTTTAGTCTTAAGAAATAAAGATGTTGAAATGTGTGAGACCAAAATTTTACTGGTGCAGTTGATCCCTAAGGCAATGAACTTGAAGAAGAGGTTAGTGATTTGGTTAGAACCTAGAAATACTAGGGGAATGCTTGTGTAGGCTCATTCTAGACATTATTTTATGATATATCTGCCCATCGTTGTTTTGTAGGTGCTTTACGACATTCTTTACAGGATAGGCTTAGTAAGAGTGCCTCCGGCAAGGGTCGTGATGAAATATATTTGAAGCTATGCACAAGTACAGGTAAGTGTTGCTAGTTTCCTATAATGTGTGTGCTATGAACTTGTGTAAGGCTTCACAATTTCTAAATAATAGTTGCCACAATTATTTTTGTGTTACTATTTTGAATAGTTAGTCTCAATGTCTTGTTAAAACTTGTAATGTTCTGGAAGCATTAATTAACATTTAAATTAAAGGATAATGATAAATAGATGGGTGATATTTTGAGTGCAAAGGAAATGAGTGACTCAGGCCCCACTAAATTTCTAAAGAATCGCAATAAGTACAAGATTTGTATTAAGGACCTAGTTTAGATATTATTAATATCGAAAGAAAATAGTGTTGGCAACAAGAGGTGCCAGCTCCTTCCAAGGCATATGGAGGTGCTGTCCTAATCAACCAAGTGCTGTCCAAAAAACCCCAAATAACAATAATCTTCTCCTACTCTCCTCATTCCAACTACTCATATATATTCTTCCAATATTTAAAATTTCAAATCCAAATATTATCAAAATCAAATCAATTATAACATCTTAATAAAAAAAACATTTATCCTAATTTTATCAAATATATCAACTTAATAAAATCAAATATACTGCCCTAATTAAATTTGTATTATTAATTGTTACATCATCATTGTAACTATTTGTCTAATCCTAAAATTACTTGCCCATTTGAAACCCACCTTGTCCTCAAGGCGGGGAAAATTGGAAATCTTAGTTTTTCTCTTTATTTTTGACCAAGCCAGCCTGAATTTTTTTTTTTATATTTACGTATCTTTCTATCCGATTTGAAAAAAACCTTCCTATTTTGCTATATTTCCCATTGCCACTGGTGATAAAAAAAATCAACCCTGTACTTTCTCTCTCTCTCTTTTTTTTTTTTACATTTTTTCTTCATCCATTGCCCTTTTGTTCTTCGTTGCCAACTAAATCAGATCACCAAGTGAACAAATGCATTCTTGGTCCATTGTCAACTTAATAGTTTAGTCAGAACTAGCCGATCTATCACCAAAATCTACTATCTTGCTCGGATCCGTTTCCTTTTCTCTTGTCGCTCTTCATACAGGATCAAGATGGCATTGTCATTTGATATGTCTTCATCCACTAATAGGACATCCTGTGACTTGTGTTTACGGTCATGATTGGATTCTTCCTTACTTTTATAATGCAGACAAATTTGTCCTCCATCATTGCTTCAGCTTTCAGTTCCATTAGTCATCCGACCTTCCTCCATCTTTCTTTCTCATCTTGTATGGTATCTAACTTCCACAACCTCAGAATTGCACTGCTAAAAGGTAAAACAATCTTTTAGAATGTTCTTGTGAATAACCAAACTAGATAAGTTTTGAAATTTCTGAAATATCTTCTCTTGAATTTATTGTTTTTAGTTGATTGCTGATATGGGCTATTAAATGACTTCTGATTTATTTTATGTCAGTATATACGTGAACTATATTTCGTATAAAAGTTGTGGTTGTTTGATGATTGAGCATTTATGTGTATCACTTATTCATAGAATCATTGTTAGGGATGAACTGTTACAGTAATGAAGGTAAAATCATCTATAAATTTGGTAATTGAATTTTAGAGTTTGCATATTTTGAGTCCTATTTGGTGAAACCGTTGTGTTTTTGTAGTTGTGATTCAGTCTATGCTGTGGTTTTCTGCATATTAGTAGATTAATTCCTCATTACATTTTGGTTTCGATGTCTCATGTTTTTGTCTAATGTGACTTTTGCAGCACCTCCCTTGAAGTTAATCGACTTACCTGGACTGGATCAACGGATTATGGACGAGTCAATGGTGTGTGTTTGTTAATGGTCTTAGACCATACCTGCACTATTATCTGGCCCAGTAGTCATTGTTGTTTTGAAGATGCTCCTTTGCATTTATATCAATGAACGAAACATATGTTGCTTGTTTTCTTTTATTTAATATGGTGAATAAATGATAATTACTAGGGTTTATTTTTGTTGATCTGGCTTGCATAGGTTAGCAACTATACTGAGCGCAATGATGCAATTTTATTAGTTATTATTCCTGCCGTCGAAGCACCTGAAATTTCTTCATATCGAGCTCTCAGAGTTGCGAAGGAGTATGATGGAGAGGGTAAATGGCTGTAACCTTTTATATCATTTTAAAATGTTCTCTAGGATAAATGTTGAATTTTTTCTCCCTGATATCCTAGTTTTAGTTTCATGAACTTCTATCCCCTTGTGCATGTCAAACAGTACCCTTTGAAACTGTAGGCACGTTGATTCCCGTCCCTGTTTCCCACCTCTTTGTCTCCTGTTTTTACATTGGCTCTTATTTATTTGTTAAGTAAATTTTAGATTGTTATGTTAATGGTAGGAACCAGAACCATTGGTGTGATAAGTAAAATAGATCAAGCTTCTGCAGACCCGAAAGCTCTTGCTGCTATTCAGGCTCTCCTTATAAACCAAGGTCCACCAAAAACAGCTGATATCCAATGGGTTGCCTTAATTGGTCAGTCAGTATCTATTGCTTCTGCTCAGTCTGGACCAGAGAGCTCTTTAGAAACCGCATGGAAGGCAGAGAGTGAAAGTCTCAAATCCATATTGACTGGAGCCCCTCAGAGTAAGTTAGGCAGAATAGCTTTGGTGGATGCTCTGGCACAGCAGATCCGCAAGCATATGAAAATCCGGGTTCCAAACCTCCTCTCTGGGTAAATGTTTTACCACTTTCTGCATGACTGATTAAATTTCATGAAATAATTAGTTTATCTTTAATAGCATTTTCCTTCTTTTGTAACTCAAAATATATGGTGCCTCAAGTTTTCTTGAAAATGATATCCTGCATCTTCTTGTTTTTGCTGAAATTTTAGGATCTTGCATTGTAATCATAATATTTTATCAGAAGTTATTTCTTTACATTTTATTTGCCAATTAAATCTCCTGAGTGAACTATTGCTGAAGTCCCAATGAATTGTTAGACTTTGGCCTGTCTTGGTGAAGTTTGACAATTGTGCTCCTGATTGCTGTTTATATGGTTCTTAATCCTGTAGAATAATCTGAAGTTAATAGTTGCAGTTCAATGACCATACACAATTAAGCATAATGCATAATATATATAATTGTTACTCAGCTTAGGACTGAATGCATATCTCTCTTCCTTTTGCCAAATGTATATCATCAGTTACCCTGGTTGTTAACGCCTTTATTCCTTCCATCTTTGCAGTTTACAAGGGAAGTCTCAAATAGTACAGGATGAATTAGTTCGGCTTGGTGAGCAGATGGTCCAGAGTGCTGAGGGCACAAGAGCTATAGCTTTGGAGCTTTGCCGTGAATTTGAAGATAGGTTTCTTCAACACATTACAACTGGTGAGGTGAGTTATATCTGTTTTTGAAACTTTCCAAGCATTATATGGTGTTCCTTATAGTTTTCTTGTGTGTGTGTATTTATATATTTTAAATTCCTGTTCAGTCCATGCATATATCATAATTTTCTAATTCTTTTAGTAAAATAAATAAAGAAATTGTGGGAAAAATGACTTAATATTAGGAAAGTGCTATCAAATGCCTTTTTCAATGAAGTCACTTGCTCATTTATTTTCAGTGAGAAGCTTCTTAATGATTGCTAATAGTCAAAGCTCTTTTTTCTACTGGATATGCAGCTGGCAGGGTTAGGGTGATTGTATAAATAAGGATTTTTCAAACCAGTCCTTCTCTGTTCCAGAGAAGGTGTTTATTGTTGCTCCTTTTCTCTTTTGATATTTCAGTTTTGGTACATAGGTATTAGGTATTTACGAGTTTTTTCTTTTAATTCTTGTGAATGGCTATTTCATATATATGTTATTTTTCTTATTTCTTTTGCTAACCAAATGTCGTTGCTTTATATCAAAATATTAAAAAGAAAATTACTGCTTGTTTTTACAGATAGTACATTATTCTCTGAAGCAGTCGTTTTTCCTCTCATTAGGAAGTGTTTTATATGATTTAGATATTTTCAACAAAAGTAGTTGTAAGTGGGACTTCAATGCTTGTAATTATGTTCCTTTTTCCTTATATGTTTTAGAGCACGTATAATTGAATGACTCGCTGGTTAGATGTATGAAATTCCTATATTCAGAAATATCAGTTGTAATAGCAGTTTTTTTGGTTCCAGGGTTCGGGTTGGAAAATTGTTGCAAGTTTTGAGGGGACTTTTCCAAACAGGATCAAGCAGCTTCCTTTGGACCGCCATTTCGACATCAATAATGTCAAGAGGGTATTTTGCTGCTTATACAATTCTTTCTGGTGTTATAATAGTGTACTTTTTTCAGGGTATACCAGTTATTAACCTTATGTTCGTTTCTATCAGATTGTGCTAGAAGCAGATGGTTATCAGCCATATCTAATATCTCCTGAGAAAGGTTTGAGATCTTTGATAAAAGGTGTCCTGGAGTTTGCAAAAGAGCCATCATGTCTTTGTGTTGAAGAGGTAATCGAACCTTGTCCTTCAAAGTGCATTTTGAATGCTCCCACAGTTGTAACTCTTATCCCTTTTTAGGTGCTGGATGTTCATGCCTTACCATAATTTTACTTCTTAGCTTCTGACCTGCTGATGGCATCTCTGTACTCTATCATAAGTATTATGCTTCTTGTTGGATGCCTATAATGGACTTTCAAGTTGTATTGTCGTTCATGTTTTACAATTTACCTTCTCTTTTACATTGTTATTTCAACGTCACATGCTTACTGGTGTGTCCCTGTTCAATAAGATTTGTCTGGCTGTAATGGGGTTTGCTAACTTCATTGTTTTGAAGTCAATATTAAATTTTATGTGTACATGTACTGCTTTCTATGCTATTTTCTAATGGGATGTCAGTGAGAATCGTAACTTGTTCATGTTTCTGTTGTTACTTGTGAAAAACAGGTACACCGAGTCTTGGTTGATATTGTTTCTGCTTCTGCAAATGCTACTCCAGGCCTTGGCAGATACCCTTCTTTCAAGAGAGAGGTATGGCTATTCATCTTGAACCATGCATGGTTGAAAGCTTCTTTTCCTTCTCCAATAGTTTAATGATTTTGACTTTTCACAAGGTTGTTGCCATTGCAAGTGCTGCACTAGATGAGTTTAGAAATGAAGCTAAGAAGATGGTGGTTGCACTTGTTAACATGGAGCGAGCCTTTGTCCCTCCCCAACACTTTATCCGTCTGGTGCAGAGGAGGTATTCTCAAAATATGTTTGGCTGTTATATTGTATGCAATAATCATCATGGGTTCTTGCCAAGTTGCTATTGTTTAGATTCTTTCATTTTAGGTTAAAAATTTTGGTTCTAAGTTCCTCTATGTGATATCAAAGCTGGGTTGGCCAGGAGCTTTTGTACTTAAATCTTCCCTTTATATATTAGATTACAAGTTGGGCTTGTGTTTGTTCCAAATATTGTTCTTTTGGGGATCTATGTGACAAGTCCATTAATTAAATTTTCCTTTGGATGTATGGTGATCTGTTAGTGTATAATAACCATAGTTGGCCAATTCCTATTGACTTTAGCTTGTGGTTTTAATGATTTTTCAACAGCGTTGTATCTTTGCAAGGTTATTTTCCCTTCACTGCATCTTTTTTAAAATCTCTATATTTTTATCAGGATGGAAAGACAGCGCCGAGAGGAGGAGGTGAAGAACCGATCTTCGAAGAAAGGGCATGACGCAGAGCAAGCAATCCTTAACAGGGTAGGAGGTCCTTTATGTGATATAATCCAATCTGACTTTAGAAAGATGAATGCATTGTGGAGATGCTTATTCGTGATTCTTAATACAGTGTCAATCCTTGCTTACTATTTATCTGTCCATCTTCCTTTTAGGCAACTAGTCCTCAAACAGGTGTTCAACAAAGTGGTGGAAGTTTGAAATCAATGAAGGAGAAATCTGGTCAAGCAGAGAAAGAAGCAAACGATTCTTCTGCTTTAAAGACTGCTGGTCCAGAAGGAGAAATAACAGCAGGTTTGTGTGAAATAGCCTGCATAATAGATCTGAAGATGTTAACTTTTAACCATTTTGCATAAAGTGACTGCTTATGGGATGCAAATCTGTGTTTGTTGCCCATGAGGAATCCAACAGCTTAGCAATCCTCACTCACTGTAAATCAAATAAAATGAAAGTGAAATGAATAAAATTGGTGTTGTATGTATTAATTAAAGGATGTACTTACATAAAACAGTTAGCCATTTACATCATCATCTCCTTAAAGCAAGGAAAAGGAAACCAAAACACTCCTAATCTTGGCATTCGAGAGGCTTGCAATGTGCTTCCCACTGTTTCCTCTAATTCATCCTTTCTCCATCCCATTTCATCAGCCGCCTTTATTTCAGCTCATTCTCTAACTTCTGCGTTCAACTTTTGCCATTTTAGTTGTCACCTTCATGTGGTCTTGCTCTCCCTTGTGTGTCTGTGATATCTGTGTTTGCTCTGTGCTTGTGCCACCTGTGCTCCCAGATTTTTGCTCCTGCAGGTGACATGCATGCAGGTCTTAACTTTGCCCAAGACTACATGCTATTAAATGGTTAAATGGCCCTTGATCAATATTGAACTTTGTATATCTTGCTGTCAAGATTTTTGGATGTCTTTAAAAGCCTTGCATGTATTAATATTCTTTTTCCTACTGCGAATTTTTACAGAACAAGGCTGATAATCACTGGCCTGAAATTGGATAGCCTGAAGAGATCTTTCCTTTTTTTTTTTTTTTTTTTTTTGTGTGTGGAAGTTTGTAAGTCTTTGAATGTTTAGGTTTTTTATTGAAGAAAAGTGCAAAAACGAATGGATGGAGCAAGCGATGGTTTGTTCTGAATGAGAAGACAGGAAAGGTTTGTAAGTAACATACTGCAGCAGTTTTATTGCAATATCCAAGCTTTACATTTTAGAGATGGTGTTCTTCAGATGTGTGAACTTTTATTGTATTCTATCATGATTTTCCACAAATCTTAGTCTCTTCGAGCAAAACATATTTAATTTCCGTGTCATCTTTTGGCTGGTTATTTATGTCTTTTGTTTTCTTTGAACTTGCATCTTAAAGCTTTCTTCAAATTGGTGCAACATATGTAAAATATGTTAAATGCTTAGGGATTTTATGAGATGTGGAAAGTGACCATTCCATTATTTATTATATCTTCCACATAAGAAGTTCAAGATGCTTGAATGTATAGTCTATGCTGCAAGTTGAAAACTTGTTTGCTTAGTATGATTAGTTTCTACTATCCTTTCTTCCACAGCTTGGTTACACCAAGAAGCAGGAGGAAAGACATTTTCGTGGTGTCATCACTTTGGAGGTATGCTTACTATCGTTTTATTTATACAATTTTAATCTAAGATTATTTTTTCCATTATAAACATGCTGTAACCTTTTTCATCATTTTGAGTTTTATTACCATGTTGGATCTTCAGGGTGCATTTAACATACCATATCAGATATACTATTTTTTCCAGACTTTGGTGGATTGGACAGGATGGTTAGGTTTATTACTATGTTCTATGTGACAGTGGATTAGATTGCATATAATATAATTAAATTATATTTAATAAAAAAATTTAAACTCTGATAATTTATTCTGAAATAAATATAAATATATAAATATTAATAAAAAATAATTTTTTAATATATAGTTATATTATATAAAATATTTGTGAAATCTATGTATATTATTTCCTATTCCCTAATATAAGTAATGTTAAATTTTTATTTTTTATAATTATTTATTTTAATTTGAATTATTTATATAATTTAAATTAGTTAATTAGATTTTGAAAATAATGTAGCAGGGAAACTAAATAAGCTTGTACTAAGAGTGTGTTTGGTTTGCGTAATATTTTATTACTAAAAATGAAAGATTTCTTCAAGATAAAATACCTAAGAGATGTATATTATAATTGGTAACATTGACTTGGATAAATAATTATTGCATTTGGTTTATAGTAGTTAAACAATACTGAGATATTATATTACTTAAATATTATTAATAGATTATTAGTTATAAATTAGTATCGTGTTAAGTTAAATTAACATATCTTAGGTTATTATTATTATTTTTTTTGTGCGTATGTGTTGTAAAATATTCTGTTAAGAATGTATTACAATTTTTTCATGTTAAATAATAAAATTAATTAATTAAATTTTTTTAATGTATCGTATTGTCAAATGATGAAATTAATTAAATTTGGTTGTTAGATTTTATTATGTTAATTGAAAATGAGGTAGTTATGTTCTAAAAATTTAATAAGTTAGGATAAATTTGTAAAAAAATTAAGTTAATAATGCCTAAGGTAGATGTGGTAATCAAAATTATCCATTATATTACTTGTCATGTCACTTTGGTAATTTTCATAATAAAAGGTTTCCAAAATTTTTTATTACCTGCCGAATGAAACAAGATAATACTAATATTAAAAGATAGATAACCAAGATAATTAAATATTGCTCTAAACCAAACACCTTTAAGGGTCTATTTCATTGTTCTTGGATAGGATTTTGGACTGAAATCAGTTCAAACCTATCCTATCCTACAGGAATAATGCCACATTGACTTAAAGTATTTTGATACTGTAGCATAAATTATGGCAGTGAAATAGTAGAAGGCACCTTTCAAGGATATGGAATAGCTTTTTCCTGCTATTGTTAATAATGTTATCACATTTCGAATTCTCTTAAAATTGAATAGTGACAAATTTAGTGTACATAGTGAAAGGTCAGAGGATTGGTATGGATATAAAGATCATGTGTCATGTATGTATCTCAGTATGATCAACCTTGATCTATGGCATGAATGCATATATATTGATGTCAAAAATCATCAATTGGTGTAACACTAACAGTATCTATGTGCTTTTTTTACTTCTTGTTCTGAAAATGTTTACCATACCAATTTAAATTTCCTTTTGATCCATGTGGGGTTGTGTGCACAACACTGTCAGGTGATGCTGGTATTAATCTGTATTTAAATGTTATATGGCATAGGAAGGTTACACTTGAAATCTCACGAGGCCTGTATTTTGGTTGCCGCAAAGCAGTATTTTTGAAGCTAGCTTCCATTTCATTGAACGCTAGTTGACTGTACATTTTCTTGCCAACAGCTGTGTGTCTAACTGTGCAGGAATGTAATATTGAAGAGGTTTTAGATGAGGAGGAACCTCCTAAAAGTTCAAAAGATAAAAAGGCTAATGGACCAGATTCGGGGAAAGCAGCCAGTTTGGTCTTCAAGTTAACTAGCAAGGTTCAATATAAAACTGTTTTAAAAGGTACTCTTCCTAATTTAAAATAGTACGGCAGTGGATTCAATCCCTTCCTGTTTTTGTCAGCTGACTTTGGAATCAAACTTTATTTATCTTGCAGCGCACAGTGCTGTTGTGTTGAAGGCGGAAAGTATGGCTGATAAAGTTGAATGGATAAACAAGATAAGAAAAGTTATTCAATCTAGGGGAGGACAAGTAATAGATGCATCCATCGAAGGAGTTCCTTCGTTGCGACATAGTCTTTCTGACGGTTCTCTTGTGAGTTTACACTCTTGTGCTCGACATTAAATATATACCTTCATGTTGTTTTATCTTATTCTTCCACTTGGATTTCTTTAGCATGCACATGGAAAATGTGGTAGGACTTTGAGATATGTTAGAGAAAAGGATTTAGGTGACGTGCAACAGAATATGGAGCACGAGTGGCACAACAGGGCTGTTATGAAAGCATGAGCAGTTATAGGTGATTATGAAAACATGGAAAGAATAACAGTGGAATTGAAGAAGTAGACAGGGAAACATGTAACATGGCGAAAACATGCATGGACAGTTATGGAATGAGCAGGCGTAAAAGGGAAGGGAAGGAGAAAAGAGGGGAGAAATTGTGTTTTGCTTGGGTAGTCTTTGCCTGATTGAAAGAGAGAGCTGACCTCTCAAAAGCTAGTGGAAGTGGAGGGAGTCTAGCCTCTCAAATACTAGACAAGAGTAGGGTCCTTTGCTGGGGTATTATTGTATTCAGGCAGGGAATGTTTTGTGATTGTCAAATACAATTTATTTTACTTTCCTTGTTGACTCTTATATTGGTTGATTGGTCCAATTAGTTTGTAGAGCTTGCTGGGTTCCTAACAAGCTATAATTGTTGTTGTGGTGTTATGCAGGATGCTGTAGCCAGAAGACCAGCTGACCCTGAAGAAGAACTTCGATGGATGTCTCAAGAAGTACGTGGTTATGTTGAAGCAGTTTTGAATAGTTTGGCTGCTAATGTGCCCAAGGTTAGCTTGATTATTCAACTTTGCAATTTTTTATCCTCATAATTGGCTTTTTATTGTATGTTTTAATATTTGATCGGTTGAGCAGGCAGTTGTTCTTTGCCAAGTTGAGAAAGCAAAGGAAGATATGCTAAATCAGTTATATAGCTCTGTCAGGTTGAAGTCTTTCTTAATTTGTCATGCTTTCTTTATAGAAATTTATGTTATGACTGTTTAGCCTAAGCCAGTGACTGGCTGTCTTCTTTTTCCCCTGCCAGTTCTGAGTCTCCATCATTTTTGTTTATTATATGGGCTTAAAATATTTAACATATAAAAGAATTAATATTTTTGTCTTGCAAAGAGAATTTATGTTTCTTTTCTTTTCTTTTTTCCTTTTAATTTTACCTGGTAGTGCACAAAGCACAGCAAGGATTGAACAGTTGCTTCAGGAAGACCAGAATGTGAAACGTCGAAGGGAACGCTATCAGAAACAATCATTGCTTCTTTCTAAATTAACACGCCAACTTAGCATTCATGACAACGGGGAAGCTGCTGCCTCTAGCTGGTCAAATGGTGATAGTGTATTAGGTATGTGAGGATTATGCTGGCTTTCCTGTCTATACACATTTTCTTTCGTAAAGAAAATTAAGGGAAAAAAAGAAAGAAAGGAAGATTAATAGTGGTTTGTCATGAAGTGAATGGTTTCTATGAGATTCCATCGCTATTATGTCATGATAAAAGTGTGGCACTAGCTAGTTAAATTCCTTTGGTCTTTTCTGAGGGAGAATTTTGCTTGAAATCATTCTTTTTTTTTTGGAAGTGTGGTATACTCCTGTGACATTTTTAGGGATTGAATTATGCTTAAATTCATTCTTTTTTCTTTTTCAGGTGTGGTATCCCCATATGGGGAAAATGTTGTCATTATAAATGCAATAAATATTCATAGCTTTTCTGCACTTTGATCAAAACTTCAGTTCTTGACATTATGATCTCTGGGTTTATCTAATTTGCAGAAAGCAGCCCAAGAACAAGTTCTGCTTCAGGTGATGACTGGAGATCTGCATTTGATATTGCTGCCAATGGACCTTCAGGTGGTTCCTTTGGTAGGCACTTACAATCAGCATCTAATGGTCTGAATCGGCGTTACAGTTCACCAGTTGAGAATGGTGATGTTAACTCTGGTTCAAACTCAAGCAGTCGTCGTACTCCCAATCGGTTGCCGCCTGCACCACCACAGCAGTCTGGTTCTTTAGGTCACAAATATTTTTAGATGGCTGAAAGAAATATTCATTGTATCCGCTGCTTTTTTAGTGGCAAAGGCCCCACTAACTACATGCTTCCAGCATTTTGTGGTTTCAGATTATTACTTGAGAACATCATTGGGAGAGGGAGAGGGAGAGGGAGAGGGAGAGGGTGTTTTGTGTACATAGGATTAAGTTCAAGAATATTGGGCTTTTACGGGTTGCCCTAGTTTCAGAACGATGGATTCAATGTGCAATGAAACCCATCATCATATTCTTCTATTCATTTTTCTCTTTTTTGTAAGTTACGAGGTTTCATTTTTGTTCCTTTCCCCATTTTTGGACCCTATGTATTTTGCTTATATCATTTTACGATTATATAAACATACATGCTTTTGGCGGCGGATGATTTTGTAATATTTGCAACATTCTTGTGAGGGGAGGGTTATGTTGTAATTGCCTGATGCGAAATATTCTGTTGAGTTTATTGCACTCTGGTGGAATTCTTCAACTGATATTTTGCTTTTTTTCTTTTGGGGCTTATTCCGATTTCTTCTTGTTATTGCTTGTGATGAAGTTGCATGTGTGAATTTAATTTAGCAAGATCTGGATTTAGGATATGAAATATTTGGAATCTCTGTTGGTTTGTTTTAGTACATTTACCTGGAAATATTGCCCTTGCTGTTTGTGAGCGTCGGTTTGAGTATTGTCTGAAAAATGATAAAAGTCGTCGTGTTTAAAGCATGAAGCTGATGATGTCTTTGTGTATGCGTAGCCTTGCGGTTGTCAATTGCTTTGGAGAAATTGAATTGAGTAATACGAATCAGGGGAATTGGAAGCGAAAATAGCGCGTCATCATAAGTTTGCAAGTGTTAATTTCATGAGAATTTCGTTCGCATTTTCTAAGTCCAGCATCGTTCCCGAAAATCCAACAGATACGACCTGAAAACGAAGAGTGAGTCGGGTAATAAAGGAAAAGAAACGGCAACCTGAAAGCGAAGATATCTTAAATGGAAATCTGTGAATTTCTGCATATATCCCGAAGTTTTAAGACAGACAGGGTCGTGAAGTTTTAACTTTTAGCTTCCTAAAATTGGGGTGTTTGACTGAAGTAAATTGTCAAATAAGTTTCAGAACGAATTATATTTTTCAACCGACTAGGCTTAAGTAAGATTTTTCGTTATAATTTTTTTTTTTTTTTTCAAAATCAAACGCCTCATTTTCTTGACGACTAACATTGCCTTAGCTAATGATAAAATGCTTTAAAATGTATTTAGACTTGATGTATTTTTGGGAATAATGGTGAGAAATTAGGATTGATATGAGTGATTAACGTTAATTGTATTATAAATGTGTTTTCAAGAATCACAAGCATGTTTTGCGTAATTTTAAATTTCTAGTGTTTGGAAATGATGCTGAGAAAGATTTGCGATATGTGGGAATAAATAGATCAAGAATAAAAAAAGATAAAACAATTTAAAGGAAAGATTCCCATATTCAGAATAATGTTCCAATATTAAAGTCAGATGTTGTGACACAGTTATGATAGAAATTTAATGTCACAAAAGTAAGAATAATTCAAAGTGAAGACTTAGCGGATCAAGAAGACTTTGACTTTGATATCAACTTGTTATTCCTAATCTTTTTTATTCCTTATTTGCCCTCATGAACTAAAATATTTATTCAGTTGTTGTAATCTTTATAGAAAACTTAACTTTTTGTCATTGAAAGTGATTTTTAAAACCCTAATGATGTGTTGTAATTCTTAATAACATCTATATTTTATTATATCTTTCAATTATGTGTTTATTTTTCGTTTTTCTTAATAAATAAAAAAAACCCAGGAGCCTTTTAATGAAAGTAGTCCAGCCTAAAAAAAGAGACCCAGCCAGCCCACAGTAGCAATCCAAAACTTCTCGGCTCGATAGTGGATCCGCTGTATATTGTGCAGTTGAAGAGAAGGTTATACAGCCCATATGTCTGATGAGCCCAAGGATCAGCCCACATCTCAATCCTGTTCCGTCTCATCCGGTTAGAAATAATAGCCCCATAGAGCAGACCCACATCGCCCGGCCTTCTCCTCCAAAAATTACTTAGAAGGCCATTCTTAAATAAAATGGGCATACGAACCCTGGTCCAAGCAGTCCAGCACAGAGCGCCCATACCTTTCACTACAATAAAAATATCTCCTTCTGCCCAAAACCGCCAGCCCACGATTCTAGGCCTTGAGCTGTCATCATAACAAGAAAAGATAATTTCTTCCTATGTAATCCACGGTGGACCACTCTTTAACCAAACCTAGGCCGGTAAGCCGTAACAAGATGCAGCCCGTCCCAAGCGAAATGCAAGCAAATATTAACCTTGAAGTCCAATTAATTTTGCCCCTGCTTATAGAATCTTCCCCAGAATTTCCTGAAGTATAGCTATGCTAACATTAACATCAGAAGTTACAATTAATACAGATAGCATCGCAAGAGGTCCACATCCAGTCCAGGTTCAAGTGGCCATTTCTCATATTTTCCTCAAAGATCACGATCTTCCAAGGAGATCTAATTACAAGGCAGCATTTAGTTCTCACCCAACCATCAACTTTAATAAGCAGCCACCTGTCAACTTCCATCCACAAAAGATTCTCACGCTGGCAGATGCAGCTGTTCTCTCTTCCGTCCATATGCACAATAATTAAGGCCATCAAAATAAGAAGTTTTGGCTGCATGCACAGTGCACATATGCAGTGCATGCAGCCTAAGTTAAGTGCCCAGGCCCCCCGCTTCTCATCTGCAAGCCCGTACGAATTGCCAAGGCAATTTGTCTCATTTAGCTGCATGCACAATGCACATATACAGTGCATGCAACCAAGACAAATCACCATATGACCATTACTAAGGCATTAATTTTTCCAATCAAGAGCAACCTTCCCATAGTTATTTGATAGCCCAACTCTCCTATCCCATAGCTGCTGCATATCACCCCTGCTGCCATAATTAATATTACCCTCCCTAAAATTGTCCATCCTTCTAATGCACAACACATATTTGGGTAGCCGTGAGAAACATGGAGATAACAGATTTATGCCCAAAAAGCTCCAAGTTAGCACTCAAGCTCATAAACGTCTCTCCCTGCAAAACAAAAAACATGTTAGCATAAAGGACATCATTGTCCTTTTGAATGCCATGGTAGACCTTTTGGTTGTCTAAGTGTGCAGTTACATAATTAGACCAATCCATTAATAACCAATCTAGAATCTTAAGTTCGTAATCAATTAACCGGTTTAGATAATAAATGATAAATTGCTAAATTGCTCGCGATGAGAATGATTACTCCATATAACTAAATTGCTTATGAGTCTAGCCTTGGTTTCTTAATTCATTTGATGATTTTAAATTAAAGAACTTATTCTAAATTAATTACCAAAAAAAGCATTGGGTTAAGAGCATGTCAAATCTAATGATATAATAGTAAGAACTAGAATTTATCGACCTTTCAATATTTTCTGAGCTAATATGGTTGAAGATTAGAAAGTTAGGAAACATTGTTATTGAATTGATTTGCATGTATAGGCAAATGATCTCTTGATAGTATTTATCTTATAACTCTACATTTTCAATTTACTTAGTTTGCATTAGAAATTAGGTCTTAATATTTTTGTGTTTTGTATTATCATTTGAAAACCCATATTACATAAGTAGATAACTAGTTAATTAACAAAATCCTTCATAGGAAAGACCCTTACTTGCTCCATACATATAAAAGACACTAAATAAATTTAGTAAAGTTAAATTGGATAGTGCATTTGCACTGCGTTAAATTTTCACATTATTATCGAGAATTTTCTTGAACAAACTATTTATTTAATCTTTGCACTTTAGTTTTTCATTTAAGTGTTTTCCTTCTTCTTTGTTTTTAGGTGCTTGGTGGATAATCCATAGCTATAACCTTAGGTCTAATCCAAAATTTGCACTAATTCTACCTATCACTCATTTTAGACAACTGTTGCAAAGGGCAAAAACTTATTTGAGCAATCTAATATTCCATATTCAAGTGATTCTTCATGTTCAAACAATTTGAAGTATTTTGAGTATAAAGAGATGATGAGAAATATTTAGTAGAGAACTCCTTAAAAGATGACTTTCCTGACTTTAGATCAACGACTACTATGCATTAGATATAAAGAGATGTGTGAAGCTATTGAGTTGAAATCAAGGATGATATGTATTTTAGCCACTTCAATGGTTTAGTGGGAGATGACCTAAATAATCATCTTAATGAGTTTCGTGTGGTGTGTTCTAGCATGAAACTGAGTGGTACCACAAAGGCATAATTCAAGCTTAAAGCATTTATATTCTCTTTAGAGGACAACATTGAAAATGGCTATACTATTTACTATCTAGGGCAATAATAGTTGGAATGAGATAAAAAGAATATTTTTGGAGAAAAACTTTACAACCTCTAGAGCAATTATTTATACGAAGGGAATTTTTGGGATTAGAAAATCTAATATAGGGACCTTGAATGAGTATTAGGAGAGATTCAAGAAATTATCTACTTGTTGCCCCCATTATCAAATAAGTATGTAGGTCTTACTTTAATATTTCTACGTGGGGTTGACTCTTATGGAAATAAGTTGTTTGATGTAGTGAATGGTGGAGCCTTACTTCATAAAACATATGATAAAGCTAGAAATTTGATAGCAACTATGGTTGTGAAAGCTCAACAATTTGGCACTCGATCTAATCTGCCACTAAAGAGGGTACATGAGTTAGGTACTTCTTTTAATATTGAGCAACAACTAGGCACTTTTATTGCACTTGTGCAACAAATGGTGATTGGACAAGTTAAGAATGGTATTTGCTAAACTATTTGACACCCTTCGGATATATATGTGTTAGGTTTCCTCGATTTGACAAAAGGACAATCATTCAATAGAAATTTAAAAACTTAATATAGAGGCTAGGGAAGCCATAAGGTTTGCTTTTTTGGGCTATGTGTGGAATATAAAACCAAAATTAGGTACTTCTTTTAATATTGAGCAACAACTGGGCACTTTTATTGCACTTGTGCAACAAATGGTGATTGGACAAGTTAAGAATGGTATTTGCTAAACTATTTGACACCCTTCGGATATATATGTGTTAGGTTTCCTCGATTTGACAAAAGGACAATCATTCAATAGAAATTTAAAAACTTAATATAGAGGCTAGGGAAGCCATAAGGTTTGCTTTTTTGGGCTATGTGTGGAATATAAAACCAAAA
>JAJEJH010000935.1:10148-74572 GCA_026122585.1 Anacardium occidentale | reverse complement strand
AAAAAAACCCAGGAGCCTTTTAATGAAAGTAGTCCAGCCTAAAAAAAGAGACCCAGCCAGCCCACAGTAGCAATCCAAAACTTCTCTTCTCGATAGTGGATCCGCTGTATATTGTGCAGTTGAAGAGAAGGTTATACAGCCCATATGTCTCATAAGCCCAAGGATCAGCCCACATCTCAGTTCTGTTCCTTCTCATCCGGTTAAAAATAATAGCCCCATAGAGCAGACCCACATCGCCCGGCCTTCTCCTCAAAAAATTACTCAGAAGGCCATTCTTAAATAAAATGGGCATACGAGGCCTGGTTCAAGCAGTCCAGCACAGAGCGCCCATACCTTTCACTACAATAAAAATACGTCCTTCTGCCCAAAACCGCCAGCCCACGATTCTAGGCCTTGAGCTGTCACCATAACAAGAAAAGATAATTTCTTCCTTTGTAATCCACGGTGGACCACTCTTTGACCAAACCTAGGCCCGTAAGCCGTTACAAGATGCAGCCCGTCCCAAGCGAAATGCAAGCACATATTAACCTTGAAGTCCAATTAATTTTGCCCCTGCTTATAGAATCTTCCCCAGAATTTCCTGAAGTATAGCTATGCTAACATTAACATCAGAAGTTACAATTAATACAGATAGCATCGCAAGAGGTCCACATCCAGTCCAGGTTCAAGCGGCCATTTCTCATATTTTCCTCAAAGATCACGATCTTCCAAGGAGATCTAATCACAAGGCAGCATTTAGTTCTCACCCAACCATCAACTTTAATAAGCAGCCACCTGTCAACTTCAATCCACAAAAGATTCTCACACTGGCAGATGCAGCTGTTCTCTCTTCCGTCCATATGCACAATAATTAAGGCATCAAAATAAGAAGTTTTGGCTGCATGCACAGTGCACATATGCAGCGCATACAGCCTAAGTGCCCAGGCCCCCCGCTTCTCATCTGCAAGCCCGTACGAATTGCCAAGGCAATTTGTCTCATTTAGCTGCATGCACAATGCACATATACAATGCATGCAACCAAGACAAATGACCATATGACCATTACTAAGGCATTAATTTTTCCAATCAAGAGCAACCTTCCCATAGTTACTTGATAGCCCAACTCTCCTATCCCATAGCTGCTGCATATCACCCCTGCTGCCATAATTAATATTACCCTCCCTAAAATTGTCCATCCTTCTAATGCACAACACATATTCGGGTAGCCGTGAGAAACATGGAGATAACAGATTTATGCCCAAAAAGCTTCAAGTTAGCACTCAAGCTCATAAACGTCTCTCCCTGCAAAACAAAAAACATGTTAGCATAAAGGACATCATTGTCCTTTTGAATGCCATGGTAGACCTTTTGGTTGTCTAAGTGTGCAATTACATAATTAGACCAATCCATTAATAACCAATCTAGAATCTTAAGTTTGTAATCAGTTAACCAGTTTAGATAATAAATGATAAATTGCTAAATTGCTCGCGATGAGAATGATTACTCAATATAACTAAATCGCTTATGAGTCTAGCCTTGGTTTCTTAATTCATTTGATGATTTTAAATTAAAGAACTTATTCTAAATTAATTACCAAAAAAAGAATTGGGTTAAGAGCATGTCAAATCTAATGATATAACAGTAAGAACTAGAATTTATCAACCTTTCAATATTTTCTGAGCTAATATGGTTGAAAGATTAGAAAGTTAGGAAACATTGTTATTGAATTGATTTGCATGTATAGGCAAATGATCTCTTGATAGTATTTATCTTATAACTTTACATTTTCAATTTACTTAGTTTGCATTAGAAATTAGGTCTTAATATTTTTGTGTTTTGTATTATCATTTGAAAACCCATATTACATAAGTAGATAACTAGTTAGTTAACAAAATCCTTCATAGGAAAGACCCTTACTTGCTCCATACATATAAAAGACACTAAATAAATTTAGTAAGGTTAAATTGGATAGTGCATTTGCACTGCGTTAAATTTTCACATTATTATCGAGAATTTTCTTGAACAAACTATTTATTTAATCTTTGCACTTTAGTTTTTCATTTAAGTGTTTTCCTTCTTTGTTTTTAGGTGCTTGGTGGATAATCCATAGCTATAACCTTAGGTCTAATCCAAAATTTGCACTAATTCTACCTATCACTCATTTTAGACAACTGTTGCATAGGGCAAAACTTATTTGAGTAATCTAATATTCCATATTCAAGCGATTCTTCATGTTCAAACAATTTGAAGTATTTTGAGTATAAAGAGATGATGAGAAATATTTAGTAGAGAACTCCTAAAAAGATGACTTTCCTGACTTTAGATCAACGACTACTATGCATTAGATATAAAGAGATGTGTGAAGCTATTGAGTTGAAATCAAGGATGATATGTATTTTAGCCACTTTAATGGTTTAGTGGGAGAAGACCTAAATAATCATCTTAATGAGTTTCATGTGGTGTGTTCTAGCATGAAACTGAGTGGTACCACAAAGGCATAATTCAAGCTTAAAGCATTTATATTCTCTTTAGAGGACAACATTAAAAATGGCTATACTATTTACTATCTAGGGCAATAATAGTTGGAATGAGATAAAAAGAATATTTTTGGAGAAAAACTTTACAACCTCTAGAGCAATTATTTCTACAAAGGGAATTTTTGGGATTAGAAAATCTAATATAGGGACCTTGAATGAGTATTAGGAGAGATTCAAGAAATTATCTACTTGTTGCCCCCACTATCAAATAAGTAAGTAGGTCTTACTTTAATATTTCTACGTGGGGTTGACTCTTATGGAAATAAGTTGTTTGATGTAGTGAATGGTGGAGCCTTACTTGATAAAACATATGATAAAGCTAGAAATTTGATAGCAACTATGGTTGTGAAAGCTCAACAATTTGGCACTCGATTTAATCTGCCACTAAAGAGGGTAAATGAGTTAGGTACTTCTTTTAATATTGAGCAACAACTGGGCACTTTTATTGCACTTGTGCAACAAATGGTGATTGGACAAGTTAAGAATGGTATTTGCTAAACTATTTGACACCCTTCGGATATATATGTGTTAGGTTTCCTCGATTTGACAAAAGGACAATCATTCAATAGAAATTTAAAAACTTAATATAGAGGCTAGGGAAGCCATAAGGTTTGCTTTTTTGGGCTATGTGTGGAATATAAAACCAAAATTAGGTACTTCTTTTAATATTGAGCAACAACTGGGCACTTTTATTGCACTTGTGCAACAAATGGTGATTGGACAAGTTAAGAATGGTATTTGCTAAACTATTTGACACCCTTCGGATATATATGTGTTAGGTTTCCTCGATTTGACAAAAGGACAATCATTCAATAGAAATTTAAAAACTTAATATAGAGGCTAGGGAAGCCCTAAGGTTTGCTTTTTTGGGCTATGTGTGGAATATAAAACCAAAACACATAGAGGGAATTATTAGAAAAAATACTTGTGTTTAAAGGCTTATCGATGAAAATCTTTTTGTGGCAAAGATTCACTCCCTCTTAATCCATGGATCAATGATACTCGTGATCATCCACACGAAATAAAGCATAGGAGGTAGACCATACGTTCATAGTGCCAATGGCTAATAGCATGATCGTGTATGGTAAATGACATAGACTTATGTGTAGTGCATTTGGCAAAGTGTTTTGAATGAGAAGTCAAGTTTCATTTATATAGATTTAGGCTCACAAAACCATACATGGAAAATGCATGCTCGTGTTGCCTCATGCATGACTATGTAAGCCATATGTGTTATAGTTGTATTTTAAAAATGGTATTTTGGGTGAGATATACAAGGGTATTTGTGGGTATTTTTTATTAGTTTAATTTAGTTGTAGGATTATTTTAGTTTTTGGCTTTTATTTTGGCTATATGAATGTTAACTTGAAAGGTTGCCATGCGTATAACATAAGAAGACATGAAAATTTTAAATTCTTGCCATGCACGACTGTGTGTCTTAGCCTGCATGACTACGTGTGTTACGTTTTGGTATGACCTATATAAAGCAATTTTGTTCGTTCAAAATCATTATTCCTAAGTTTTTCGAATTCAAATATTTTAGAGAGTAAATTATTGAGAGTTAAGGAAGAGATAGAGTTGAGGCAATCAAAGCCAATGATCAAAGATTGACCTAGAGAGAGAAAGTGAGAGAACATCTATAAGCATTACAAATAAGTGTATTCTTAAACTCAATGAATTTAGCTTGCTGTGACTATTAATTTGGTGTTGAAACATGTTAATCAAGATTAACTAAGTGGTAATTGATGTTGTGTGATGATGTGTGAGTTGAATTTAATATGGATCAAGATAATTAAGCATTAAACAAGGTAGATCAAAACATTATGATATGGGATATGTGTTATTGCTACTACTCGTGTTGGAAGATGTTCCTCAAGTACATATTGGTTTATATTTGTATGCTATTTGCCTTGATTTATTTGAATAGTATTGATAATGGATCTTGTGGATTATATGATGAGAATATATGATATACAAATGATCTTATGAATTCGCTTAAGCTATTATTGTAGTTGATATGCATGTAAAATAATGTTTAGTTGTTTGCTGGATGATAATGGATGAAGTTCATTGTGGAAATGTTGTGAGATGGTGGTTGTTTGGCCAAGATCTGGTGATATAAAGCACAAAGCATGACCAAACATGCAAGAGTGCATAATCATGCACTTATATATGTAGTGTCATGATCATGGATATTATACATGCACGATCATGAGAAGAGATGAAAAAGTCGCTATGGTGGCATGACCATGAAATGGTGAGTCACAATTGTACGTATCTCAATTCCATGTTAGATTTATGAGGTCACAACCATGCAACTTTAAGGAGCACGACTGTGCATAACGTTTAGAACAGAAAAACAATTCTGCTTTAATAAAAAAGTTAATTGAGTAAGACAAATTTACAAAGAATAATACTAAGCAAGAATAATAAAAATACATTATATGCATTTCATAACATGACATAACCCCTTAAGGGTGGACTTAAGGGGGTATCTATGAGTTTGCACACTTATTAGAAATTAAGAAGTCATTGTCTGTTAGAAATTGAACATTACCATTGGCTAAACTCAATAGAAATTGAGTGCTAGTTGTGCATTAGATAGGACTCACATGGGTGGGTGTCAAATCCTTGTGTTCCATCAGTCTGATCAGTATTTGGGTTTTTTTATGATGTTTTATGCAAGCTATGATTTATGTTAAGATTTTTGGATAGATTATGTTAAATTTTTATAATAAGATTTTTAGATCGATTATGATAAGTCTTCTAAGATTATGATTTTAAGCAAGTTTTAAGAAAAGAAAAGCCTTTGGGCTAAGTCATGATTTTTAGTGTGGTTTTAGCATGACATACATGTCATAGCATTCATGTATAAAAGAAAAGGTACAAGATAAGCTTTAAAAGAAATCAGGAGAATAATAAGAACTTTAAGATAAGATGATAGAATAATTATGATTTAAGATATTAAGATAAGAATTCAAGGTAAGGGTCATATGTATGTAAGTTTAAAAGTATGTTTGTTGAGTGACTTGTTACTCATTCCAAATTCCTTTTCCTTATAGGTTATAATTGCTTACTTGTGGGTATCTACATTCCAGAGGCTGTAGTAATCAAGACTATGGTGCAAATTTACGTGTAGTCTATGTTCTATTATCTTTAGTTGCTTGTTTAGTTCAATTTATGTTTACATGTTTTACGGTTGTAAATATTTTTTATGTTCCATATTTTAATCAATAACAAAGGTATATTCAGTATGTTCCATATTATGTACAGTTTAATAAAATTTAATAAAGAGGTATAGTGGCGTCGGTTTTTCCCGTGCCATGCTAGGACAGACTTGCCACTCTTGTTTAACCACCTTAAATATGGTCAAGAGGAGTGCATAACGGGTTTGTAACCCGTTATAGAGTCTATAGAGTCGCCATCCGAGAGTAACCTCGAGAAAATACATATCGGTGAGGATGAGCGATTTATGGATCCCTTGCAAAGGACCCAACTACCCCTCACCTGCCCAATGGGTCAGGTTTGAAGAGTCACGTAAGACGATAGGAAGGTGTTAGGCACCCATGTCGTCCGACGTGAAAGCCAGCCTCCACTTTTGTAATTCGTTCGTTAAGCGCATTATCGAGTTTAATTAAGTTCTAGATTATCACACGATGCATTATTAATAATCATACATATACAATAAATTACATTCATCCACGAATATAATAAAATACGAAAAAGAAAATTAAAAATTAAAAATTAAAAATTACAACCATTTTTTCCATACACCTTATACATTTCCTCTAGCCCTAAACAAACCTAGGAATAATAAGTAAAATGAATAAATCCTGCAAAACAATTTTGTTAGTTAATCTAATAAATAAATACATCCTACAAAACAAATTAATTAGTTAATCTAATAAAATAAATGAATAAATCCTATAAGATAAAATTCGGTGAGGACAAATTATGCTTATAAGATAAAGATAAAAACCAAAACAAAAAAACAACAATTAAAACTCAAGCCCAGGTAAAAGCCACCCACCCAATGAAATATACAGAAGACAGACCAGCCAGCCCGCCCAAGAGAATAGACAACATGCAACCTAATAACAAATATACACACACATGCACAGTAGGTAAACTAAGCAGATCCCCCTAGCCCTGACTCGAACCAGGGTGCCAAGGGAGAAAAGTCTCCTGCCTTTCGCTACCAAGGCAAACAACCATGTTCTCTCGATTTGCATGCAGAAAACTATATATATAATATACACGGACGCACACATACCACTCAACAAATATACAATTTTTCCTCCAACAAATACAAAAATATATAACTTATATACATACAAAAATATATACAATAATACAAACACTCAAAATATACAATATGTACAATTCAATAGTTACACAATACATATAACCTATACATGTAAAATACATATAAATTAATATAATATATGCACAAAATACAATAATAAATATATGTACATGTAGTAACCCCCGCCCACGGTCACTATGCACTGCAGAAATTTACTGTATATCATAATTAAAATATACCTGTGACAGGAATCTCCACGGTAAAAGAAACTGCTGCTGCGACTAAATTAAAAATTTCTTTATAAAAGAAAACTGTAAACATAATTTACTATGATAGTAAATTAAAATATACTGAAATATAAGCATGAAAGCCCCAGGCTACTCATGTATAAAATATACTAGTCATACAGTGTATACTAATATATAATATACACATATATACATGAGAAAAGTAAAAGCATGCGAGTCAACATGCTATCTGTTGCTACCGAGCCATATCCCCAAAATCTCACAACTGTTTCACTCCAACTCAGCCGCTCTCTACTCACTGACCTATAAAAAGAAATACGAAAGAATGGGTGAGTGACAAAGTCACTCAGCAAGCGTTTCCAAACTCAAACACTTGTAGGTCCTACAATTAGCTGGCTACGTGACTCGTCACGTAGAAAACTCTGCGTTATCGTTTTCTTATCTCTGATTCTCTTTACTTTTCTGAAGCATATCTGTTTTCTATATTATTTTTTATTAAATTCTGTTATGTTTCTCGTGAGATGTTGTACATGACATGAAATATATATGCTGATGTTATGTATACGCTGAAAAGCTATAAAAATTGCCCTTGGGCTTTTTTTTTGAAAAACTTTCTTTTCTGAAAACTCTTTCTGATAATAAAAGTTGTGATCCAAAGATCCTGAATATATATATATATATAGTATAAGTTGAAAACTGTATCAAAAAGTACTATATCTGAAAATATCTGCTATGTTAGCCAGACTAGTGAATACAAAGATTCGACACCCTGGCCGTATGAGCTCAAGTCCTACTGAATCTACTGATGGACAACCAGCACTCTCTCTAACGAGCTTGGTCAATGACCATGTCCTCTCTAACGGACGTTGGTTTCCCTTTCTAATGGGTGTGCAAACTCACAAGCGCCCCCTCGTATCCATCTCTAATTGATATATGAAATATCATATATTTATACTTTAAAATCATATTATTGGATCCTTAGATCCAGTCTGAAATTATCTGATATGACATGTCGTGCTCAATGCTGATAATCATACATGATATGTTATTTTATCATCTTATTACTAAGTTTTGTGTGCTTAGAAATGACTTAGAGTGGCTTAACTTCTCTTTTAAATTCTTTTTCTACTTTTCTTCAGGTGCACGGGCATGTGTTTCTATGTGCACGGGCATGTGTTTCTATGTGCATGGGCGTGTGTCAAGGCACACGGGACCGTGTGCTTCTCGTGTCTCTAGGCGTGCTAGCTTCTGGAATCATTCATCAAACTTTGGCTGACCATATGGGCATGTGGTGCAAATACACGGGCATGCATAAGCTGGAAACACGGGCGTGTATCACACTATAAGGGCGTGTAGCAGCCCCAACACCATCCCGTGTCTTACCTACACAGGCGTGTAGAATTGGGAATAGACACACAGACATGTGTCTGGATTTTTATACGCACACGGGCAACATGCAAGGCCGTGTTCCATGTAGAATTGAGGCCACACGGGCATGCATCTCAGGTGCATGAGCGTGTGCTCAACCCAGATTCTGCAGAAAGCGTCTATAAACGTAGAAATTTCCACTCCAAACACTACTACACTTCAATTCATCAAACATACACTCTCAATACTGCTGCTAGCAAGCATAAATCATCATATCATCATCTCAATCACGCCATATATCATGAATCAAGCATACAACTCATGTATACAAAATATACACATATAAATCATGGAATAACCACTCAATCATCCAATAATTCATCATATCAAAGCTTTAGCATGTTGTTAACATCTCAACAAGCACACAATAGTTCTTCATAACTCAAAACAGTAAAACATGCTCTGAATATAGTGAAAGAGGTAAGGAAACACTTACCTCGCGCTATAAAAGTTGGACCTCTCTCTCTAGAAGCTTCTGGATCTCTAATCTGGAACTAAGCTGTTGGGGGATCTCTAATATGAAACTGAGCTGTTGGGGGATCTCTCTCAATCACCCTAGGGTTCACTGGAGCTGAGGGAAGAAGAAGAAGAAATAAAGGAAATAAGTTGGGAACTGCACGCAACTGAAAAATAAAACGTATATATGGCTAAAAGGCAAGACACACGGTCGTGTGTGCAGTGGAAAATCTCAACTTCCACCCACCTCACGCATACATGGAAAATTCTCCCAGAATATCCATGTACAAGCCACAAAAGGCTCTTCTACCCCTGAACCCTCTCAAAACTATTTCCTAACAAGGAAATCTCTCTTTTACCCTTGAATTCAGAACCTAAAAGACAGTTTTACCCTCGGGCTATTACAATACAGTATATAATATAATCTAAACATAATATAATGTATGTACCAAAAAAAAAATATGCACGTTTATATACAGTAAGGAAAAAAAGAATAATAATAATAAATAAATAAATAAAATAAAAAGGGAAAAGCTCAACTTTTTGCGGGCGTGATTTGAACCTGGGTTGGTGAGGATGACTCAACCTCCCGCCTTTCGCCACCAAGGCAATCAGCCACATTTGCCTCTTTCCCTTGCATAATATTATATATACAATATACACGAATACACATACGAAACGCAACAAATCTGCTTTCTGCAGTTTGAATCCAGGATGCCCAAATCCTCTGAATTCGATTAAAAATCTTTCGATGTTGAGCTGAAGCTGGTCTCGTATCACACAAATTAGCTTTCCAAATGCTTTAATTTTCTAAAACTCTTTTTATTTGCTTTTTTGTTTTCTCCCCATTTTTTTCTCTCAGAAAAATCCTCCTCCCCAGCACTTCCCCTCTTTTCTTAAATTTCCCCCCTGTTTTCCAAACAAATGCATGTTTTTATACCTTTAGAGAATGCAAAAAGACTGACAGCCCGCCCACGGGGAGGCATGCAAGAAAGCAAAAAGCAGGCCACGTGCTTGCACAGTCAGCGCACGGCGTGCTGGCCTGGACAGGAGAGAGAGCGGGAGGCCGCCCGCCCACGCAGCTGTCCAGCTCAGCCAACGCATGGTCCACACGCACACGCTGCAGGCCAAGTCCTGGGCCCTCCTGTTGGGCTTCCTCATTTCTTTTTTCTCTTTTTTCTTTCTCCTTTTTTGACTTGGGCTGGCTGCATAGGCTTGGGTTATGTTTTTGGGGTTTTATGATTTTTTCTTTTTTTTTTTTTTGTAATAAAACACTTATTTTTTTTTTCATACAATAATATAAAAGAAACATTTTTTTTATAAAAATAACATAAAATAAACATTTTTTTAACTCATCTATTCTCGACTCAACATCTCAAAAATTCTAAGCCAATATCCAAATTTTTCATCATTGAGGGTGACCCTATTAGGTCCAAAATGGGGTGTCTACAAGTATTTAAAAAATAAGTATGAATTATGATTATGATTTTCGTTTTCCACATATCTGTATGTTATGATTAAAGAAGTAATTTGACGCTATCATATTTAAAAAAAATATATAGTAGTATTACAATATGCATGGTCATGCATCAATGCTTAGATAATGTACGATTACATTTGTTGTGCATGTAACAGATAATGTATTCAATGATGCCAAAACCATTCCACTAACCATATCCATACCTATGCTCTAGGTACACACATTCATACATTAAATTTTATTTGAATTTTGAATTAGGTTTAACTTAATCAAATCTAATCTATCTAAACACTCTATAATCTCTCCATCTATCAAGACACACGATCATGTACTCGACAAGTACATGATCATTTGTTAAGGCAAAATCATTTTTTCTTATTTTTTCTTATTATAATATTGTACAGTTGTTATAATAGGTTTCCTATGCTTTGTGCTTCATTTTGAGTTAAATTCCTTATTTTCTGCTTAATGCATGGGTTTGCATGAAGATGCATAGATCATGTGCCAATCGTGTGGTTTGGTCGTGCTAGGTTCTGTGATTTCAATTTTATTTTTAAATTTCCATAGATGCACGAGCATGATATTAACATGCACGACTGTGACACTATCAGTCACGGGTGTGACATTAAGATGCACCACCATGACCCGCTTATATTTGCAGCCATGCATATTTTATGCATATGGTTGTGATTCTACATTTGTACGGGTGCCAAGGCATGCGTCTGTGAGGGCACGAGTGTGTATCCTGCTCTGTTTGAGTAAATTTATACCTGAAACTCGTGAAATCTTGTCCAATGCTTTACATAATTGAAATCAACTCATTTCACCAACATCCCACACTCCAAACAACACAATACACATCCCAATTTCATCAATAATACTCAACATCATAATCAAACATAAAAAACTCCTCAAAACACATACTCATACACATACACACCTCAAACATGTTAATAGGTAATACACACTATCACAATCACTTCCTTTTCATCATATCATCACACAATCAAGTCATACAATCATAAAACATGCTAAAAACATCATCATACCTCAAGAATCAGCAAACCCATGCTTGGAAACTAAGAAAAGAGGCAAGGAAATACTTACCTCTTGTTATGACTGCTTTTTTCGCTTTCTCTAACAAAATCTCTTACATTATAACTGGATTAGGAACTTCTTGCTATTGATTTTCTTCCTTAGGGTTGGGATTCTCTGAAAATGGAAGAGAAACTTTGGGTGAAAATAAATAAGTGATGGGTAAGAAATATTAAAAGTTGTTGTCTTTCTTCCTCTACAAACATGCATAGTCAGACACTTAAAGGTGCACGATCGTGCATGAGGGATAATGAAGAATCTTTATTTCTCACGCTTTGTATGAAAGAAACCTCCCAAAGAGAATCATGTGCAGGTCACATTAACTCTGAAAACTAACTATTTCACCCCTAAACTCTTCCAACTCTAAATCTATCATGAATTCTCACATCTAACCCTAATTTCTGGTGTAAAAGATATTTCTAACCTTGGAATGTTATATTTGACACTTGGTCATGTGACTTATCAACTTCCTGGCATTAGATCAGTAGGTTGAAATCAAATAACTGATACACACCAACACATATATCAATATGCATTGACACTGGCTCTCTCTCTAACGGGCGTACAACTACACACCAATGTATCCAACACTAGTTCCCTATTTAGTAGGCGTACAAATTACACACCAGTGTATATAAATGTAGCATAAACTCCCTCTCTAGCAAACATGTAACTGACAGATGCCTCCTTATATTCACTCTTAAAATAATGTCTAAATCATCGACTTTCTATTTTAAAACATATGCATGTGGATCACTTGATCCCTTTTTTTGAAAACACTAAGTTGGCATGTCGTATCATGTAATGCTAATCATGCATGATATCTTATTCTTTCTTCTCTATTAATTATATTCTATTTAGATGTACATCTATTATAGTTTTGTTCTATATATATCTCACTAAAGTTATTATTTGTATAACTTATTAAATATATTAATAAGTTCTATGTAAACTATTCTGTATGTTGTATTTTATTGTTGTATCTATGAGTTTCCTATACTGTATGTGTCATAACTATTTTTATTTTGGCTTTTGTATGTTTATGCTATTTCTGTTACTGTTTCTCTATCTGTTTTCTTGTTTCCATCTACTTTCTGATCATACTCTGTTAGTTACTTAGGTTGTTTCTAAACTACTGTTAAGTTTCTCTTAGTCATAACTATGGAGGTCTGATTCTAGAAATAACATCTTATCTTATTATTTCCTAATCTTTATTTTGGAAGTTTCTCTACTATAATTTTCTATGTCTCTTTCTTTTTTCTGCTTATTCTTATTCTTAAGCTATTATTTCTTCTCTTATTTCACTTAGAATACGTGATATATTTCTTTATTACTGATATTTTGCTGAATAGGAAGGAAATGTCTAATTTTCACTAAATGCATAGGTGTGCACTATCAGACGCACGAGCATCCATGAAGGTGTACAGGCCATGTGCCAGTTGTGCAACATAACTGTGCTAGTTTTTCAATTTTTTGTTTATTCTTCTCTTCCAGGTGTACGATCATGATCCTACTAAAAATTTAGTCGTGCATGTCTCATTTACACGATCGTGATCCTGCTAAAACAAGATTCCATGGGTATGCGCTCATCAGGCACACAGGTGTGCGTTCTGCTCTGTTTCAAAACCCATGGCTGAAACACGTAGACTCACATCCAAACTCAACCTAAATCTCTATTAAACTTCAATAAACTTATTCTAACATATATTCATGCAAAATAAACCATTATATACTAATTTTCCCCATCAATAATAGCCAAATCAAACTAACATGTTTCTAAACCCTTAAATATTGACACACATATGCATTAAGAGAACTAAACATGTTTCCACTTCTAAATTTCTTATCTATCTCATCATCATCATCATCATCATCATCTCATAATCATAATATTAAACTGAACACATGCTCACACAGCTGAATAAGCTCATCTAAGGAAATAAAAACCATGGAAATAGGGAAAAAGATAAGGAGATAGTTACTTGGAGCTACTAATGATTTCAATCTCTCTATCTCTAACTGAATCTTAACTAGGTTGGCTACAAAAAACTGACTAATCTCTCTCTCAATTTGGTTAGGGTTAGCTAGAGAGAAAGGAAGAGAAAATGGATAAGAAACTGGTTGAAACAGGTAGAAGAAAAACACTATTTTATATATCAGTAGACATGCATGGGCGTGCATGGGTAGATACATGGGCATGTATGATGGAAAAGGGATGCACAAACATGTGTCCAAAGACGCACAGTCATGCTCCTTCCACAAGTCGCATATAAAGCCTCCAAAAAGACTGTTTAACCCTCCTAACTCATTGAAGCTGATCTTTGACTAAATAATTCTCTTCTAACCTTGATTTAAGGCCTAGAAAGACTATTTTAATCTCGAGATGTTACATTTTTTAGTAAGCTTGAGTGATTTCAATCAATGAGTTTAAGTGGTTGTTTTAAAGAAAGAGAGAGAGATAGAGAGAGAAAGTTTGTGTGTACATTAGATCTATAAGCTAGCTAAAACCAAAAAAGGAGCCTTTGTGCTAGACACATAAATCTATTTTTATAGATTGCTAGTAAGGATCACTTATAAATTGGTACCAGTAAACGAAGACGAGCTGGCACATTCATGGATCATGCCAATTATCTCGTTTGTTAATGACCAATGACATATAGACGCTAGTGCTCTTGCCCTGTTTATAAATTTAGAAGGAATTCAACCTAATGGACTTAGCCCAAGTGATGGGTGATGAGTTGGTTTATGTAGTGACCCCCGCCACAGGCCTATTGTGCGCAGCTGTTTAAAATATATAAATATACATATATTCTTAATATACTAAAAATGCGTCTATTGTGCGCAGCTGCTCAAAATAATTTAAAAATATGAATACGGAAGTGAAAAACATAAATACGATAGAAAAATACGAAATAATAATAGTTTTTCTGAAAATTCTCAGGCTGCTCATATATAAAACCATGGTATCCATACAGTCCATACTATAGTATAATACAAACATGTAATAGCCCAGGGGTAGAAATGTCATTTTAGGCTCTGAGATAAAGGGTAAAAGAGAGATTTCTAGTTAGGAAATGATTTCGAGAGGATTCGAGGGTAGAAAAGTCATTTAGAAGCCTTTTGTGGCTTATACATGGATATTTTGGAAAGAATATTCCATGTATGGCGCGAGGAGAAAGAAATTCCAGATTTTAGGGGGCACACGCCCGTATGTCTAGGGCACACGCCCGTGTGCCAAGAGACAGATGTGCATATAAGTTATTTTTCTCGTATTTTCCCGTAGTTTTCTTTCAACTTTTCTTCTCTTCTCCTTTTCCAGTAAACCCTAGACCAGAAATCGTCCAACTAGTAGCCATAGTTCTGGTTAGAGATCTAAGAGCAGCTAAAGAGAGAGATCCGAATGCCATGGCTAGAGGTAAGTATTTCTTTACCTCTTCACTTAGGTTTCCAGCAAGCCTTTTCCAATTTTTTGAGTTTATTGGATGGTTGTTGTGTGATGAGCGTGTTTTCCAGCATGATATGATGATGATGAGATGCTTTGAGTGATGATTTTGAGTTAAATATGCAATGTGTAATGTTTATATGCTTGGGTATGTTTTTGATGAGAAATGCATGAGATTTGGTATGCTAAATAAGAAATGTATGAGATGAGTGTGTTTATGGGCATGAATATGTGCTGTATTTACGTTTGATTGAAGATTGAATGAGTTTTGGATGTGTTTGAGTGAGATTTTCTAGGTTTCTAAATGTATCTACAGATTCTAGGTTGAGTACATGCCCGTGTACCCGAGGAGACACGCCCGTGTGGCCTCAAATTTGTATGAGACACGACCTTGCATGTTGCCCGTGTGCATATGAAAATCCACACACACACCCGTGTACTCAAGTGCACACATCCGTGTGTCTAATCTTAAATGCGCACGCTTGTATAGGCAAGACACGGGATGGTGTTGAGGCAACTACACGCCCGTGCAGTATGATACACGCCCGTATGCTCAGTCATGCATGCCCGTGTATTTGCACCACACACCCGTGTGGTCAACCTTTATATTTGAGAAATTTTCCAAAACCTTACACGCTTAACAGCACGAGAAGCATATGATCCCGTGTGTATTGACACACGCTCCTGCACGTTGACGCATACGCCCATGTGGCTTAAGAAAGACAAAAAATATTATATTAAAGTAAAGATAAGCTACCCTAAGCTTTCCTAAGCGAAATATAAGCATGAGAAACGAAAGAATAATGAGATAAAACATCATATCATGCATGATTGTCGAGCATTGAGCATGACATGCCACACATAAGATGTTTTTAGAAAAAAGGATCTAAGGATCTAAGAGATGTTTTAAAAGTATGTATACATACGATGTTCCAGACATCAGTTAGGGGTGAATACGAGGGGCCACCTATGAGTTCGCACGCCTGCTAGAGAGGGAAATCATGATCCACTAGAGAGGACATGGTCGTGCACAAGTAGTTTTCTTATAGGTTTGAGCTCACGAGGCCAAGGTGTCGAATCCCTATGTTCATCAGTCTGGCCAGCATAGCAGAAATATTTTCTAGATACAGTACTTTTGATACTATTTTTAGATTACTATATGTATATATATGAGAATTTTCAGATCAGAGATTTTATCAGAATGAGTTTTCAGAAAAGAATGAGTTTTCAAAAAATCAGCCCGAGGGCTAAAACTTTATGATAAATGAGATCTACATGACATCAGAGCATGCATACCATGTCATGTACCACATTCATGAGAAACATATGAGATAAAAGTAAAGTACAAAGCATAAAACAGATGAGAACTCTGAGAGTGTAATGATTAAAGAAAGTAAAAAAATAAGAGATAAGAAAAGAATGAGATAAGCTACTGTAAAGCAAGTATAATAAGAATAAGTGAGAAAACAATAAGCTCAGAGCTCGAGGTCTGATCTATGATTAGCCTTTGCTTGATGACCTGTCTGTGTAAAAGATAGGAAATGCTTACTGAGTGATTTTGTCACTCACCTCTTTCTCTTCCTTTCTCTTTTGCAGATCAGTGAGTTGGGGACTGAGATACGACGATGCAGCTGTGAGGTTTTGGGGACATGGCTCGGTAACTAGTTTTGTGATTCGACTCATATGCTCTGATAATTCACATCTCATGTATTTATGTTTGTGTGTATTATATTGTAGTATGCATTGTATGAACAACATGATTTTATACATGAGTAGTCTGGGATTTTCAGAAAAGCTGTTATGACTTGTTTTATAACAGAAATAATATTTCACGCTTCCGTATATAAATTTTTAAAGTATTCAAAGTTTTCAAGTATTTGAGTAGTAGTAATTGTTCCTTTCCCTCGTGGGGATCTCCGTCACAGGCATATTTTGATTATTATTAATATATATTAATATATATATTTTACAGCTACGCATAGCAGGCCTGGGGTGGGGGTTACTACAAGGTTTTGGTATCAGAGCGATACCTTGATTTTCAGAGCAATGCCTTGAGATATTGAGAAACAATTTGAGATATATTTTAAAGAAAATGTGTTTTAAGTGCATTGTTTTATAAGGAATTGCATGAGCCAAGGCTAGCATGTCCCGACAACTGTTGCTCGCTTCTTCTCAGTGTAAGTATAGTATGTGAATGTTGTTTGTTTTGAATGTTTACCCTTGTGTTGTGTTGTTTTAGATAGAAGAGCCCAAACCCCTTTACCCCTAGGCGTGGAGGAAGAGAGTAGTGTTTCGGTTAGGCTCATGAGTGCTAGTGATTCTAGGAGGTTCCGACACTTCAGAGTTTCTCTTCGAGCTGAGGAGAGACATTTTCAGAGAGATGATCAGAGAGGGTTTTCAGTCGATAGCCAACGTCGAGGATTTTGAGCCAGAGAGACAAAGAGCCCATCAGAGGTGAGTTAGAGGTCAATATAGGCAGAGAGATCAGGGTATGTCAGAGGCTATCAGAGAGCCCTATCAGATGTCAAAGTTTGATCGTTAGACAGATATGAGTTCCGGGACAGATACGATTGATACCAGCAGTTCAGACAGATTACATCTAATCTATAGTTTGTCTGGTGCTCATCAGCGGTCTAAGTTTAGTGGTTCAAAAGATCCAACTGTGGTTGAGGAATGGATTGAGTCGGTTGAGAGTGTGATTGGATTGTTCATGAGGACCGACAGAGAGATGATTCGGTATGCTACCTTTATGTTGAGAGGTGATGCGAGGGTGTGGTGGAACCTCGTGAGGACCTCAATCGATGTTGAGAGTTTGACTTGGACTAAGTTTAAGAGGATGTTTGAGGAGGAGTACCGTAGTGTAGACATGGTACATGCTAGAACCTAGGAGTTTATAGAGTTAACTCAGGGGAACGGTTTGGTTAAGAATTATGCCACCCGATTTAATACGCTAGCCCAATTTATCCCAGGAGTAGTGGCTTCTAAGCCGATCAGAGTTCAAAAATTTATGTACAGTCTGTACCTTGCGATTGCCAGAGATGTGATGACTGGTTCTTCACTACCACAGAGATTCAGTGAGGCTTTAGGGAGAGCCTTGAGGTCAGAGGTATATTTACAGATGATGGGTTTCTTTTTTAGGCCAGTAGCGAGAGTGCCTGAGAGAGGTGGAGATAGAGGCAAGAAACCTATGCAGTCAAAGAAACAGTTTAAGGGAAAAAGACAGAGGCAGAGAGTAGAGTTGTCAGTCTATAGGACTTATGGTAAGAGTCACCCAGGAGAGTGTCTTGCGGGTCAGGATGTGTGCTTTAGATGTCGTCAGCCTGGTCATAGATTTTTTGAGTATCTGATGAGAGGAGTTGGAGTTAGGCCATCAGTTGGTGGAGCAGGCCCCAACCAAGGTTTCGAAAGTCCAGCTGGTAGAGGTAGTGGAGCTCAGAGAGGAGGTGTCAGTATACCGAGAGGCAGAGACAGAGCTAGAGTCTTCACAGTAAGGAGAGAGCAGGCTGAGATGATCCCCCATACAGTTATAGGTCAGTTGACTTTCTTGGATACTCATTTATATGTGTTGATTAATTGTGGTGTCACACATAGTTTTGTGTCTCGAGGAGTGATAGAGAGATTAGGGTTGACCCCTAGTGTGACAGAGAGGAGTATTAGTATTGAGATGCCTGATGGTGGGGTGATAGTGAGTGATCAGATTGTGGTAGATCAGGAAGTGATCATTATGGGTAGGATCTTGAGGATAAATTTGATCATGTTGGAGTTAGTTGATTTTGACATGATCCTAGGCATGGATTTCTTGAGTTGTTATGGAGCAGAGATAGACTGTAATAGGAAAAAGGTTAGATTGCAACTAGGCTCTGATCAGTTCACCTTTGGTGAGGGTAGAGTGGAAACAGTGTTCATTTCCTGTTTACAAGCGAGAAAATTGTTGAGCAAAGGATGTGTAGGATACTTGGCTAACGTAGTCTGTAGAGAGGCAATTGAGTCAAGTATCGAGGAGGTGCCTATAGTTAGAGAGTTTTCAGATGTTTTTCCTGAAGATTTGCCAGGATTACCTCTAGAGTGAGAGTTAGAGTTTTTGATTGAGTTACTTCCTGATACGACTCCTCTTTTGAAGGCTCCGTATCGAATGGCTCCAGCAAAGTTGCAGGAATTAAAGAAACAGCTTCAAGAGTTGATTGATAAGAGGTTTATAAGGCCAAGTTGTTTGCCATAGGGCGCGCTGATTCTGTTTGCAAAGAAGAAAAATAGTTCCTTAAGGATGTGTATAGATTAAAGAGAACTGAACAAGGTGACAGTTAAGAACAAGTATCCGTTGCCTAGGATAGACGATTTATTTGACCAGTTGAGTGGAGCTGCGGTATTCTCCAAGATGGATTTGAGGTCTGGGTATCATCAGATTAAAGTTCCAAAGAGAGATGTGTCTAAGACTGCTTTCAGGACGAGGCATGGCCACTATGAGTTTATAGTGATGCCATTTGGTTTGACGAATGCTCCTGCTATGTTTATGGATTTGATAAACCGAGTCTTCCAAGACTGTCTAGATAGATTTGTTATTGTGTTTATCAACGACATCTTGGTCTACTCGAGGAGTGTAGATGAGTATGTAGAGCATCTGAGATTTGTTCTTCAGAGATTGAGAGATCGTCAGCTTTATGCCAAGTTTGACAAGTGTGAGTTCTGTTGAGCAGTGTATCCTTCCTTGGACACGTGGTTTTAGCAACAGGTATTTCAGTGGATCTGAGTAAGATCGAGGTTATTTTGAGTTAGTCGAGGCCGAGAACTGCTAAAGAGGTGAGGAGTTTCTTTGGATTAGCTGGTTACTACAAAATATTTATAAAGGGCTTTTCCAGTATAGCCAAGCCATTGACAGCTTTGACTCGAAGTGAGATGCCTTTTGTTTGGATTGAGGAGCATGAGGCCCAATTTCAGGAGTTAAAATAGAGGTTGATGAGTGCTCCAGTGTTAGCATTGCCTCAGAAGGGTATTGATTATGATGTCTACACAGATGCTTCCCATCAAGGGATTGGAGCAGTGTAGATGCAGTCAGGTATGGTGATTGCCTACGCTTCTAGGCAATTAAAGGATCATGAGTTAAGGTACCCTACGCATGACTTGGAGTTAGCGGTTGTAGTGTTTGCTTGAAGATCTGGAGACATTATCTGTATGGTGTCAGATGTTGTATCTATTTTTATCACAAGAGCTTGAAGTATTTCTTCACCCAGTGAGAGTTAAATATGAGACAGAAGAGATGGTTAAAGCTGGTGAAAGATTACGATTGTGAGATCAGATATCACCTAGAAGAGCTAATGTAGTAGCAGATGCTTTGAGTAGGAGAGTAGCCTTGTCTATGGTTACAACTCAGAGAGAGTTACAACATGAGTTTGCCAGAGACGAGATTGAGATAATGACAGTCAGTTTTTCTAGACTTCAGGTAGATTCTACTTTGTATGATGACATCAGAGAGTCTCAGAGGATCGATTTATGAGTTTAGAGTATGGTTCAGAAGACTTTAGAAGGTACAGTTTCAGATTTTGAAGTCAGAGATGGTATTCTGAGATTCAGAGACAGAGTATGTGTGCCAGAGGATGTAGAGTTGAGACACAGGATTTTATCAGAGGCTCATTATACAGTATACTCAGCTCATCCAGGCAGTACAAAGATGTATCATGATCTTAAGAGATTGTTTTGGTGGTATGGTATGAGGAGAGATATAGCAGAGTATGTAGCTAAGTGTTTGACTTGTCAGCAGGTCAAGGCTGAGCATCAGAGACCGTCTAGTTTGTTACAGCCTTTGAGGATTCCTGAGTAGAAATAGGAGAGCATTTCGATGGATTTTATATCAGGACTCTCTAGAGTGCAGAGAGGTTATAATAATATTTGGGTTATAATTGACCGTTTGAGTAAGTCTACATACTTCTTACCGATCAGAGATAGTATGAGTACAGATCAGTTGGATCGTCTGTACATCAGAGAGATAGTCAGCCTTCATAGAGTTCCTAGAGATATAGTGTCAGACAGAGATTCAAGATTCTTATCAGCCTTTTGGGGCAGTTTGTAGAGAGTTTTGGGAACTAAACTTCATTTCAGTTCAGCTTATCACCCTCAGACAGATGGTCAGACTAAGAGAGTCAATAAGATCCTAGAGGATATGTTGAGAGCTTGTTGTAGAGATTTTCAGATGAGTTGGGCTGAGATATTACCATTGATGGAATTTGCTTACAACAATAATCATCAGTCTACTATTCAGATGACGCCGTTTGAAGCTCTTTATGGTAGAAAATGTAGATCGCCATTGTATTGGGATGAGATGGATGAGAAAGACTCACTAGAGTCAGCAGTGGATCTAGAGATGACTCAGATGATGATTGAGCATATTAGAGTAATCAGACAGAGGATTAAGTAGGCCCAGGATCGTCAGAAGAGTTATGCGGATCTGAGACGTAGGGATATAGAGTTTAAGATTGGAGATCATGTTTTCCTGAGAGTTGCTCCCTACAAGAAAGTCTTGGGATTTGGTAAGAAAGAGAAGTTAGCTCTGAGATTTATTGGTCCGTATCAGATTCTGGAGAGAGTTGGCAGAGTTGCCTACAGATTAGCTTTACCAGTTAGTATGAACAGGATTCATAATGTATTTCATGTATCCCAGCTAAGGAAGTATGTGGGAGATTCTTCGTATGTGCTTCAGATTGAGGATCTTGAGCTAGCAGATGATCTGAGTTATCAGGAGACACCTATTCAGATTCTGGATTATAAAGTGAAGTCCCTTAGAAATAGAGAAATCTTGTTGGTTAAGGTGTTGTGAAGGAGTCAGAGAGTTGAGGAACCCACCTGGGAGATTGAGTCTGAGATGAGAGATAGGTTCCCAAATTTGTTTAGGTAATTCCGGGGACGAAATTTTTACTAGAGGGGGAGATTGTAATAGCCCAGAGGTAGAAATATCATTTTAGGCTCTGAGATAAAGGTAAAAGAGAGATTTCCAGTTAGGAAATGATTTCGAGAGGATTCGAGGGTAAAAAAGTCATTTAGAAACCTTTCATGGCTTATACATGGATATTCTGGGAAGAATATTTCATATATGGCACGAGGAGAGAGAAATTCCAGATTTTGGGGGGTACACGCCTCTGTGCCAGGAAAGAGATGCGCATATAGGTTTTTTTCTCACATTTTCCCGTAGTTTTCCTTCAGCTTTTCTTCTCTTCTCCTTTTCTAGCAAACCCTAGACAAGAAACCATCTAACTAGCAACCATAATTCCGGTTAGAGATCCAAGAGTAGCTAGAGAGAGAGATCCAGACACCATGGCTAGAGATAAGTATTTCTTTACCTTTTCACTTAAGTTTCCAGCAAGCCTTTTCTGATTTTTTGAGTTTATTGGATGGTTGCTGTGTGATAAGCATGTTTTTCAGCATGATATGATAATGATGAGATGCTTTGAGTGATGATTTTGAGTTAAATATGCAATGTGTAATGTTTATATGCTTGGGTATGCTTTTGATGAGAAATGCATGAGACTTGGTATGCTAAATGAGAAATGTATGAGATGAGTATGTTATGGGCATGAGTATGTGTTGTATTTATGTTTGATTGAAGATTGAATGAGTTTTGAATGTGTTTGAGTGGGATTTTCTAGGTTTCCAGACGTATCCACAGATTCTGAGTTGAGTACATGCCTGTGTACCCGAGGGGACACACCTGTGTGGCCTCAAATCTATATGAGACACGGCCTTGCATGTTACCTGTGTACGTATGAAAATCCACAAACACGCTCGTGTACCCGAGTGCACACGCCCGTGTGTCTAATCCCAAATGCACACACCCGTGTAGGCAAGACACGGGATGGTACTGAGGCAGCTACACACCCATACAGTGTGATACACACCCATGTGCTCAGTCATGCACACCCGTGTATTTGCACCACATGCCCGTATGGTCAGCCTTTATATTTGAAAAATTTTCCAGAACCTTGCATGCCCAACAGCACGAGAAGCACACGGTCTTGTGTGCATTGACACACGCCCGTGCACGTTGACACATACGCCCGTGTGGCTTAAGAAAGACAGAAAAGATTATTTTAAAGTAAAGATAAGCTACCCTAAGCTTTCCTAAGCGAAACATAAGCATGAGAAACGTAAGAATAATGAGATATAACATCATATCATGCATGATTGTCAAGCATTAAACATGGCATGCCACACATGAGATGTTTTCAGAAAAATGGATCTAAGGATCCAAGAGATGTTTTAAAAGTATATATACATACAATGTTCCAAACATCAATTAGGGGTGGATACAAGGGGGCACCTATGAGTTCATACGCCCGCTAGAGAGGGAAATCATGATCTGCTAGAGAAGACATGGTCGTGCATGAGTAGTTTTCTTATAGGTTTGAACTCACAAGGCCAAGGTGCCAAATCCCTATGTTCATCAATCTGGCTAGCATAGCAGAGATATTTTCCAGATACAGCACTTTTGATACTATTTTCATATTACTATATGTATATATATGAGGATCTTCAGATAAGAGATTTTATCAAAAAGAGTTTTCAGAAAAGAATGAGTTTTCAGAAAATCAGCTCGAGGGGTAAAACTTTATGATAAATGAGATCTACATGACATCAGAGCATGCATACCATGTCATATACCACATTCATGAGAAACATATGAGATAAAAGTAAAGTACAAAGCATAAAATAGATGAGAACTCTGAGAGTGTAATGATTAAAGAAAGTAAAGAAATAAGAGATAAGAAAAGAATGAGATAAGCTACTGTAAAGCAAGTATAATAAAAATAAGTGAGAAAACAGTAAGCTGAGAGCTCGAGGTTTGATCTATAATCGGCCTTTGCTTGATGACCTGTCTGTGTAAGAGATAGAAAATGCTTACTGAGTGATTTTTTCACTCACCCCTTTCCCTTCCTTTCTCTTTTGCAGGTCAGTGAATTGGGGACTGAGATGCGGCGATGCAGCTGTGAGGTTTTGGGGACATGGCTCGGCAGCTAGTTTTTTGATTCGGCTCATATGCTCTGATAATTCGCATCTCATGTATTTATGTTTGTGTGTATTATATTGTAGTATGCACTATATGAACAACATGATTTTATACATAAGTAGTCTGAGATTTTCAGAAAAGCTGTTATGACTTGTTTTATAACAGAAATAATATTTCACGCTTCCATATATAAATTTTTAAAGTATTTAGAGTTTTCAAGTATTTGAGTGGCAGTAATTGTTCCTTTCCCTCGTGGGGATCTCCGTCACAGGCATATTTTGATTATTATTAATATATATATTTTACAGCTGCGCACAGTAGGCCTGGGGTAGGGGTCACTACAAAACACATAAATACATGAGAGAAAATATCATCAAGGCATGCTAGCCAAAACATGCTACTAGTCGCCGAACCATGTCCCCAAAACCTTATAGTTGCATTGCTACATCTCAGTCCCTAACTCACTGACCTATGAAAGAGAAAGGAAGGGAAAGAAGTGAGTGACAAATCACTCAGTAAGCATTTTTTATCTCTCACATAAACAGGTCATCAAGTAAAAGCTTATCTCAGATTAGAACTCGCAGTTCTCTGCTAACTGTTTTCATATCATCTTGTTATACTTACTTTACAGTAGCTTATTCATTCTTTTCTTATCTCTTATTTCTTTACTTTCTTTATTCATTATGTTCTCTTGAATGTTCTTGTCTTTCTTTGTCTCATTTCTCAAGAATGTTATACATGACATGATATGCATGCTTTGATGTCATGTAAATACTCTTAAATAATAAAACTTGTCCCTCAGGCTTAATTTTCTGAAAACTCATTCTGATATAAAACTCTGATATGGAGATTCTGTATATATACATATAGTATAACTGAAAACAGTATCAGAAAGTATTGTATTTGAAAATATCTCTACTATGCTGGCCAGACTGATGAACACAGGAATTCGACACCTTGGCTGTATGAGCTCAAACCTATGATAAAACTACTCATGCACGACCATGTCCTCTCTAGCGGACCATGGTTTCTCTCTCTAGCGCGCTTGCAAACTCACAAGTGTCCCCTCGTATCCACCCTTAACTGATGTCTGGAATATTGTATATATATACTTTTAAAATATACTCTTGGATCCTTAGATCCCTTTCTAAAAATATCTCATGTGGCATGTTGTGCTTAATGCTTGTCAATTATGCATGATATGCAGTTATATCTTGTTATTCTTATATTTCTCATACTTCGAATTCGCTTAGGGTTGCTTAAGGTAGCTCATCTTCGCTTAATACATGCTTTAGAATCTTCTTTCAATTTTCTCAAGACACACGGGTATGTTATGCTTGGCACACGGGAGTGTGTGAAGGCACATGGGACCGTGCTGAAGTTGTGCCCTTAGTCGTGCAAGCTTTTGGAAAATAAATCATAAAACAAATGGCTAGTCACATGGGCGTATGGTGTAAATACACGGGCATGTATAAGCTAGGCACACGGGCGTGTATCACACGACATGATGTGTAACTACCTCAACACCATCCTGTGTCTTGCCTACACCAGTGTATGGAATTGGGATTAGACACACAAGTGTGTGCACTCGGGTACACGGGCATATGTCTTAATTTTCATACGCACACAAGTGCCATGCAAGACTGTGTGTCATACAGAATTGAGGGCACACGGGTGTGTACCCTCGGGTGCAAGAGCGTGTGCTCAACCCAGATTCTGTGGATACGTTTGGAAACCCAAAAAATCTGATTCAAACACATCCAAATCTCATCCATTTCTCAATTAAACTTGCATACAACATATTTTCATGCTCATAAACATCCTCATCTCATTCATTCATCACAAAAGCATGCCAAATCTCAAGCATTTCTCATAAATTCATACCCAAACAACAAATCATTATACATTTTATAATACTCTCATACATCATCGTACATTCTCTCATTTCATCATCAAATCATAGCAATACACATCCACAATATGCAACAATCATCTAAGGAGCTAAAAATTAGAAAAGCATGTTGGAAACCTAAGTGAAAGAGGTAAAGAAATACTTACCTCTAGCCATGATGTCTGGATCTATCTCTCTAGTTGCTCTTGGATCTCTAACTGGAATAATGGCTGCTGGTTGGACGGATTCTTGCCTAGAGTTTGCTGGAAATAAAGAAAAGAAAAAGCTGAAAGAAATAAATTGGAGAAAATGTGGGAAATTAAAGTATTTATCACACCTCTCTCCTGACATACGGGTGTGTGCCCCTCAAAAATCTGAAATCTCTCTCTCCTCGCACCATACATGGAATATTCTTCCCAAAATGTCCATGTACAAGTCACGAAAGGCTTCTAAAAGACTCTTCTACCCTTGAATCCTCTCGAAACATTTTCCTATATGGAAATCTCTCTTTTACCCTTAGTCTCAGAGCTTAAAAGATAATTCTACCCCTAGCCTATTACAATTTATGGGTGAAAAGGTTTAATGGGTAATGGGTTTAGAAGCCTACCTCCTAATATTTTCAACATTTTACCCTTAGCCAATTGGTTCAAAGGTTCCCGAAGAAGATATTACATAGGTAACCCCATTATCAAGGTATAAACCTATTGGCTCAAAATAAGGTGTCAACACACTCATAAACTCAACATCAAACATCCTTTAAAACATATACCAACTCAACCTCGATACATCTGTAGATATGTTAGCTAGATTCCATCATATCCTAGCATTTCCCTTAAGCAGATATATAGCATATTGAACTTTCTTTTTATCATATATCCTAAACAGACCCATTGCACTCTCTACTGACACCATCTACTCCTTAACCACCACTAGATCTATAAAACCATTAAATTTCTATGGTTGATTAACTCCCAATGAACTATAAATCAAATATAGCCTCCCTTAGAATGAATACAAAGAATTAGCAGTATCCTTCTCATAACTCAATCTTAACATCCATGTAACTATCATTCTTGATATTTACCTCTTAAAGCTTCCCTAATAATTTCCTTCACATTAACAATGCTCAAACTAGCTTAAACTATGAGGAATTCTTTCCACACTAGATACAGCTTTACTGAGACCTTTACTCTCAACCATATCCTTTCTTATTAGGGAAGCATTGGGATACAAACACGTATTTCTTCTCATCTAAAATTTTATTAACATGAGTTAATTTTAGTTAAAATCATACTAAATTAGAATTTATACTTAAAGTGAATAAGAGATGACGAGCAATAATCATTCATAAAACTAATGTAAAAAACTTAAATTATCTTCATACTTGAACATAATGAGAAATAATAAACTTAATTTAAATCATAACATAAACATATTTATGAAAATGCCTATTTATTCAAACTTTATAAGTGTGGAAACTTAAACATAACATTGTGCACAAATATGAAATCGCATACACAAGAATTGCTTTGAAAATATTAAACTACAAAACATTCCCTTGATAGCAATAGCCACTTGTGTAGCCACTTACTAATATAAACCTTCAAAGAGAAGGGATTGGAATGAATAACAAGTCATTTAGTAAGCAGAATTATACACCTTAACATACTTAACCCTTAACCTTGATTTCATATTCTAAATGCCTGACATTTCTTTAACTTAATTCTTAAATCTTTTTTATAGTTTCTTATCTTAATTTTTTTTTCTCAATTAACTTAATTTTTCATTATATTGCTCATACATGCTATGACATGAATGACATGCTAAAGTCATGCTAAAAAGTATGTCTTAACTCAAAGGCTAGATTTGTATGAAATTGACTAAAAATTTCCACCGTAAAACTTATCATAATTGATCCAAAGATCATCATAAAAACTTATCAATATCGATTTAAAGATCATTATAAATTTGTTTGTCATAATTGATCACATGGATTATCATAAAATCATAAAAATTGTCATAAAAAATGCTATATGGATCAAATTGATGAACACAAAAATTTGACACTTCGACCATATGAGTTCAAAAGCTAATGCACATACCAACACTAGATTTTGTTAAAGAGCAAATCATTTTTTCTAGTAAATAAATGTCCTATACTAACGGATGTTAGTCCTTTTCTTAATGAGGGCACAAACCCGCAGGTGTCCTATCATATCCACTCCTAAAAGATGTCTCAAATATCATTTTTCTAATTTTAAAAAAACATAAAAAAACATGTAAAACTTTTTTTTTTTTTGGTAATTATGTAAAACTATTTTCTTGTCTTTATGCTTAAATTTCTTATTTCTTTGGCATGTTATGTAATGCAAATGATTAAATGCATCTTATTATTTACTAATTTTATCTTGATTTAATTTTGAATTAATTTCCCGCTATAATTCGTTATACGTGCTCATACACTTTAGACATGTATGGTCATGACATTAAATTCCTACTATAGTTCGTTATGCATGATCATACACTTTAGACATGTATGGTCATGGCACTAAATTCCACTTTCACATGGAATTGACATGCTTTATGACCGTACCTTACTAATGTATAGTTGTGTCACCAGGTGACAAACAATAGCTCAACTCTTCCTTTTACAACTATGCATATACCCCAATGCACAATCATGACACTACAAAATATGCATATACTATCATAAATTACTCAAATGCATAGTAATATATCATGTTCTACTTCAACGTTTCTCAACCAAACAAGCTTTGATCTTAACTAATTTATAGCCAAACATACATTCATAATCATCATCAAATTAAGCTAAATCATGCGTAAAACATGTCTAGAATCATTAATTACAGAGTTATTATCATTTTCATATCATCATCAATTTCATCATATATTTCTCACAACAAAAACTTAATCAAGCGGATGGAATCATGCATTCATAATCAAATTCAGCTTGTAAAACATAATTATATGTTATAACAACGAGATCAAGCTCCAATCATGATCATTCCTCATGCTTCTATTGATCATCTCATCAAGCTCGAATCAATATATCAACAACATAAATCAAGCTCAAAATCATGTGATCTTATTTAATTTAATCATATTACCTCATTACAAATCAATATTATGCTTCATCAAACAAGCACAAAATCAAACATCTCAAGTTAAAGAAGAATTCTACTTACCTTTCTAACTTATTATTACATATTCTCTCTCTCTCTCTCTCTCTAAGTCGATCTCCAACAAAACTCCAATGAAATCAACAATCAACTTATATTATTATCTCTCTAATCTTTCCTCTTTAGAAGTGTCTAATTTTATGCGAATTAGCATTTATGAAATTTTGAATCTCAAGCTACTTTATGTAGGTGATCGTAAAACAAGACATGTAAGGGCGTACATATTAGCATGCATGGTCATATATGATAGAATATATTTAAAAACCCGTCGTATCATGCCATACATATGGTAGCCCCCCATGGTCACATGTAATTGGCCTAGAAAAAGGCTAAAAATATTAGTTTTACCCTCCATATTAATTTTAATCAATTTTAAAGCATAACAAACTTCAAATACCATTTTCCTTACCAATTTTTACCATTTACCAAAATTTTGATTATTACACTCATATGCTTTGAAATATTTTGATTTTGTGTTATGGTTCCCTGAACTCTGTTTTGAGTTTTATTTTTTGCTGTATGGACATCCTTCCAACAACCAATGTCACATTTACAAAAGAAAATAGAATTGGTGCTTATTTTTTAAAATGATGGAAAATGAGGGAAACTTCAATTTATATAGAGAGCATGTTAGTCAAAATTGAGATTGATTATTAAATAGATATGAAAAAAGAAGTTTAGTTATTAATGTAAAATCCTTGTAAAAATTGGATATTTAATTAAATTCTCTTATAAGTCATAACAAATTTCAGAACCAATAATTTCCCGTGCATTTGTGCCATGATCCTGCAACAACATTTACGCCAAAATTTAAATTATATTATAGCAGAGTATTATATTATCAAGTGAAAATTTTTTTTTTTTGTTTGATAAAATATAAGAGAAAATGATTATTTTCTATCTCATTTATATCAAAATAATAAATTTTTACTTTTAAAGTCAAAATATGATATTTTTCTATCTTTCGTCAAATACTGATAATAAAATTAGTTAATTTTTAAAATAAACAAATTGAAATGACACAAATATCATTTATATCTTTTAATATTTAGAAAAGATAAATAACACTTTGAGCTTCAAACTTTATTAAATGCATTGTACTTATGTTTTATTAAAATAAAAAAAAAATAAAAAAGAATTTTAATTGTTGCCAACAGCAATTGAAATCACATAGGATAAATGCAATTTCAGACAAAATTGCATTAGAATAATGCAATTTAACTAGAATTGTATTGCCAATTCCAATAAGAATCACATCAGAATTGTATGATTTTTATTGAATCATACCACTCTTAGTGTCTTTCTAATCCTATTTTCAATTATAATCAAAACTACTATAATTTTAAAACTGGTTAGAATTAGAATTACAATATATAATTTGTTCGTACTTTAAAAATGTAAATAATATTAATTATATAATATTTATATATTATATGCTAGTGAAATATTATTTGACTATTAAAACTAAAATTTGATTTTTGATAAAAATGAAAAAATGTCATTTTTCAACTTTAAGAACGAAAATTTATTATTTTAGCATAATTCAAATGAAAAATAGTTGCTTCCCCAAAACAAAATCATAAAACTTACATTTACCTAAGATGACTCGAGAAGAGTGAAGCAGATTACATTATAAATACGAGTTTAGACTACTTAAATTACTTGTATTTGTTTGTATTATGTAACATTAATTAATAGCCCAGATTTATGTTTTGAAAGTTAATTTAATTATTTAGTTTTAAATTTCAAAAATTTTAAGAACATCGAAAAAAAAAACTAACTTTTTAAGAAATAAAAAAAATTAAAATTAAAGGAAATTTAATCATGTAAAATTAAAGTGTTGATATGATTTTTCTTTAAAAACTTATGTATACCATCATAAGTTTTGTATAACATAAATTTTAATAGCAATGATTAATATCTAAAAAATTCTGAATTGGTTTGTTATGGTGCATATGAATAAGTAAAGAGAAACATAAAAATGAATATGGCACTAGATTTTTAATATGATTTAATGTAATAATTAAAATATCTATATCTATGATATTGCTGATCATGTGGGTGAATTACAAAAGTGTAATGAATTTTTGTGGGTGCACTTTCCCAATCCTTTTCTCTCTAACTTTTCTTCATGTGTAAGAGTCTTAGAAAGGAATAATATATCTCCTATTAGATAAGAGTTATAAAAACACACTATTATTTAGTATTTATATTATGTTGTCTCTATTTTTATCACATTAAATATCGTTTGAAAGTAGTCAGAATACTTCTATATAAAAATCTGAAAGGTCATACTTTGATTGATTGTACTTCTTTTAAAAGGAAAAATCTTTACATATTTCTTATTTATCTCATAGTAACAGTGAACCCATTATTTGGCGTAAAAAGGACGATAAGTTGACATCAATTTTAGTGGTTTTTCATTTCTGTTAAGTCTCATAGTAACAATGAACCCATTCTTCAAATTAAGTCTCATGTTTCATTTCTGTTAGGCCAAGCAAACATGTGGATCAGATCAAATACAAATTGGATCAACCCATGCAAGTGAACTAGGTGCGATTGGAAACAAGTTGATTTCTACTGATGTAATAGCTCGAGGGTAGAATTGTTCTTTTAGGCTTGAAATCAGGGGTAGAAGTGAGATTTTATGTTAGAAAAATAGAGTTGAGAGGGTTTAGGGGTAAAATAGTCATTTAAAAACTATATGTGACTTATACATGGGTATTCTTGAGAGAATATTCTATGTATGACATGAAAAACAAGAAAATATAAGATTTCCAAGGAACACACAACCGTGCATCATGTTATTCAGCCATATATATGTCATATTTTTCAGCTTCTACACTGTTCCCAACTTTTATCATAATCTTCTTCCTCTTCTCCATTTCCCAATGAACCTTAAAGCAGTAGAGAAAGATCAACCAACAACTTATCAGCATATTAGAGGTCCAAAAACCCTTATAGAGAGAGATTTAGCAGCTATGGCTAGAGGTAAGTGTTCTCTTGCCTCTTTCACCTTGTTTCATAGCATGTTTCTTCTCTTAGTTGAGTTATAATGATGTTTCTTGCTTACTTGATGCTTGCTTGAATTGTGAAACATATGGATGATGATTGAGAACCTGATTGAGTGGCTGATTATATGAATATGTGTGTATATGCTCGTATATACGTGTTTCATGCTTTATTAGTAAGATACGACATGATTGAGATGGGATTTTGATGTATATGTGGATGTTTGTTAAGGCCTTGATGATTGATTGAAGTTTGGAAGCATTGAATGGAAAATGGTTGGGACTTTTGGGTTTACAAACAAGAGAGTATAGAGATTGAGTTGAGCACACGATCATGCACTCGTAGGTGCACGCCCGTATGACCTCATTTATGTATGAACACAGCCTTACATGACATCCATGTGTGCTTAGGAAACCTACACACATGCCTGTGTGACCAAGCACATGACTGTATGCTCTTTCCTAATTTTACACACTCATGTAAGCAAGACACGAGAGTATTGTAAGTACAATTACATGCCCATACAAGTATGGGACATGACATCATGCCCATACAAGTAGAGGACATGACATCATGCCTAATGCACACCCGTGTGTTCATACCACACACCTTTGTAGCTAGCCAAAGTTTCATAAGTTTATTCCAAAAGCTGGTATAACTGAGAGCACAACTGACACACGATCTCGTGTGCCTTCCCATACGCCCGTGTGTCAAGTAACATATACCTGTGCACCTTAAGAAAAGGGCAAAAACAGTCTTATAGCAATGTTAAGCTATTATAAACCATTTCTAAGTATATAGGACTCATTAATATCAAGATATAACAATATATCATACATAATTAGTAGTATAGAGCATGCCAAGCCATATCAAAGTTTTCAAAAACAGATTTAAGGATCCAATAACATATTTTAAAAGTATAGATATATGATGTTTTGAACATCAATTAGAGATGAATATGAGGGGGCACCTATGAGTTCGCATACCTACAAGAGAGGAAAACCAGTGTTTGTTAGAGAGGACATGATTATTGACTAAACTCGTTAGAGAGACTACTAGTTTTGCATCAGTAAATTTCAGTAGGATTTAACCCATATGGTCAGGGGGCCAAATCCATATATTCATTAGTTTGGCCAATACAACAGTTATTTTCAGATACAATATTTTCTAATTTAGTTTTTTTCAAGATATACTATATATATATATATATATATATATATATATATATATCCAAGATCTTTGGATCATAGATTTTATTTCAAAAAGTTTTCAAAAAACAGGCCCAAGGGCAAATCTTACACTCTTCAGCATTAACATGACATCAGAGCATGCATATCATGTCATACACAACATTTCATGAAAAACAAAACAGATAAAAACAAAAGACACTACAGAAGACATAAACATTTCATAAATAAAGAATAAAGAAAAACATTAAAGTAGAAAATTACTTGACCAATCATGAAATAAGACAGAGCTTGAAACCTGCTTGTGTTAGAAATAGGAAATACTTGTTGAGTGATTTTAGTGCTTATCCCTCTTTCTTGTTTCCTTCTTTGCACGTCAGTGATTCTTATAGCTGAGATAGAAGCAAGAAGTCTATTAGATTTTGGGGATATAGCTTGGTAGTAAATAACATGATTCGGCTTACAGGCCTTCGTATAGTTTTGATCATGTACATGTGTGTATTATATCATTGGTATACACTATATGAGCAACATGTTTTATAAATAAATAACCTGGGAATTTTGAAGGCATAAACAATGTTTTATTATTATTATTATTATTATTATTAGTATTTTATATTCACAATTTCCGCATAAAAATTTTTAATTCAGCAACAATTTTTATTATAGAGATTCTCGTTACCGATATATTATTAATATAATATCATTATTAAATAGTAGTCTACAGTGGCTTGCAGTAAAGTCATTATAACTGAGAAAATTTTAGGACTTATACTCTGAAGTGGACTTATACAACTAAAAGTTTTTAACATTCGTATTTAATTCTAGGGTATGGTTAAATATGAGTAATTTGTAATTATTAATTTTTAATTAATTTATATTGATTACAAAATTCTTAAGCTTATATTTTTTATCACTTGTTTCAAAATTTTTGAGTTTCAATTTTAACTTAATTTATTTTTATTCAAATAAACTTCATAAAATTAGTGAAATATTTTTTGAAATCTAAAAAGTATTTTAATAAATTATCCTTAAAAGGGTTTTATTGTCAAGAGTCATGAGCAGTATAAAAAATTAGTGTATGTTTTTGTTTAATTTACTTTCATAATAGTTTTTTATTCTTGATATTCTGCACTCTGATTTACGCATCATAAGTCTTAAAACAAATGTATATTTATTCTTTCATATAATTAATGTAAAATCCATATTATTGATTGTAATAATAATAATAATAATAATAGGATTTAATTAAACTATTTGATTTTCTGGAAAAAACTGCAACAACCTATAGATACCTAACCCTACCTGACACCAAAAATTTAAACTTAAACGAGTATACGTTCAAAAATTTGAAACTCATACTTGATTCAGGAGAGCGTGCTCACAGATACCCACGAGTAACTCGTGTGATTTGTCAGGTCTAATTTCTGTTGTACAATTAAACTTTGCTTCAATCAAACGCATGAAAACTGCACCAACAAAAAAGCGAGTACATGTGTAATCAACAATTAAACATATACTCTACACTATACGCATGTATACCTTGAATGCGAGTAGAAATTCTCTAAACCCCAACCATCTTGAAGGATAGATTTTACAGTTTCAGTCATTTTTGTGATCTTTCAACGTGTCATTTTTATGTTCAATTATTAGGGATCATATCATAGTGTATCTCTCTATCTCTTGCCATTAAAGGATAGCGTGATCACTCCTATTTTAATGGGACTACAAAATTATTTGCTTTGGTTAGGTATCTGAATTCTATATACTAGCTTCATGTGTATCCAATTATATAATTACCTAACCTCCCTCTTTTATTTTATAAATACAAAATTATACAAAAACAAATGAACAACACTTTTCAAATATATACGAGTATTATGTAGGGAATTTTTTAGAATTATTTACTAATATAATAATAAATAATGTAGACTTTCAAATATTTATATATAAAATTACAAAAAGAAGTTGGATTAGCATAAATCAAATTCCATTATTAATCTAACACTAAACATATTTAATATCAGATTTTGACTAATACTGAAATGGTTGATGCTAATTAAATTAACCTAAAAATTAAAATTTGATGCTATATTAGAATCAGACATAATTCGATTATAATAGTGTCTGATATTAATCCTATTTTAAATTATACAAAGAGTTTGATATTGATCCAATCCTAATCTAATGTGATGCTATTCAAAATCAAATTAAAATCGATAAAATTTCAATACTAACTGTATCCAATTTTAATCATATGCTATTTTTCAATTATAAACCGTTTTAACCGATTATCATTATATTATCAATTTTACCACTCATATAATGCCACCCCAATTTACATTTTTTCCTATAACCAATTTTATATCACATTCGAATTCAATTTCACTCTGAATCCAATCATGATATTGTTAATTAAAATTATCAATAACATAAACAAATACAATCTCAGGGTGTCTGACTAGTGGTAAATGACAAGGGTAATCCAAGGTCATCAAACTTCAAACTATGATGAAACTAATAATCTTTGACTTACTTAATCTGTGACTACAGATTGATTGGTTGATATGGTTAAAAGTCCTCAGATCAAAAAAAAAAAAAAATAATAATGCTACAAAAAAAATCAAAATTGTACAAATTAAATTAGCTTATAAGAAACCATCAGAATATCTTGGGCTCAGAGAAAGGTGCCGAATCATTGTAAATGGTCTGTCCTCAACCGCGTCTCACATGGTTTGTAGCCATCCACGAATCCAAGAGATAAAAATTCCAATACACCCTCCGGCTTTGTAGTCAAGAAGCGAACAACTTGGCTTTTATATGTCTTCCTCAGTCATCATGATCAATGGACTGATCAAGATACAACAACTAACGATATTTGTTAGCTCGCTAAAGGTGTATCTGTAAGAATTAGGGATCAGTTAATGTGCCCAACCACTATTTGGATAAGCACCTGCATTGGCCAATAATCTTCACAGGAAGTCTTGAAATATGCTGAACATAATCTCATGCGGGATGTTTACCATCTCGTCTTTCTCAGTTTACTCACGATTGGGTCAAATACTAGGATTAGAGAGGACTATCCTTCTTTTTGTATATGTGCCGACAATGTAAACGTAAATACATGAACATAGCGGGTGCAGTTCATATGACAGATAAATAAATATAACCTAATTGATGTTACATTTATAAACTGTCTATCTTTATTCGTTTTAATTTTTTTCGACAATTTTTTGTTTCTAATTCTAATCCTAGTACAATAAATTGATTTATATGAGCTTAGTTATACATGTAATATGACTGAAAAAGTTCTAGCACAATTATGCTGAGAGATACATAACATCTTATTTTATTTTATTTTTTCGCTCAACAAAACCACCAATACTATAACTAGTACTAGAATCCTAAACTTCGATTTAATAATGAAGAAAACAAATAGAAGGAAGCATATGCAGAACTCAGAAGGAAGGACTATATGGGACTGAATATGAGTGGAGATATGGTGAACAGGAAGTTGAATGACGTGCAGTGTGATAAAGATTGTGTTAAAACTTTTTCAAAAATTAAAAAAAAATTATCGGAAAAGAAAAAAATTACTGAGAAAAAACAGTAATTGACAAAGAAGAAAAATTCTGCTGAAGAATTGCTGATGAACTCTTTTATTCGAACCCAGCTAATAAATTGGAGTTCTAGTTTGAGTTAGGCTCATACAAAGCAATTATAGGTTCAAATCTATCCTTAATTATATCAATAATTATTATTTATCAATTATTGTATTGTATCATTGATACCATTATGTATATATAAAACTATTTATGAAATTAATTAAGAAAAAGTGATAGAACAGAATAATAGTAAAAGTAACAGAACAGATCGATTAAAAAAAATATATTTGCCAAACAAAATTGAATCTTAATCTAAAACTGAAGTTAAAAATTACACTCTCAACATAATGAAAGCAAATCAATCCTACTAAATAACTGATTTTTTTTTCTCACGTTACAACGTCAATATATTATAGAGACATCTCTGACATTAATCATATAAATAAAAATATTAGACAAAACACCAAACTAATAAAGTAAATCAATCATACTAAATAACTGATTTTTTTTTTCTTACAATGCAACATCAATATATTATCAAAATGTCTTCAACGTCAACCACAAACCAATTAAGGTGCTTAGAATACTACAATACTAATTAGAGTCATCGTAAAAATACAATAATTAGCGAATGACTAAATTACACTCTCCAAAGGATTCATACAAGCCAATCCTATCAATTGATTAGATTTTATATTTCTCCTAATGCAACAATAATATAATATGTAGACCTTTTTTTACGTTGATAAAAAGATATACTATATGTATATATATGTTTCTCTCTTAGTGATATACAAGAAAAGTTAGATTAAATTTAATCCAACAAACTTAGTATCTGTAAACTAATAAGTATAATATGAGGGGAATAAGACTCGAAATAGGAAATTAGAACATGAAGATTTCGCTGGGCAAAGAGAAAATAGGAAAAGAAGTCATAAATAATGAGTTTTGTAAACTTACTGAAATTTTTATAAAGGTGAGGTTGGGCCATTGCCTCTCAATGTGTGTTTTTCATGATGGCTATGTTAATGAAAATTAAAAAAAAAAAAAAATCATATATGGCATAATTTTTAAAAATATTACAAAGTTAATATGTATTGTCAATCTATTAATGTTAATAATTTACACGTAAACTCATCATATGCCAACTTAATTTCCACAAGCCAGGAATTATTAATGTTGAGACAACCTTGAGAATATATATTTCAAAAACAATACAACATAAAATATTAATTAGTAAATCATAACCTAACAATTTTCTACACAGATACTCACGATCACAACATCAAATTACTAATATTTTTATGTTGGAGGAGAAGGATACTTTTTGACATTTTCCACAGACTTACTAATTTTTTAAAAAGAACCCAATTGTAGAGATGATGTTTAAAACTAAAAGGGAAAAACACTTCAAGTACTTTTTGTGTGAGAAATCTTTACATTTTTCACGATTCACTTGAAATTCTCTTTATTATGAAAGAAACAAAATGTCTTTTGATAGAGGAAACCCGGCAATTTACAAGTTTAGCATAATTAGACAAATTCGAAACAAGGGATAGTTGAATTCCAACACAATTCACTTGAAATTCAAGAAGTATAGCGTTATTTTGTGTATGTATGAAAAGTCTACATGCAGGGAGCCGGGGAAAGTCGAATCCCAACAACGGATAATTTAAAACAGAAAGGGCACTCAATCTGAATCCCTTGAAGGAAAATGGATTTAGGGACATGGAAATTCTGAAGTCATACGTTTATACTTTATAATGCCCCCCACTGGCATTTATTTGAACAATTATTAGCTTACAGTTTCAGAAGAAACATCTTTTGGGAGTTGAAAATCTTTTAGTGAGTTGATACAGGAAAAAGTTTATGGCTTAAGGTCAGGGCTTTTTTGAAAGTGGTATTATTGACAGAACCCCCAAGTCTATGAACCCAAATTCGAAAAACAATGGGTAGAATTGAATTTCAGTCCCCATTTCTGAGATGAGGTTCATCAGAAGGAAGCCATGTGCCATAGCTCTTATAATTTTGACGAAGTACTGATTCGGTTTATAAGCAAAACTACTTCTGTTTACATTTCTTGTTGACAAATATCATCACTTAAAACGCATACTAAGCCAGTACCTATGTTTTCAGCTTTTGGTTCTCATTTTCCAGATTAGAAAATTTATATAAGAAAAACAATTATTTCTCTATAATACGAAAAAGGAGTTTTCTGTCTTCTCCATAATATCTAATCATTTAAAAGTCGTAAATGAAATGAAAACAAAGAAATAATTTGACAAAACCAAAAGGTAATCGAATTACCCGTTCTGGAACTGGAACTTAGATGGTGCACAATAATAGGTTGACAAGCAGGTGGGCGATTGCATGAAAGAGCACTGCTTGATAAAAATACAAATAGAAGGCTTGTGCGAACTGGAACTGGAGCTGAAGCTTTTGTATGGAATGTGCGGCGGGAACTACCGATTTGGGGAATTAAGAAGAGGCTTGTGCGACGGGACGAAGACTCTGGCAAGTCAGATTCCAAGGAATTAAAAAATTGGAATGGGACAAAATCCAATTCTAATATGCTTAAATTTAGAATTAGATTTGAATTACAATAAAAGATATAATTAAAATTGAAAATTGAAAAATATCCAAATTTACTCTAATTTTAATTAAAATCAGACGATAGTCTGATTCTAATTCATATCGGATTAGAAACAGGCATCAAATAAAATAATTAAAATTTAAAATTAGAAAATTCTGATTTTAGCTTGATTTTAAGTAGAATTGAATAATCATTCCATTCTAATGTATATCGAATTAAAATCAAGATAATATATACACAATTTAGTATTAAATTAAAATTGGAATTCTAATTGGTATCAATAGGGTTTTAATGCTTGTTTTTCCGATTCAAATATATAAATCTGATGCTAATTTTTTTTATTCTAATCTAATTTTAATTAGATTTAAATTACATTGGGATTGATTCTAATGCTAAATTTGTGATTCTTATAATGCATGCACCAAGGTATGACTTTTTATTGCTTATTAAAAGAGAAATTCTTCTTTTTATTACTCAAAACAATGAGCTCCCTGGAATTCAGATCCTTTAGTATTATTGATCACAAACATTGTTCCAAAGAATTGGACTCCTTTTCTCTATTACCGATTCATTTCTGGAACTCCAAAACGTAACTGTTGTATACACAACATACCACGTCACACCTGGAAAATCCGGATTTCGCGGCCAACGCTTCATACTCTTTGAGTGTCCTCTCTCTCCCTCCTGGGGAGACAATCATCATTATCATATCTTTCTCGCAGGCAATATTTGACGAAACATTATTTTCAGGAGTCTCGGGAACAATCAGTTCTATAATAATTACTTTGCCATAGTTTGGAAGAGCTTCACAACAATTCTGGAGAAGCTTCAAGCAATCTTCGTCACCCCAATTATGTAGAACCGTCTGCGATTAAGTTTCGTCTTTACATGTCAATACAACACAACATATAAACAGCACTTGTGTCATAAAATATTATTTTAGTTAATTTAATAAACTGGTTGGGGGTGGATTCCTCGGCTTGAGTCAGAAAACACTTTACCTCGATTTTTAGTTAGAATAAAAAATGAGGCTGCTCGGTTTGATTTAACTTTGTTAAACCAAAATTTAGGCTAATATAAATTTATGCTGATTTTTAAGTTCAAAATTTTAAGTAAGTTTAAATTCATAGTTTGGATTTGTGATTTAATTTTATAGTTTTAATTTGCGATTGATTAAAACGATATCAATAATTGACATATAACATTACTTTTATAATTGTTTGATATGTTCGAATTAAATTACAAATTAAATTTGAATTGAGTTGAGCTATTGTCTGACTTGCAAATAAAAAAGCTGAACTTTCTCTTGATTGAATTTGCTTAGATGTAAAAAAGAACTAACTCTCTAAGAGCTCTGCGATTTAAATTTAATTTAAATTTGGTTGATGTAATCGAATTTAAATTGAATCAATCAACTTTGTAAGAGGTGGTCCACAGATGAGAACCTGGATAAATGAATCAGTCACCAAGTTTTCAACTCATTAGTGATGCCCCATCCCTAACCCAATTAGAAACGGGATAAGATTGGGTTGTCCTAATCTTAACACATTCTAATTGGGTAGGTATCGGAAACCCGTACCCAACCCATTACCCAAATTAATATTAGCAAAAAAATGTATGGTCACTTATCCGAAAAAACCACTTGGGAGGATCACTTACTCTACTCTACTCCCATAACCTAGTTACAACGTAAGACCACTAATTTATTTTAATTAAGGGTAGATTTAAGCTAAGATAAATTGATGATAAGGTCGTCTAACAGGAAGATAAAAAGGATTGCTAGAGATAAAAAAAGAAAAATAATCAACAAAGAAAGAAAATTTTTGAAAGGATGAATTCTTGATGACTTTCTAATGATTGATTGGATTTAATTCAAATCAATTCAAACTTGAATTAAGATTAACCCAACTCAAGTTTGACTTATTCAAAGCAAAAATTGAACCGAAACTGAGGTGGAGTCAAGTTGACTTGGATCCCATCTTAATTCTAACCTATCATCTCATTCATTGCTTTATTCATAATTACTCTTAATTTTATTATTAATTTCATATTTATTTTTTAAAATATAAAAAAATATTTTTAGAGACACTCCTTCAAATAAACAAACTATAAGATTTTTTTAGTAATTAAATTAATATATTTTAAATTGTCTCTAATATAGTCTTCACATTTAATATAATTTACACATTTAATTAATTTTAAAAATGAAAAATAAAATAAAATTATGTATATTTTACTTTCTCTTATCACTTAATTAAAAAAATTTGTACTTTTCAAATTTTGTATACATTTCAGTAGTTTGTTTCTTTTACTAGAGTTAAAACTTAATAATGTTTAGTTGCGCTTGACATTTTGTTGAACCCTTGACGTTTTGATGATTCCAAAAATATGTTAAAATTCATGAAATAACAAAATTACTCTTAGCATGAACTTGGCTCATGACCAAAATTGGGTCAAAAGTTTGTTTTGCAGGAATATCTAGACACACACCCGTATGTCTCATACACACACTCGTGCTTAATTGAAAATTCAACTATGTATGATGAAACACGATATTGTGTGAAGCTCCCGTGTTAGAATCTGAAATTTAGTGCTTGAAGGAAAAGACATTACACGACTGTGTAATGCTCATACATGACCGTGTATGTGAACTTAAAATGTCACACACAACTATGTAATGCTAATACATGCCAGTGTGTGGAGGATTTGAAGTCACACATGACCTTATGCTCGATACACATGAGCTTGTTGGCACACACAATTGTGTGCAGGAAGGACACATAACCGTATGTCAAGATAAAAGGATGCACACACTCGTGGCATAATCAAAAGGATAAATGACACGGAATGTATTAGAAACATGCACTCATGTGCAAGGCAAAAATCTAGTTGTGTGTTTTTCATGTGATAACAATGCATGCATCATGTGCTACATCCTGAAATCTAAAGAGCCATGCATGAAAAACTGACATATGATCATGGGAAGAAGACACACATCCGTGTTAGCATAAAAAATTGACCATTGGGTGCATTTATTGAAGGAAGCCCAATCATGCACAATAAACACATTACCATGTGCCTATGTAGAATTTTTCTAACATCCCTTTGATTAGCTTTCCAATGGCTAAAAAGTATTCAACTATAAATAAGGAGATGGTTTGATTTTGCAAAGGGAGAGAATCAGGCCAAATACTCACATCCTTTCATTCTCTTATTCCTTTCCACATTTTCTCTCAATCTAAACAAATTTGTAAGTCATTTGAGAGAAACCTTAAGAGCTATTGAATCAACCTTGTGAGGTAATCTCAATTTTTATATTCTACAAACCCTTAGACGCAATCCTGTAAAACTAGTGTGAGATATAATTTCGTTAAAACTAAGTTAAGGGCACAATCTCTTGTATCAAAACTAGTATAAAAAGGGTGAAATCCCCTACGTCAAAACTATTATAACTTCAGGGTTGAAGTTAGTGGAAGAAAATCTTCAAGATGGGTTGCTTAAAATAGTAGACCAATGAGGCATGAAGAAGCTCTAAACCACTTTAAAAACTGTTGAGCATTCTCTCTTCCCTATCTCTTTTATTTTTTGTTTGTACTTGCTTATATTGTGTTGATTATATTGATTAAATTGCTTGCATTGATTATTGGTTGAAAAAGTTTCAAAATTGTACAAAATTTTAAAATAACTTATTCACCCCCTCTAGGTTATTTGCCATTTAGTATTTGGGGTTTAATAATTGGTATTAGAGCTTGGGCTCTTATTTTCAAAATTCTAGCAATTTTTAGAGTTCAAGATCCATTTTTGAAACTTTATTGACAAACCTGTTTTAAAAAAAGACTTTCAAAGAAGGGCGTAGTTCAATTAAGCCATATTTATTTTATGGTGTTAATTATGGTCAATGAAAAATTCGTATAAAATTTTTTGTTCAAGCCATTGATTATAAACTTTAGAAAATTATTGAAATGGGAAATCTTGTACCCATTGACCCTAGAACAAACTTACCTAAAAACGAAAGTGATTTTAATGAAAATGACAAAAAGATAATATGTTTAAACTTTAGGGTTTTAAATATGCTATTTTGTGCTTTAAATTCTACTGAATTTAACCGAGTTTCATCATGTGAAACAACCAATGAAGCTTGGACAAGCCTCTAAACCACTCACAAAGAAACTAATCAAGTAAAGGAGTCCAAGATCAAATTAAGCTTATGTGAGTATAAGCTCTTTAAAATGAAGAAGGATGAAAGTATCACAAAGATGTACAAAAGATTTTCAGACCTTGTAAATGAGCTAAGAGGTCTCAAAAAGAGTTTTGAAACCATCAAGCTTGTGAAGAAAGTTCCTTAGATTATTGTTGGAGTCATAGAGTATGAAGATTATGGCAATCGAAGAATCAACATATTTAAGCAACGTAGGCATGGACAAATTGATCGGGAGTCTCCTAACTCAAGAAATGAAATAGAAGCCCAAGAAGGAGGAGAAGAAGAAGAAAAATATTGCACTTAAGGTTGAGAAGAGCTCAAGCAAAGATGATGAAAAAAACTCAACCAAAAAGGAAAGCTTAATAGATGAGGAAGACCTAAAGATACTCTCAAGGAAGTTTGAGAAATTGCTTTCCAAGAAGAAACAGGAAATTGATGTAATTTGCTATAAGTATAGAAAAGAAGGGCATTACCGACAAAAATGTTCTCGGGTGAAGAAGAAGAATTTGAAAAAGAAGATGCTTGCCGCCTTGAGTAAGGAGGACTCAGATAATGAAGATGGAGAAGAACAAGTTTCCTTATGTTTCTATACCGAAAATAAGAATTAAAGAAATGTTGTAGAAAAGTTGTCAATCCAAGGATGAAGTGAATGGTAAAGCATGAAGCACAACTCATATCTGAATAAATCATTTTATACATGCTCAATTATATGTTGTGGGTGATAATTGTGTTGGCATGAAAATGTGGTTTGTGAATGCTAGCAATATGTGCTGATTGGTATGATTGGGTGATGTATGCTTGATGATTATTACATTATGCACCTAATACAAATTTGAATTAAATCGATCCAAATTTACATATTAATACACCTTTCAATCGATCAAAATGTGCAAGATTCATGTCTTATAGTGTTTTGATTGGTTTTAAAAATTTGGGATGTTGTATAGTGCATATTTCCATATCACACGATTGTGTATTAGATGCACCACGACCATGTATCAAGTGGACACGACTGTGTATTAGATGCACATGACCGTGCTTGACCTTTGGTCTACACACCCTCGTGCTTATGGTAACACAATTGTATTGACTTAAGTTTAAAATGGACACACGCCTGTATGTGTGAAAGCCACACGACTGTGTATATTTGAGCATTTTAAAATAAACACACTACTGTGTGTATTTGAGAATTTTGACACATGCTTGTGTGTGTGAAAAACACATGATCGTGTGTCTACGTCTATATAAGTAAATCCAGTCTTTTCTCTTAATTTTCATGTAAACAAAACTCTAGCTGTATTTTTTTTACCGAAAATCTCTCAAATCACTCTAAAAATCTTGTCATTTTTACTCAAATCTTTCACATACATTTTGTTTCTAATACTATTTCATCACTTTCTCCCGTATTTTCGCATGATTGTACATTACTTTTCATATCAAATCCTAAAAAATCTATCTATATTACAAATTCATCTCAAGATGTCTTTAAGAATGAAGAATGTTAAATTGGTTGCAAGCTTAAAAATGAATGAAGGGCCTTATGGTGTAATATACTAGAACAAAGAGCAAAAGGTATGCTTTAATTGACTTTTAAGAAAACTTATATATGTTGTAAGGTGTTTAGTTTTAAGAATTTTGAGGAAAATAGGGATTTTAGAGGATGTGATGCATTTAATAAGAACATTAAAATTAGAGAAATTATTTTTGATGAGATATAATTCATATGAGGAATGATATATGAGTTTTATAGTTTATTATAATTGACAAATGATCCTAGAGAAACTATCATTGATTACTTTATGAGATTCAGATTAAAAAATTTGAATTGTATTATAAAACCAGAAGAGTTAGCTAGGTGGCTTAAGTATGAACATGAAGGAATGTTTGATATGCCAAAAGGGTGTAGTTCACAAGCATTTTGGGCACATTATACATAAATTAACTACTATCATGCTTATAAGAGAAGGCGTCAGCTATGTAAAGTTCTAATTTTAAGATATTTCATAGAATGATCACTTACACTTTGAATATGAGAATGAACACCAATGGACATGTGAGTATAAGAGATTTAACATTAATGAAAGTCGTTTGAGAGTATACATAGGTGGATGCGGCTCAATGGTTGATTGGAAAACTAAATGATATTCAAGAAAATGTGGATAAACCCTAGATACCTATAAATTTTGGGATGCTAATATCATTCTTTGCTGAGAAATTGCGCTTAGATTTATCTGACTATAAGCATCATGTAATTCTTTTTTTTAACATCCACTATCTTAATGCTGATACTTTATATAGAATGAAATTAATTGAAAAAGATGGTTCGGAGGGATGGAGATCAGTAGATATAGTTGGTGAGATTGAGCCTTCCATAGCTCCTTCAAGTGCCCCATCATGTGTTACCGAATCTAGTAAAAGATGAGGGAAAAGAGCTCAAATCGAACAAGGAATTAAACCTCAGTCACCCTCAGAAATGCAAAGGCTAATGGAATCGTTTAAAACTTTTCGAGGACAAGCCTTGGATCATTTTAATTTTATGAGTGAAAAGATAATCGACATACAAAATAGAATGAGACATCTCGAGGACTGAGTGAGTGGATTTGAATAACAATTATAGGCTCTTAATTCTTGTTTTCCCTTCACGTCAGTTCGAGATGATTATGATGCGCCTCCACTAGCTCAAGACTAAACGACATCATTTTTCATATGTATTGTTTCATTCTCTTTATACATCATCTACACTTTAATATTTTTTAGGAACATTAATCTTTTAATTGTTTTACTTTAACATTACATTGCATATTTGTCAATGGTTGGTTGATGATTACTTTGTTACTCTAGCATATTTCAGTTATCATAATATTGCTTTGGTGAATATGGATAATGCATGGATATATTGTTAGATAATCATCTTTTGATAATTGCCTTTGATTTATTGCTTGGGATATTGAAGTAGTTGGTTGATGAATACATATTAGACTAATTTTCTTGCCTTTTTTGAAATTGAGAAATGTTCAAAATACAAAGGAGATTTTGTCAAAAAATTTTTGATTCATGACAAAAAGGGGGAGAGTTAGTGTTAAAATCAAATGAAAATTTTAGTTTTTATAAATGCATAAAAAAAAAGGGGAGTTGTTTTTATTAAAAATGGAATAATGCATAAAGAATTAAATATAAAATAATGCATAAAGAAAAAGGGAGTTGTTTTATTAAAAATGAAATAAAATTTAAAATTTCTAATAAGCATTAAGAAAGGGGGAGTGATGAAAGTAAAATAAAAATTTTAATTTGAATATGCTTTATTGACAATTTTGACATATTTTGTCAACAATAAAAAAAGAGGAGATTGTTGAACTCTTGGTGTTTTAATGATTCCAAAAATATGTTAAAATTCATGAAATAACAAAATTACCCCTGATATGAACTGGGTTCATGTCCAAAATCGGGCCAAAAGCTTGTTTTGCAAAAATATCTAAACACATGAACGTATGTCTCATACACACGCCCGTGCTTAATTGAAAATTCAATTGTGTATGATGAAACACAGTATCGTGTGTAGTTCCTATGTTAGAATCTGAAATTTGATGCTTGAAGGAAAATGTATTATATGTTTGTATAATGCTCACACACAATCGTGTATGTGAACTTAAAATGCCATGCATAATTGTGTAATGCTAATACACGCTCATGTACGGAGGATTTGAAGTCACACATGACTGTGTGCTTGATACACACGAGTGTGTTGTGCGCAAAGTTGACACATACAACTGTGTGCAAGAAGGACATATAACTATGTGTCAAGATAAAATGATGCACATGCTCGTGGCACAATCAAAAGGAAAAATGACATGGTCATGTATTAAAAACACACGCTTGTTTACAAGACAAAAATCCAGCCGTGTATTTCTTATGTGATGATAGTGCATGCATCCAGTGCTACCTCCTAAAATCTAAAGAGTCATCCATGAAAAATTGACACACAATCGTGGGAAGAAGACACATACCGTTGTTAGCATACAAATTTGACCATTGGGCGTATTTATTGAAGGAAGCATGGTCATGCATAATAAATCCACTATCGTGTATGCAAAATTTTTCCAACGGCTCTTTGATTAGCTTTCCAACGGCTACCAAATCTTCAACTATAAATAAGGAGTTGATTTGATTTTGCAAAGGGAGAAAATCAGGCTAAATACTCACATCCTCTTATTCTCTTATTCCTCTCCACATTTTCTTTCACTCTAAACAAATTTGTAAATCATTTGAGAGAAACCTTGAGAGCAAATTGTTGAATCATCCTTGAAAGGCAATCTCATTTTTTATATTCCACAAACTCTTGGGTGCAATCCTATAAAACTAATGTAGAGTGTAATCCTTGTTAAAACTAAGTTAATGGCACAATCTTTTTTATCAAAACTAGTGTAAGAAGGAAAAAAATCATTTTTGTCGAAACTATTGTAACTTCAAGGTTGAAGTTAGTGGAAGAAAATTTTCAAGCGGGGTTGTTTGAAGTAGTGAACATACGAAGCGTGGAGAAGCTCCAAACTACTCTAAAAACGGTTGAACATTTGTCTCTTCCTTATCTCTTTTATTTTATGTTCATACTTGCTTATATTATGTTGATTGTGTTGATTATATTGATTAAATTGCTTGTGTTGATTGTTGGTTGAAAACGTTTCAAAATTGTACAAGATTTTAAAATAACCTATTCACCTCCCTCTAGGTTATTTGTCATTTAATATTTGGGCTTTAATACATTTGAAACTTAAAAGATATATATAATTTGTTAATTTTAAAAAGGCCAAACGACAAAGTCCCACCCAAGTGTTCTTTAAATGACAAACTCTCACCCATGAAAGTTTAAAAAGCCAAGTACCCACCCTTGCTTTTTGAAAAGACCAAAATACCCTCAATCAAAATCAATAATATTAATATTAAAATAAATTTTAATACAAATAATATTAAAAATAAATTAAAAATAAAATAATAATAAAAAGTAAAAAATTAATAAATATTTAAACAATAAAATAAATATTTAAAAAACAAAAAATTAATAAATATTTAAACAATAAAATAAATATTTAAAAAACAACCACCCCCATCGACAACGTTGCTAGCGACAGTGGCCTACGTTAACCTCACTAGGTAGTCAAAATTGACTACCTAACTCCACTTGATGGTAGAGACGACTAGATCTGTTAAAAGTGACCAGATTTGATTGTCTCTGCCATTGGAGAAGGCCAAAAATGGCCAAAATGCTTGACATCAGTTGTTTTCGACCATTTTAGATGATCAGGATGATTAGATCTAGTCGTTTTTGTCAGATTTTTGATAGCTAGATCTGACCGCCTCCGCCATCGAGACGACCAGATCCGCTTGCCAATGGAACTAGGTAATCATTTTCGACCACCTTGTGAGATTAATGTCGATTACCGCTATCGGGTCATTGTCAATGATAATGACTTTTATATATTTATTAATTTATTAAATATTTATTATTATTTTAAATTTATATTTTAATATTTTTATAAAATTTGTTTTTTAATTTTTATTCAAAAAGATAAAAATGTCCCTCTAAATTTGATTAATGGGTGGATATTTGATTGTTTAAACTTTCATGAGCGAGAGTTTTTCGTTTAAGAAAACTTTGGGTGGGAATATATTGTTTGGCCTTTTAAAATTTATGATGTCCAATTTTTTTCAATATTTTAGATCTATTAATCAGCCCATATATTAATTATATGATAATTCAAGAGATAATTATACCGCCAATTTATAAATTATATTATTGTCTAATTGTAAAAGTATATAAGCTAAAACATTTTCAATAATCACGAGAATCGGGATTCCGGAAGAATGGCCAAATTTCGGTGATTAGAAAAATTTTCAGTATGTAATAAACGAATATTAATTTGTACATCAATCTATCGTGTAATTGAAATGATAATTTTTAGAAAAAATAAATAATAAAAAAGCTAAATTAAATTAAATTTGAGATACGAGTGGCAAAATTAACCGCAACATCATTACAATTTTATTTTATTGGATGAATATATAAATGACATAATGTCTAATTATTTTATATTATATAATAAAGCAATTAAAATCACGCTATACTAATTCTATCAACCTCTGGAAAGAGTTTATATTGAGTTTTCGTTTTTTTTTTTTCAAAATTGAGTGTAACCAAAACAATTAATTATTGATTAAGTGTTTATCATAAATTTAATTATATCAGAAAATAATTATTTTGAAATAAATTTCATAAACAATTGAAAATTTTTAATTATTTATAACAATATGGATCATAGTTACAACTATAAATAATTATTTTAAAATATATTATGATGATACTGTTAAAATCAATATTTACAATGGAATAGATTCGGTTAAAATGGGTTGCGTGGCTAATGATATATTTCAAACATATTTTGTACAACTTACCTCTATCATGGTTGCTAGTATAGTATGATATAATATTATATAAGTGAAAAATAATAAGTATTTTAGAGTGTATTAAAAATTCATATAATTTAATAAACGTTTCATACAATAGAATATATATTATCAATTTAAATTGTTACATATTTTTAGAGAAGTGATGAAATGATAGGAGTATATCTTAAAAATTTTAAAATCTCATCAATTTTTTGTGATATATTTTAAAATGATGACATGATATATAAGAATAATAATAATTTTGTATAAAAATATGTTTTAAATATGATATGATACACAATACAAAAAATTAAATTTTTAATACACCATAATACACGTGATTAGACTATTATGACCCCAATTTGATCTGAAGAAGTTGAATTAGGTTAAGGTGAAATTATGTTTGAGTTGTCCTGGATTGTGCCCGTGAGAGTGGGTTTGAACTAGGTTGAGGTGAAATTATGTTTGAGTTGGAGTGGATTGTGCCATTGAGAGAGGGAGGAAAGGGTCACCTGACCTTTGTAATGTAATATTACGTAAAATGTCAATAATTTTTTATTATTTTTTATTTACCCGCAGATTTATTATTTATTTTAATTTCTTATATTTTGCCGTCATTTAGTATTGCCCCATAATTTTTTTCGTTGCTATATCACCGATGCCTCATAACCCAAATTTCTAACTGCCATCAGATTACCAGGAAATAGGAATGCACGTACCTTCAAGAAAATGGCATCGCCTTTTGGAACACCAAGGAACATATCTCCAGCAACATGTTCAACACCTATACAGATAGATGATGTTATTATTATCTGGTGATTAGCAAATAAATAAAAGACGTATACGATAGTACTGATGAAACCTGATTTCGGAGCTGCACGAGCTACAACATGAGGCAATCAAAATTAATGCCTCTAATGTGAGGATACTTGGAAGTGATGATACCAAGATTAGCTCCAATTCCTCCACCCACATCTACTAACACTTTGAGGCCTTCATTTTCAACTCCCTTGTAAACGTCAACCATTTTCTTCATGATCAATGTAGTGTTGTTTGGCATTGCTTTGTTGAATAACTGGCCGTGGTTTGGGGGCTTCTCTGAGTATTCAAATGCAGACATCCCATTTGCCCTATTGAAAGGGGTTCCACCTTCTAGGACGGTATCGGTTAGGTGATACCTGATCAAAGTATCCGAAGTTTAACCTAACTCTCAAACAAAAAAACAAGTTAAATTATTCTAGAATTTGAAATTCAAAAGTACCAGCTCTGAATAGTGACCTTGTCGTCTTGCAACTGAAACAAAGGCCCAACCGACCCTCCATCTTCATTCTTAACAAAGAACTTGCAAATGGGTGCAGCACTAAACAATCTCTCAACTTCCCCATTCTCTTTAGTTCTAATCGAGCATTTGAGTATGTCATAGCTGACCAAGAGCCGTAGCATACGGTCAAGCAAGACGGGAGCGTCGGGGTTCTCGGTGGGGAGCCTACTTGCTACGTCAGAAGGTGAAAGAAATATGCCATCACCTGAGGCGGAGATGATATCTATGAGGTTGAGCTCCAAGGCTGAGTTCATGACCATGGGAAGAATCGCGGCGTTTGCTAACCTGATGGCTAGCTTGCCCACTTCTTCGTCTGCTTGTTCCTGCGACATGGCCTTTGAAAAATCTCTTCACTATAGATTTAAGTTAGCTTTTAAGGATAAAAACTCTAATTACAAGTTAGTATTTATATTCCAATTTACACGCGCATGGTAACATCGTTGGTACGTATTTGTCCAAAGATCGATGTGAATATAATGCGCATTTGGGGGCGGTGCTTTCTTTGAAAAAACAAAATTTCACACTCATTTCTGGTAAAGGAAAGGCCAACTGTCGATTGATAATCTAAATTCAAGATAACAAGTAATACAATGGGTAAAATCAAACCCACAAGTAACATCTTCCATAAATCAAATAACAAGTGTATGGACTTACGTTTTTTATTTTATTTTTTAGTCTCAACTTATATAAATGGTTGATGGTAAAATATTTTTGGTTGTAAATGTTTGCAGTACTGAACACACAATGTCACATAATTTTATTATTCTGAAATTTGGCTTCCTTTATTTTTCTGCATGTAAGATCATTTAATATTAACTCATTCAAAGATATTTAAAGCCCGTTTTGAGGGAGTTCTTCATAAATTTTTAAGGTAGTGTTTGATAATTTTTAGGATATTTCTGATAAATACAAAAGAGTTTTTAATACTTAAAAATATCAAGAAAAAGAAATAAAATAAGCCTGTCAAAATATGGAAATTTAAAAGGTATTGATATTAGAAAATGGTATATCATGTCTAAATCATCAAGACTTTGCAATGCCCTTTGAGCTCTATTTTAGCTTGTGGCGTAAGTTTGTATATTAAAAAAATATATATTATTAAAACTTGTACTCACCAAATTTCTACCAACTGGTAATTCATAATAATATTTAACTACTGCTAATTGTTGACCTCTATTCAACTACATGCACCCAATGGTAAGACATGGTTAACAAACGACGTCCTGATCATGAAACTTTATTTAAAGAAGTCATTGGTTGGAGTGAATTTTTCTTTTTTTTAAAGAAAAAGGAACCATGGCAGGTCAACGGTCAACAGAGAATCGTCATAATTTGGAGTTCCAAGGGGCGAGAGAAACAGCCTGCTGCCAAAAATTTAAGTAGGCCACTATTTTCATACAATTATAGCTATTCTAAACATAATACCTCCCATAATTTTGGAAATTGCACCTTTCGCTATAAAATCTGATAAGTGAGATATCGAATAGGTGTTCATGTTATCTCCTTCTATTTTAATAAATAATTCATAAAAAATAATGAGTCATTATTAATATTAACACATATAAGATCGCCAAACAAACCAGACGGCGTGTAAGGGGCAACGCCGCTAGGGTGTGAAGTTCATAATTGTCTTGCTCAACTTTCTAACCTTAAACTATAAAAAAGTAATAGTAAACTCAGTTAATAGAAAAAGGGCTAAATTTTTTTTAATATTTGTCTCTAAATCTGAAGAGTTAAAAAATAAAAACAAAAGCTTTATCCTGCCTATTCTTAAATAAAATATATGATTTGATTGGTGTATATTATGTTTTCTTATATCTAATTATAATATGTTTATTTATACTTGATAAAGTTTGACATGACCTAATAATTTAATATCACAAAAAAAAAAAAAAAAAAAAAGAATTAGGATTATGATTTTTGACAAAAAAATGGTTCGGGCAATCAGGTCGAAACCAAGTTGACATGGAGTAATTCGAATCGATTAGAACCCAAAAATTTTGAACAAAATATTATATAAAATGATAACAATAAAAAATCTCGAATATTCATTATCTTTTTCATTTAATAGAAAGAATTTTAATTCATAAAATCTCTATTATCTAATTCGAGCCAACAAAAAAATTGATATTACTTTATCAGACACCAAATTTACATCACACACCCACTATATCAATAATCGATATCATTAAATTAGGTTGATTTCCTTATCCACTTCTTTTATAATAATGATTTTTGTTTTTTAAATTACTTTTGTTTTGTGGTTATCTCAACTTATATAAATAAACATGACTAGAGGGTCAAGTGACCTAGATTGAGCTTTCAATTTTCAGCACAACTTGTACATTTGTAGGTTGTGACAAACCCACAAGCCAACCTTGCACAACCTATAAAAAATAATAAAATTAAAAATATATAATATAAAATAATTAGTTGCTCAGTTAAGAGCCAATGGAGGCATGACCTAAGAGACCTTAGTGCAGAAAATTTGAAGTCGTCAAAAAAGTGGTCATGCAATAAAATAATTAAAAATCAGTTAGAGTTCTGGGTATCCACAACAAGATCACTATTTTTTACAAAATACAAAAACTTAAAACATGTAAAAAGCACATATGGTGTTATACGAATTCATGCTTGCATTTGGAGACTCTTTTGGTCTTTATTTGGCAATAGAGTTGCTAGTCCATCAGTATTAGACTCATGACACTTATAGTATCTACATGGAGCAACATAGGAGCTTGTGTACAAGTTCGGGATGCTAGTTCTTATTGATGTACTATTGTGATTGTTTATTTCACAAATGTGACTTGTTAAAATCTCAAAGTCTATAAATAATTCGTTGCATTATGTTTTATAAAAATAGGCTCACGAGTGTGATTGTGCAACATGCGTGCCTGTGACTATCTGAATAGTAGAGTCTCAATAAATATCTTTGAATTTGATTAACTTGATAGTTAATATACAATAAGATCCTTTTGTCACCATGTCTTACGAGACTAAAATAAAGATTCATATCTATCTAAGAAAGTCTTTATATATGCATATGTCCAAATTAGAGATTGGATACGATACCAATCAATCTAGTTGTGCTCACAGTCTAATTGGTTTTGAACAACTCAAATGAAACATTGATCCTATGCTTAAAATTGATAATTATATATTGATCTATTATAGCATTCATATTGATCATGATATGACTAATCATTCACTTTTATACTCCCTATTTATGGTGGTGCTTTTGATAATGTCAAACAACATCACTCATAGAATAAGACAATCCAGCAAACCTCAAGTCAAAGGACTACATGCACCCATTAGGTCATGAGACTTGATATGTAGACAAATGTAGCACTATCCATATAAGATCTTCATCATTGGGTTTGTCCAGTGAATATCTGATATTAATATATGTGTTGTTATTTTTTTTACACCATTTAATATATACTAGCATCACAAACGTACAAACTTAAACATTCATTCATTTGTTAAAGCTTGAGCATTCATACATTTATGCATTGACAGAAGCGTAAGCATATTACTATTATATATTGGAAAAAAAACCTTTCTATTACTTATGCATAAAATGTCTGTGAAAACATAACATGCGTATACTATACTTGTAAACTTAAATCATAATACTCATGAAATGCAAACTATACAAAATACATGAAACTATACATATATACAACACATGATGTCCTATCCAAAGCCATCTTATAGCATTTTTTCAGTAACACAAAATTAACTTGCAAGGAAAAGAATTTTGAAATGAGTGACAAGTCATTCAGTAAGTATCTCATAGCCTAGCATACATAATCCTAACCTTGAAACATGAGCATCTTAGCTTATTTCTTGTATCATCTTATGTTCTTCATTCTTATTATTCTTACTTTATCTTTTCTCTTGATTATGCTATGTCATGTATGTCATGATATAAAACATACTGAAAACCATGAATTAGCCCAAAGGCTTTCTTTTCTTAAAATTTATTTTTTCTTGAAAAATGTATTATCGATTTAAAAATATCATCATAAAATATGTCATAACGATGCAAAAATTTCATTGTAAAACTTATCTTGAAACCTTTTTTTTTTATAAAAAAATAATTTATAAAAAACCTTTCATAATATATTTGTACTAATTAAACTAATGAACACAAAGATTTAGCACCCTAACCAAGTGAGTTTAGTTGATACATGATTACCACTCTCTCTAACAAGTTTGGTCAGTGACCATGTTCTCTCTCACGAATACTGATTTTTGTCTTTAATAAGCGTGCGAACCCATAGATGCCTTTTTGTATTCACCCTTAAAAGATGTATGAAACATTGGGTTTTTTTTTTTTTTTGTACTTTTAAAACATACACATGTAAAACATTTTTTTTTTCTTAAAACATTACTTTGGCATGCCATTTCATGTAATGCTTCTTATGCATTAAATCTTATTATTTCTTTAGATATTTAGTCGTTAAGATTTCTCTTAATTGTTACTATTTCCTTGTAGTAGACCGTGCTATATGTCACTGTGCTATTATATTTATATAAATTATTTTTTTTTTCCAAATCTTCATCTATAACATTTAACGGGAATTTGCATACATACTGTTTCAAAATTTCGCGTACCTTATACGTAAAGATAATATTGGTAATATGCATGATATACAATACCTACCGTGTGTATCTGGCAAAACTACGTGGTAATATTGGTATAATAGTTTATGAAATATATATAAGGGCATATATATATATATATATATATATATAAGTATATATATATATATATATATAAGTATAAGGCATATATATAAGTAAGTATATATATGCTAAGGAAAGGCAGCATAAGCATATATGCCATTGGCCAGCTACATACATAATATATATGGGCGGCTATATATATGTTGGTTATGCTACACGCATACATATATATATATATATAAGTATGCTATATATATATATATATATATGCGGCAAGTATATGCTATATATATATGGCAGGCGGCGTGCGGCTACATAGTGCCATAAGCATAAGTATATATATATATATAGGGTGAGGAGTGTATGGGCTGAGTATGTATGTATTATATATATATATATATATATAAGCATATATATATACATACATACATATACACATACATACATATATATACACACATACACATACATATATGCATACATATACGTGTATGTGTATGTATACATACACATACATACATACATGCATGCATACATACATACATACATACATATATGTATGTATATATGTATGTATGTATGTATATGATACTGTACGTCCTATGCATGAGCAATACAAAACATGTGAGACAACATGCTATCTACTAAAAACTAACAAAATAACTATGTTAATACATATATCTGTGTACATAAGATCATACGGGTGAAACCCACTTATTTGTATCTCACTCTCTAGCTATCTCGTGCTCTAGCTCAACTCCCCAAAACACTGACTAACAAGAGAAAGAAACTAAGGGGAATGAGTGACAAGCCACTCAACAAGTTTCTCCTAACACTACTCTCAGGTAGGGTTTAAGCTTTATAACTCATCTGGCTAGTTGCTAACGAGGGAAACTTAACTAAGTTTTTGATAACCTAATAGCTTTTTCTATTTTAACTCATCTCACTGCTAAACCTCACTGGGTTCTCTTTCTGATATTCATTTTTCTATTCTTTTTCTTAATTAAACTCTGAGATCTAGAGTGCCTTTGAATTCTCTAGCATTTTAGTTGAACTCTTTATATTTCTACTTATGCTATTTCTTACTTTACAGGTTTCTCTAAGAGGATCTAGATATTTGGACTCTAACTCATACCCTACCATAATTACTATATAGGTGTATATAGCATGGTATGAATCATTTAGGTCTTTCTAACTAGCACTCTATGACTTCCTTTTCTTATTACCTTATCTTCCTTCATAATCTATGAATGTATCTAACAAGTTTATTCTTATAAACTAATCAGGACTGGTCATGAGAGTTTATTTGCGTTCTTTTCTTAATATACTATAAAGTATGTTTCTTAGTGAAGCTGTATCTAATTATTATATAATTAATCAGTGATACTTATGATCTCTTTTAAAGCTTAATTGATTTCTTTTCTTTTCTGAAATTAGGCGATAATCCTTGCTATTAGTTACAAGTCATTATTTGCTTAAAAACTATACTATCTGGTTTCTTTTTTGTTCTAACATTAGGTGATAGTACTTGTTATTAATTACACACTATTATTTGCTTATAAACGATACTACCTGATTCTTAATTGCTCTATTTCTTGTTTGTTATTTTGTTTATGCCTTATGCTGTAAATTTACTGATGTACTCTATTTCGTATCAGATATCCCATTTTTCTCTTACTTATCAGTTTTTTTGATAAGTTCTGTTTCATTTTATTGTTACAGTAATTAGTTATCTGATCTGCTTAATCTCTTACTATTTATGACATGATATGAAATATGCTAAAATCATATCTAGTTATGCTAACAATCATACCTAGGCCTTGGGCCTTGTTACTAAAAACATTTTCTGACAACTGTTTTACTAAAAAGGCTATTGGGATTCAAAGATCCTAAGTTACTAAAAAGCTAAGTAATAAAACTGTACCTAAAAACTATATTTGAAATCTTTCTATACCTGCATGAATTCCTACTATGCTGATCAGATTAATGAATATGAAGATTCGACACCTCGATCGTGTTAGTTTAATACTATTGATACACATCTAGCACTTTCTTTAATGAGCTTGGTCGTGACCTTGTCCTCTTTAACGAATACTAGATTCTCTCTCTAGTAGGATACCCTCTCTAATAGGCTGTGCAGACTAACAAATGCCCCCTCGTATTCACCTCCTAATAATTAACCTGGATATTGGGCTATAATATTGAAAACTCATGTATAGATCTCTTGGTCCCTTTTAAAAATCATTACTTGACATGCTATGTCATGTAATGTACAATGCATGTATGATGTTTGATGATGAAATACTAATAATAAAAAACTATGGTGCTGATCAGGTTGATGAATACAGAGATTCGACAACCTAGTTATGTGAGATCAATATTGTTGATGCATATCCAATGCTCTTTTTAACGAGCCTAGTTAGTGGTCATGTCTTTTTTAATGGACACTAGACTTTTTCTCTAATAGAATACCCTTTCTAATAGGCTATGCAGACACACAAGTGCCCCTTTGTATTCACCTTTAATTACCAATCTAAATATTGAGTTATGATATTGAAACTAATATGTAAGGATCCTTTGATTTATTTCTAAAAATCATTGAATTGACATGCTATGCTAAATGATGCTATTTATACATGAAATCTTATTATTTTCTTCTCTGATTACATTTTGTGTAATTATATAGTTATTATAGTTTTGTTCTATGTATTCTTACTTAAACTTGTAGTTCTATGACTTATTAAGCTTGTTAATAAGTTCTGCGTATGCTGTTTTGTATTTTGTTATGTTTCCACCAGCTTTTACTATTGTTTTTCTGTTTTCATTTCGATTTCCATCTTTAATTCTGTTTTCTAGTTCATAACTGATCTCTAGATTATACTGTTCTAGGCTATTGATGAATTTCTTATGCTTGTATGAGATTGAATGTGTGATTCTGGAAAAATATTTTATCTTTTCTTGGTTCTATTATCATTTTATGTTGATTTCTCTTTTATTAAACTGTTTTTGTAACTTTTGCTCAGTGCACAAGTATATGCTAGATGACACACGGTCGTGTCTCTATGTACATGGGCAAACAGACTACTATACACTCATGATTGTGACATTTCAAGGCATAGTCATGTAAAATTGGGAAAACACACATGACCGTGACCTCTAAGTCATATGGTCGTGTACCTAAAAGCATGACATGTTGGCCTCAATTGTGCATGCACTACACGACCATGACCATACAAAATGAATGATAACATGGTCGTGTACCCTTTAGCACACGATTGTGTATCCTATTTTGCTTTTGTAATTTTGTTTCTAGACCTTGCAGAACTCTGCCCAAAACTTAACCCAATCTTATTCAATCTTTAACCAAACTTATTCTAACTCGTAAATAAGTAAAAATATGTTACTTATGCTAACCCTCATCATCTCATAACATATAATCACTTACAAATCATGCTTTTAAAATAGGAAACATATACAAATGCCCACACTAGCACACTAGAAACATGCTTACATTACTGAATAATCTATGCATGAGGCTATATACTCTGAAATTAGGAAAAGAGGTAAGGAAATACTTACCAGGAGCTACTAATGGCTTTAATCTCTCTAACTCTAGCTGAATTCATAGTTGGAAGACTGCTAGAAGTTGGCTTCCTTTTTCTTAATTTACTTAAGGTTGGTTAAAGGAGAAAAAAAAAATAGGTGAGAAACTGGTTGCTCTCTTATGAGGAAGAAAACCTTTGCTTTATATACTGCGTGACTCCAATAAGACACACGAACGTGTGCAGTAAGGTGCACGATCGTGTTCCTTATACAAGGGACATACAGTCGTGTATCCAAAGGGCACACCATTGTGCTCTACACACACTATCATAAAACCATTAAAAGATTATTTTATCTTGCTTAACTCTTCTAAATTTATTCTCTGGTTATAAAATCTTTCTCATAGCCCTGATTCAAGGCCTAGAAAAACCATTTTAACCTTGGGATATTACATTCCTTATAATCTTTTATCTTTTTTTTTAATAATATTTTAATTCTATTTTCTTAATTATTGAATAATTCTTTGTAATTTTCTTTATTAATGACTTGCTTCATTTCATCATAAAGTCAATTAATTTCTTAAATTAATTTTTATATTTTATGTGCTGTATGATTATGCACCATAAGACAGCACGATCATGCACCATAGGATTACACGACTATGATCTCTCTAAGTTCCATAACACACATGGAACTAACATGTGCACATAACTGTGACTCAACATCTAATGATTATGTCTTCAACAAGACAATACCATGTTTGCTAGTTGTGTATGCATAACATGCATGATCATGATACTATAAAATATGACTATATAGTCATGCACCTTCTTACATGTACACTTGTGCATCATGTTCTACCACTATAAATCCTAACTAAATAGCTATAGATCTAAGGGAAATAGGCATTCAACATCATCCAAACTCAACCAACAACATTATAACATCAATATTATGCATATACATCAAACATCTTCAATATAATGACTAAGAATCATTATCAAGACAATCTTAGTCACTATCACATCAGTTGAATCATATATTAACCCTAAACATGTTCTTATCTCACACAACATCGAAGATCAATCAATCTTCATTTAAAATCATGTAAACAAAGAAGCAAATGTCTACCTCAAAGTAGTCTTCAACATGTTATACATAGCTAAGTGTAGATCTTTTGAAATTAAGCTAGATCTAAATAATCTAGATATAGTAATTCCAATTCATCAAGATATCATTCATCACAATTATCAATTTATGTTAGTTAATCGCTAATTAACATAATTACATGCTTCATCATCAAATCACCAAAATTCAACCATCACAACATTAACAACAAGTAGAGAAAGGTTAGAAGATACTTAGCTTAAAGTTTATAGATACTTTTTCTCTCTAGCACTTTCTCTTACTACAACTCATGGCTCAGCTCGCTTCTCCTCTTCTTTTGCTCTGTGAAATGCTCTCTCTAGAAAACTCAAGAAAAAGAGAAATAAAAATTAAGCAAAATTCAATTAAAACATGCTTTATATATGTTTACCATAATGTGCTCATGCACAATTGTGCAAGCAAGGCGCACACAGTCATGCACGATAAAAATTAAAAATTTTTATGTCTTTTCATGCTATACACATGGTAGTCCCCAAAGGTGACATGTGTACAAGCGAAATAAATTCTTTAAATGACCATTCTACCTTTAAGCTCACTTATCTTAATTTCTAACCACAAAACCACTCTTTCTTACCAATTTTCATATTAAATTATTATTTTAACCTCAAGCTGTTATAGAACATGATCACCAAATTATACACCTATATGTGGGACTACACTATGAATAACAGACCTTGACATGTGTAAATTACTACCACTTTTTTAGGATCTTGCTAACTATGATAATCTCTATGTCATCACTCGTGCCCATGATTCATAGTGATATTAGGATTATGGATCATTCTATTATAGCCACCAATGAGTGTATATGAAAGCATGATCACTCATCTAACTTTTTGGTCTTAGATATAACCTATTAAGGGTATGTTATATGTTTAACACAACAATATAACAAAAATACCTCGTGTTAGTGATACTAATAAATAATTATAAATTAAAATAATACACAAGTAAATTCAACTAATATCCAATGAACATGGCTATAAGATATATATCATAACAAGCTCCTACTTGCACTATAGCCTATTAGACATTTGCCTAATGCCATATACGACGATATTGTGATGATAATTTTTACCTCATCAAGCCAAATTGATTGACTTTGCCATTTTTGTTTGATTATCTTATTGACTTTGCCAGTTTTGTTCAGTTGTCTTAAATGTAACCAAAGAATGCATACCATGGGTCTTTACCTACATGGAATTTTCAGAAATAGAGTCACCACTCAGGGATTACCTTTGGAAAGATTCATTGGTAAAGATGAATGACTTTTATGGATCCTTAGCAAAGGACTCAACCATCCTCACCTATCCAATGGGTGGATTCGGTGAGCTAGATACAATATGAGAGGTATGTGACCTTTATATTACCTAGCTCGAAGGCCAGCCTCTACTTAGGTGGTTCGTTTAAAAATGTTTGTCTACTTTGATTCAATTTCCAATTTTATTTGATCATATAATGATTGTGATAAATTAACAATTATAAAAATTAATACATACACCAAGCACAAAATAGATCCATAGCCTACAAAAAATTAAAATTAATATTAGAAGCCATTCCCAAATTCCTATACATAAAGCTAAGAAATGTAATACTTGAAATAAGGTATGTTTAACAATATCATTTATGCCTTCTAGTAGTTGGTTATAGTTGAAAGCATAAGAGAAAAAGGACTAAAAAGAAAATTAAGCCTTAAATGAGTTTAATTAACCAACATTTTTAAATAAGGTCAAAATAGCCTTTTTCACAAAGAATTAAAAGACAGAGTGAAATTTAAAATAAAAGGACATGTTTGGAAACTTATCATACTTTGATTATTGGTTAAATCCATATATAGAATTATGAATTAATACATGTTTAAGGATGATATAGTGTTAAATTGAAGAAATTTTGGGTTGTTAGAAAGTGGTATTTTTAACATTGAGCATGTTGTTTCATTGATGAGTTATTTATAACTTAATGTTAATTTATGATAGATAAATATGCTTTTGGTGCAAATGGTATATATAATTAGCATAGTATAAAGTTTGTTACATGAAAGGATGTACTATGTACTTAAGTGTGGTTTTGAGTTAAAAACCATATAGAGTAACAAAAGTTAGTGTAGAAAGAGATAAAGAGTTTGAAATTAGAAATAAAAATAGTGTTTTAGAAAAAACAGAGAAGCATAATAAAAATAAAGAGTAGAAAAGGATTGACTTTTATGTCTAGTATTAGAGTGTATTTAACTACATAGTATGTTTTATGTGAACATCTAGACATGAGTCATATAAATTCTAGAAACAAAGTATATTCATGTGTTCAATTATTACATTTCTACACATGTTTTCAAGAGCAAAGTATTTATATGTTTTTTTTCAAAAAGTAAATAAGTTATAGAATTTTTTTTATGATTGATGTGATAGGGAACCCACAAGGCAACTTTACATGGCTACTATTCTTAGTGAGCAGCCGTAGAGTTGAGTTTACTATAGTCTGATTAAGTGCATGTAGGTTGAGGACATAGACAGAGTTATATTTTATGGCCACCTAAACCGATCAATAAAAAAAAAAAAGAGTTTTCAGGGAGAATTTTAGAAAATTTCTAAAGTTCCTGAGAAACTTAAAATATGCATAACATATATAGCACATTTTAAGCCATTACATTTTACATACTTATTTAGTCATATCATACATATTCAAATTTTTTAGAGATGTCAAAGTCCTCAGAGAAGTGGTGATATAAGAAAAAATGTTTAAAGCCATAGTAAAATAGGAAGAAATTTGTACTAAAAATTTTCAAACTATGTTAGCTTAATTTACTTATTGTTTTTTTTTTTTTTTTATGCTCACCTTGTGACTTTATAATGTTTTCTTTAGGTGCAAGTGGTGTGACTACTGGGAGAGGTCATATGTGTATATAGGTCAAGGCATACTTGTTATAGGATGAATATATTATTTTGGAGATGTGTATATATGTTAGCTAATTTTTGGAGATGCATATACATGTTAACTTATCTTAGAGATAGATATATGTATATAAGAGCAAAGTATTATTAGTAAGAAAATATAATTTTACTTATGTTGTATGCATGTTCAATTTCATTTATCATTAAAATTGTGGTAAAAAAATCCAATTATTTGGTAGGATTAGTATTTGATTGGTTGAAAATATTGAAGTAATATTTTTTTACAGATATTTAAGAAAAAGATATTTCTTGGGTTGACTATTTTTAACAAAACCTCTATTGGATTTTTCCTTGAAAATAGCTTACTTAAGGGGTGTTTACAAGAAATGAAATAGACAATTACACATCCTTAGTTCTAATGCCAAAATAATTTACAGTGGGTTCTGTAGCACAAAGGGTCAGTGGGTCAAGTGAGATGAAACAAATATAAATTCTAGGATCCATTTTATTTGATGAATCAGTTGTACTCGTAGATGCACATTAGCCAAATGCATCCATGGAAGCATTACCTTAGTCTACTAGTTGATTGATGTCTATCTGTTAGTGAGCTTTCTTGTTCAAATTCATGACAATACATATGAAATTTACAAGAAAAAGTGATTATTAATTCATAAGCGGCCAAACAAACATTTATTTGTTCAAAACCTTTTAATAATTGTA
>JAJEJH010000935.1:0-10118 GCA_026122585.1 Anacardium occidentale | reverse complement strand
CTTCATATGCATTCATTCATGCATCATTTGCATATTTAAATTTTTTTGAGGAACATTTTTTAATTGTATTGACTTTAACATTATATTGATAATGCTTAATTGATAATAAATTTTTTTGTTATTATGACTTGTTATTGTTTTGATTGTTAATGTTTGGGTGCTTAATTGTTAATCTTGGTGAATTGTTGATGTTGGTGATTATTATTGATATTTTGGGAGTGTATGTTTCTTTGTTATGTTTGGGAAATATCTGAAAAACAGAGAAGACTCTGTCAAAATTTTTTTTGATTTATGACAAAAAGGGGGAGAATTAGGGTTAAAATCAATTGTTAAAATCAAATGAAAACTTTTATATATGCATAGAGATATGGGGAATAATGAAAACTTTTAATTGAATAGAGAAAGGGGGAGTAATGAAAACTTTTACATGCATAGAGATAGGGGGAGTGCTAAAAGAACAATAAAAGTTTTAATTGAATATGCTTTATTGAAAATTTTAACATATTTTGTCATCAATCAAAAAGGGGGAGATTGTTGAACCCTTAGTGTTTTGATGATTCCGAAAATATGTTAAAATTTATGAAATGATCAAATTACCCCTGACATGAACTTGGTTTATGATCAAAATCGGGCTGAAAAGCTGTTTTGTAGGAACACCTATGCACACTGAGCAATTGAAGACACACACGGCCATGTATTGAGCATTTGAAGCCACACACGCCCGTGTATTGCAATGTTAAGGCTGCACACGCCTGTGTTGAGCACAAGAGAAGACACAAGCAACACACGCCCGTGTTTAAAGGCCACACACGCCCGTGCATGGAAATATTGAAGACACACGCCTGTGTGTAGAATGACACACAGCTGTGTGTCAAGGAAAAAACACACACACGACCATGTGCTGGAAGGACACAACCGTGTGTCAAAGAAGGATGAAACACACGGCCGTGTAGCCCAAAACACACGGCTGTGTGCAAGGCCAAAATGCGCTCGTGTGCTTCCCGTGCGTTGATTGTGCACGTACCCGTGCTAGCTTCTGGAATTTGAAAGCCTCTGAAGAAAAATAACACACGCCCGTGTGTTACAAATACGCACGCCCGTGCTAGCACAAAAATGACCGTTGGAAATGCAGAAAAAGGGAAGCATGACCGTGTAAGAAAAGTGACACGCTCGTGCAGTTTTCCAGAAACTCTCCAACGACTCTCAAATCAGCAAGTAACGGCTATATTCTTCCAAATCCTATAAATTGGAGCTGATTTGAAGATGCAAGGGTTAGAGAATCAGGCCTAAACTTCTACTCTTCATTCTCTAATTCTTCTCCAAACTTCTCTCACAAAAATTACATTTGTAAATCCTTAGAGAGAAACCTTGAGAGCATATTGTAAATCCGTCTTGTGAGGCAAATCATTGTAATTTCCACAAACCCTTGGGCCCAATCCCGTGAAACTAGTGTTGGGGCGTAATCCCTGTTAAAACTAAGTTAAGGGCGCAATCCCTTGTATCAAAACTAGTGTTAAGGGCGAAATTCCCTTGTTGAAAAAACTATTGTAACTTTGGGTTAAAGTTAGTGGAAGGAAAATCTTCAAACGGGGTTGCTTGGAGTAGTGGACGTAGGAGGCATGGAGGAGCTCCGAACCACTCTAAAAATCGGCTGAGCATTTCTTTCCCTTACTCTGTTTATATTTGTTTAGTCATATATTTAATTGTGCTTAATTGCTTTTATATAATTAAATGGTTGAGTTGGTAGAATAGGAAAATTTTTTTTAAAATTGCAAAATATTTTTAAACAACCTATTCACCCCCCCTCTAGGTTGTTTGCCATTTAGCATTTGGGGTTTTACATAACCTAAGTAGAGTTAGAATCTTATACTTGAAGAGGAGATTATGCCTCACACTTGGTTGTTTCTCAAGATCATTGATTTTGCTACTATTTTAAGGGCTTAGACCTCATGTTTTAATTTGATACAATGATCGGTGTCATGGACCTAACTTTGATAAAACTGATATTATAGAGATGTATTGAAGTTAGTTAGCAGTTGGTTAGGTCGTGGTTAAGGGGCCAACGGTTGTATCAATCCTTTTTGTATAAATCTATTAAAAAGCCTAGAAAAATGCACATTGAAGTTAGAAAACCATTGTTAAGTTATTAAGTTGATAACCATAGTCTTGTTTGGCTTAGAATTCCCTTGTCACTAGCTCTTTTGTTAAAATCATTCCTTTTAACATTATTTCCCTTTCTAAATAGCCAAGGCATCTTTTAAATAAGCCCTAACATTATACAACTGCTCAAAGGTCACAAATGAGAAGTAGAAAATTTTCTTATAGTACATTGTAAAAGAATTTTCATCATAATCTTTACTTGCTCCTTTTTTGTTAGATGGTTGGCCATCTTGGTAGTTATACTCCTCTACCTCATAAGAAACTTAGCAAATGACTTATTATTCTTTTGTTTGGTGGTCTCCAAGTCACAAATAGTTAAATTGAAAGTAATATTATAAGAATACTGTTGTAAGAACTTCTCAACTAACTCATACCAATTAGCCTTCTCTATCTTGTTAAAGCTAAAATACCACGTTTTAGTCACTTCTTCTAGTGACAAGGGAAAGAGTACTACTATTTGGGCCCTGGAAAACTTAATAGTCTTTATAATAGTGACATATTGCATTAGATAGGCTTTAAGATCACTAGTTTTTATCAAACTTACTTAAGTCTGATATCTTAATTCTTCAAGGCAACATCATATCATCAAGGATGTCTATGTAATCAAGTTCAACTTTATTAAGGTACAAAAGAATGCCCCTTTCCTCCATACATCCTCTTGTACAAGTTCTACCTTTTTGAGTAACACCTTATCTTTCAATACAGGTATTTTTATAATGGCCTCTATTTGGCCAGCCTTTTCACCTTTTTTTGCTTTTGCATAGTCCTTTAGATTAAAGAAATCATGCCTTATATGATCATTCTTTTTTGGAACTAGAGCCCTAACCTTACTAATCTCTTCTACTTTTTGTTTTTCCTCTGTCTTGGCTATTATGTGGGTTATCTTTTCTACCATGGCTTTTATTTTAGCATATATTATGGATTTTAACTTCTTAGGTATCTCTTCCATCATATTCTCTATTAAACTTTGGTTTCCAACTACTCTTCAAATTTGGAATGTTGTGACAAATAATCTATTACCACCTTTGGACTCTAAGCTCACTAAGGCTAAAGACTAAGTTGTGTGTGATAAAGACTCTATGAAGACTTTTCTTTTCTCAAACCCAAACCATAGGTGACTCTATGTTTGGCTATAAAATAAGGGGTTAGTATGGATTTATGATAGTAAGATATACATATGTCATGAATGTTTTTAATGATTGGCTACAAAATATAGGTTAGTGTGAATGCATGAAGCATATACATGCAATGACATGTATGTCACAAATACAGTACTTTGCCCCTTTATTCATCTTTATTCCTTCTTGTTACTTCCATTGCCTCCTTATTTCTCTAGAAACAATTGGTTAAAAGTCAATTATCTACCCTATGTGGGGTTGATACTACTAGAATATCAAAAGGCTTAGTAGTTTTATGACCAAGACTCTAATAAATTCCTATGCTTAAGAGGTTTTTTCTTGTATAACCATTAAATAACATGTCCAATCACATTTACAAGAATTTTGGAATGACATCTAAAAAATTCTTTCTTCACTAGGGATCATTTAAAGAAAAGCCATTAAAATTTAGGTAACGTAGGTTCAAACATATATTGTAATAGATACATAAGGAATTACGGCTCAAAACATGGGAACTTAACTAGATCATTCACATAAAAGAAGGCCATTAGAAAATCTTTTAAGGTCATTATATAGGTTAGACTCATTTAAGCCATAGGCTATTAAAGAAAAGGGCTATAGGTCCTTTTTATATTTTAAGGTATGTGTCTAAGGCTAATATATAAGACATATTTCTCTTAGGCCAAACAGGCTTTCAAAAGGTGTCTAGCTTTCCATCAAGGGGTAATAAAGGATAAAAAGGTGCTTAGTGGGTGCATAAGTAAACTTAAATGCAAGGGATTTTAATTAAACTAAAAAATATTTAACAAACAAAATACAAAATCAACTGTTGTATTATCTTTAGTGGAGTTACTAGAGCTATGATGGGTTTTGTTGTGCTAAGCCATGTAAGACTTGCAACTTTTATTTGATCATCTAAGACGTGACCAGGAAGAGTGCGTGAATAAGTTTTTAGCTCATTATTAAGTTTTGTTTATAGTTGCCACCCGAGGATTACCTTAGGAAAAACATATAGGTTAAGATGGATAACTTGCTAGAATCTTTGTAAAGGACCCAAACTATCTTTACCTGCTTAATAAAAGGGTTCACAAAGTTAGATATGACATAGGAAGGTGTTAGATACCCATATTGCCTAATTTGAAGATTGGCCTTTATTAATAAGGTCTATTTGGAAAATACATTATCAAGTTTATTTAATTCCCATTTAAACATGCGATATCACATATATATTCATTCAAAGGTAATTAATAATAAGTTACATCCATTGAGTAACTAAAAGAAATCAAATTGCAACCCATTTTTCATACATCCTTAAACAAGTTTAAGTAACTTACAAAACAAATAGGTTAGCCCATCAATTAAATAATAATAGATAAAAATAATTTTCTGTAAAGAGTGTGCCTATGGATGTTGCTCGTCTTAAAGAATTTATAGGTTCACTTGAGTCATCTACCCTTATCTCTAAGTTACTCCACCGTTGGCATCACATCATCCATGTGATATGAATATGGTTCATAACCCTTTGAGGCAAAAAGGTGTAAGCATATTTTACTTCAACTTAATGGAATCACCATCTTTAAAACAAGGCAAAATATAGACAAATCAAGTTTTGAGACCTCTTTATGGCCTCCTAAGGTCCTTAAAACCACCTTAATTCAAGTTAGAAAGGTTGAACATGCAAGTTGGATCTATGAGAGATTAAGAAGAAAAAAAGCATGCAAAAGTGTAACAAGCCATGCTACAACATGACGTCGTGGAGAATAGACAACATGTTGCACTTGTGCAAGCTACAACTTGACACCATAATGCCTTACTTTTGTTTTGTATAACACATGCATGCACATACCCATGTGTTATAGTTTGGCATCGCAGTGCCTTGGTTCCAGATCATGTGTGCACATGCATACCGTAATGCACCTCTTAGCAAGTATGCAATAATTTTATTTTATTTTCTTCTCTTGTAATTTGAACTTTTTAAACCTTAGATTGTCATGTTATCTCTTAGGTTTATTTTGGTCAATTAATATTCTTTGTAAAGCTTATATAAAAGCTTCTCTTTCCTTATAAAATCAACTTTTGGATGAATTAAAAAAACTTGAAATTGAAAGAGTTTTCTCTTTCTTTGATTCCTTAATGCTTTGTTAGCCCTTATGAAATCAACTATTTTTTATCCAATCTTGTTAGCAAGAGAATTGGTAGTAGAGAATCAAAGTGGTGGAAGTAAGATTTAAATGGGTGAATAAGTTTTTTTGAACTTAATTCAAGCATCATTTATCTTCGGCTCAACCTCAAGGTGGTGGATAATCATCCTTAAAGCTTAAAGATTTCTATCTTGCAATGCATCATCAAGTAAGTTATTATAAGTTATCTTATGAACTTGGACTTCGTTTTCCTTCATTTCCTTGTGTTAGATGAATAAGGATTAATGGTTGAATATTGAGGTATTGGAAGTTGAATGAAGTTGTGACTTTGGAGTTTATTAATGCATGAAATATTGCTTGAAATTGTATGAATTTTGAAGGAAAACTTGATTTGAGTAATATTTGACCTAAAATGGATGTTAAATTGTGAGGACTAAGGACCCTTTCCTTTCTAGATCATTTGGCATCAAAGCTTTGGTTGGGAGTTAGGATTAAAGAAAAGGATTGTTGTAATGTAACAATTTTGTTCAAGGTATTGTGAATGTTGCCTTTACACTTGAAATACTATTGTTGGGAATCTTGCATGGAGATGGCTATATCTTGAATGATAAAACCAAAGGTTGGATAAGAGTTTTTAAATAGTAGAATTTTTAGTCAAATTGGAGAAGAGGCAATCATTACTTAAGTCCTTTATTTGAACTTCACACTTTAACTAACCTTCTAAAATAAGGATTGTTCTGTTGAGGCCTGTAAAAATTGCCCATATAACTAATATTTTCAAAAGAGTCCATAAATGAGTTACTTACTTGGCAATCAATAATTACATTGCCTCCTTATATAGATCATAAACTATCCTTTCCCTTTGTATGATTGCCACTATATCAATTTTTTTTGTTTAATGCTTCTATTTGGGCAGTTAAGGTATTGAAAGAATCCACTCCTTGTACTCTTACAACTTTTCTGATACTTTATCATTTTGCTATTGGTAACTATTAGATGACATCTTATCTAGCAATTCGAATGCTTCCTCTAGTGTCTTTCTTATAAAGTTACTCCCTATAGCTACATCAACCAAGGTACGATTAGTATGCATTAAACTATTATAAAAAGTCTGTACTTGTAGCATCCCAGGATTAGAAAAGCCCTTAGGGATAGAGTTTTGGGGTTAGATGTGAGATTCAGAAATAGATTGAGAGTTTAGAAGAGTTTAGGGGTGAGATAGTAAGTTTTCAGAGCCTGTGTGACTTTCGCATGATTCCTTTTGGGAGGTTTCAATCATACGTAGCACGGGAAATGAATTCCATTCTTTTTCCCTTGTGTACTCCTGTGCATTGTGCCCTACACGCCCATGCAGGTGGGTAGAAAAGAGAGAGACGGGAGATTTAATGTTTCTCACCCAGCTTTATCCTATTTTTAATCAATTTCTTCTCTTGTTTCAGTGGTTCCCAGCCCTAAAATCGAAATCTACCTTCCAGCAGCTTCCAATCCAGTTAGAGGAGGAAGAGATTAGCTTGAGATAGAGTTCCAATAGCCATGGCAAGAGGTAAGTATTTCCTTACTTCTTCCTTGAGTTTCCCAACATATTTGTGATGATGTGTGCTGCGTGATGTGTTTCCAGCATGCTTATGTGTTATATGAGATGTGTATATGTTGATATGCTGATGAAACGATGCATGAGATACTGATTTCCACCCATGAACCATGCTTGCTTTGCTTGTGTGTGTTTATGTGAGAGAAATGAGATATTTCCATGGTGGAATGAGTTGAGATGGATGAATGATGAAATTAATGATTGTTATATGCATATTGTAGTGCTAGAAATGAGTGTTGAAAGTTAATTAAAGTTTGGATATGGATTGCCATGGGTTTCCTACAGTTCTAGGTGAGTGCTGTAGATGCAGAACAAGACATACGCCCGTGTGCCTGCATGAGCACGCCCATGTGCCTTTGTTTCTGCAAGGACACGCCCGTGTGTATGAAGTGTGTACGACCTGTTTGCAAAGGACACACCCATGTGTCCTGAGGGACACGACCGTGTGGTAGTTATTTTAGAGTTTTACATAGTTTTTCCAAAAGTGAGCACAACCGACTGCACGGCCAGTGCACGACCCTGTGCGTCAGGTACACACCTGTGTGCCTTTGCCATGCATGCCCGTGTGTGTCTCTTGCGCGCCCGTGTGCTTTGCTCACACGCCCGTGCGCCAACAATTTTCCAGATAATGAGCAGTAAAATGGCTAATTAAGCATGAGAAACCAATTTAAAGGATAATAAGCCTCAGATAAGAATAAATTCAGATAATAAATGCTGCATGAGCATTTCATAGCATGACATGTAGCATGAGAGAGGATCAAGGGATCTGAATTCAGTAACATTCAGTATTCAGAACCTAACATCTAGATTAGAGTTTTGGGTGAACTCGAAGGGACATCTGTGAGATTTCAGCCTTCTGACACTAATTAGATCGTTCAACATTTTATATTCAGCTTTCTAGCCCTTAGCTAGACTGTTCAGCTTACATGGCCAAGATGTCGAATCCCTGTGTTCATCAGCCTGATCAGCACAGCAGGTATCTTCAGATACATAGATTCAGATGCATGCATATTCAGATTTCAGTTAGCATGACATGACATTTAAATCATGACATGAATGGATAAAGTAATCAGATAACAAAATAAACAGTAATCAGCGCCAGCAAGCGATTAGATGAATAATTAGGGCCAAGGCCAGGTATGTGTGTTTATGTTTTCTTGCTTGGGTTGAGGGAAGTAAGGAATGCTTACTAGGTGATCTTTATCACTCATCCCTTTCCTTCTTCCTTCATTTTCAGGTTTGTGTGCTGTTGGCGAGGAGCGGGTGGACCGTGGCTGACGGAGAGGACTCCACATCAGTTTTTAGTATGTAAATTTCAGTTTTGGACCTGTTGGGTCTTGTATTGAAAATTGTATATTTTCAAATGTAAGAATATTTGTACAAGATAGTATGTATATATGAAAGTGCCATTTTGGGCCTATTGTATATTTCAGTTTTATGTTTAAAGCTTCCGCATGCGTATAAATGTATTTAGCAGTAGATTTCTTTTCGTAGTATTCCCATCGTGTGTACCCAATTTTCAGATTATTAATAAAAGAAAAGAGATATATTCAGTAGCAGGGGTACGTATGACGGTGGGTCCTACAGTACTTGAAACTGTATAGGCAAGCCATGGTATAAGCATTTTCAAAGTTGTTCTTTATATCGCTCCCATGCTTCATATAATGATTTTTTATCATACTGCATGAATGTTGTGATGTCATTGCATAGTCTTACAATCTTTGATGGATAAAAGAATTTTGGTAGGAATCATTGTGACATCTCATCCCAAGTAATGATTGATCCTACAAGCAATAAGTTTAATTAAATTTTTTCTTTGTCCACTAGTGAAAAAGTGTAATAGCCTAGGGGTAAAATTATCATTTAGGCTTTGAGACTAAGGATAAAAGAGAGATTTCTAGATAAAAAATAGTTTCGAGAGGGTTTGAGGGTAGAAGAGTCTTTCAGAGGCCTTTCGTGACTTGTACATGGATATTTTAGGAAGAATATTTCATGTTTGGTGTGAGGAGAGAGAGATTTAAATTTTTGAAGGGCACACACCTGTCTGTCCCAGACGCATGCTCGTGTGTCAGGTGAGAGGTTTGATAAATGGGTTAGTTTTCCTGTATTTTCGCTCAGTGTTTTTCTTCAGCTTTTTTTCTTCTCCATTTCTAACAAGTCCTAGGCCAAAATCCATCCAACCAGTAGTCATTATTCCAGTTAGAGATCCAGGAGCTTCGAGAGAGAGAGATCCAAATGCAATGACTAGAGGTAAGTATTTCTTTACCTCTTTCACTTAGGTTAAAAACATGCTTCTTCTGGTTTTGAGCTTCTTGGATGGTTGTTGTGTGATAAGCATGTTTTCCAGCATAATTTGATGATGATAAGATGTTTTGAATGATGATTTATAAGATTATTATGAAATATAGAATGTTTATGTGCTTGGGTATGATTTTATGAGAAATGTATGATTTTGGCATGCTTTTATGATGAATGAATAAGATAAGAATGCTTATTGGCATGTATATTTGATGTATGCAAGTTTGATTGAGAAATGGTTGAGGTTTGATTGAGTTGAGTGAGATTTTCTAGGTTTCCAGATGTATTTATAGAATCTGGGTTGAGCATATGACCGTGCACCCGAGTGCCTTCATGCACGGCTTGAGCACGGGCACGGTCAGCCAGAGTTTTATGAATGTTTCTAGAAACTAATACGATCAACGGCATGACTTGAGCACGACCCTGTGTGCCTTCATGCATGCCCGTGTGCCAAGCATAACACGCCCGTGCGCCTTAAGAAAAGTTGAGAAACAGTTCCTAAGCATATTTAAAGCAAACTTAAGTAATCTTAAGCAAATTCAAAGTACGAGAAACATAAGAATAACAATATATAACAGTATATCATGCATGATTACCAAAACATTAAGCACGACATGCCATACGAAATGTTTTCAGAAAGGGATCTAAGGATCCAAAAGTATATTTTAAAAGTATAAATATACGATGTTCTTGATATCAGTTAGCATGACATGACATACACATCATGACATGAATAATAATGATATCAGTAAATGAATGATAATCAGATAAGCAGTTTCAGATTCCAGCAAGCGCATAGATGTATGAATA
>JAJEJH010000934.1:0-64665 GCA_026122585.1 Anacardium occidentale | reverse complement strand
TTAAATTGCGATCATGTCGCGGCATGATGTCGCGGCCTTGTCGATGATTTTGATGCTGCGGCATTATGCCGCAGCCTCCAGCTTCTGCTTGTAAGGTAAGTAAGCTTCATCTTATGTCGCAGCATCATGCCGCGGCCTCCAGCTTCTGGATTTTTTTTGCATTTCATTCATGTCTCGGCCTGCAGGCTCTGGATTTTTGCTCAGCTGGTTTCGATTCCACTCCTCGATCCTTCGCCTCGGTTGCAATTTTGGGTCTCGAACACACTCACTTGGTCTTGTTTCGGCTCGAAATTATGTAAATTCCTACAAAACAAAAAACAATAACCACATGATCCCGAATTTGCACAATTTAATAGCGAAATGGACAAAATCTCCCCCAAATTTGTCCGAAATAAACCATAATATATACGTATGTCCAATATCCATCAAAAAAATTTTTCCATATTGCAGAGTGTGAACACAATCTTTCTTTCAAGTTGCTTGAGATCACAAATTTGAAAAGACTTAGCATATAAAGCTCAAAAAAAGTTTGATAGTTCAGTCAAAATAGAACTTACTTTCATAGCATTAATACATGACAATCATGAGTTTTTAAACCAGATAATTTGTGTTGTTTATGAACACATCATGAAATGTTTAAGGAAAAGCCATCTGGGAATTTTACCTGTTCCAATACTCCATAAAAAATTTTCCTCTCATGTGATGCCATCGTATAGTAAGCCAGAGGTAAATAGTTCCTTCTTCAATCCCGCTGTTGAGGCCATAACTCCTTCCTTATGTTTATCTCTTGCAAGTCCTAACGAGTATAAATGTTATCCTTTAACTTTTTATCAATATTAAGAATTGTATTTATCACATTGTTATAAACATTTTTCTCGATATGCATCGTATCAAGGTTATGTTTTATTAAGTGCGACTTCCAATAAGGTAAGTGGAAGAAAATAATTTTTTTTCCTTGTTATTGGTTTCACCCCCTAACTTCTTTATGCATCTTTCCATAGCTAAACTTGATATTTTTCAATTGATCCAAGATTGCAAAACTAGATGTCCCATCAAATGATTTTGTATCAAATCGAGACTTATGAGTGATATCAAAAAATCGATGATGGCCTATGAAATATAACTTTTTGCCATTCCTTATACGCCTGAAGTCTGTCTCTGTATTACAATAAGGACATGCAAAACAACTATGAATGTTCCACCTAGAGAGATTACCATAAACTGGGAAATCATTTATGGTCCACATAATTGCTACATGCAATTGGAAATTTTCTTTTGATGAGGCATCAAACGTTTCCACCCCTATCTCACATAAGTCTTTAAGGTCCTCTATCAAAGGTTGCAAGTAAACATCAATATCATTACCAAGCCCAAAAGGACCAGGAATTAATAATGAGAGTAAGCAGAATTATTGTTTCATGCACAACCATGGTGGTAAATTGTAGGCAAGTAAAAAAATCGGTCATATGTCGTAAGTACTTTGTATAGTACCAAACGGATTGAAACTGTCACTCGCTAAACCCAATCTAACGTTACATGCTTCTTCATCAAATGTAAGGTAGATCGAGTCAAAACTTTTTCATGCTTTTGAGTCAGTCGGATGTCTCATAATTCCATCCTTAGTACAGTGTTTATCATGTCAAGACATTAACTTTGAAGTTTTTTGGGATATGAATAACCTTTGAAGTCTCGACTTGATAGAAAAATACCGCAACACTTTTAATGAAATTTGTTTTTTCTTGACCAAATTGAAAATTCCTATGGCACTAGATGAATCACTTTCAGAATTTCTCCACCGAGACGCCCTACAAACTGAGCATAAGTCATCAGAAGCTTTTTCTTTCCAAAATAACATATAGTTATTGGGACAAGCATGAATTTTCACATATTAAAGTCCTAAGGCTTCAATAATCTTTTTAGTTTCATGAAAAGAGTTCAGTAGTGTCTCACCTTTTGGAAAAGCATCTTTTAAAATCTTAATTAAAACATCAACCGATTCGTTAGACCAATCATAACGACATTTTAAATTATAGAGATGCAAAATGAAAGACAGTTTGGTGAAATTCTCACACCTTAGATATAATTCTTCCTTAGCATCTTTTGTTAATTTCCTGAAGTCTTCCTTTTCTCCAACAAAATGTTTCGTATGTTCTTCCATCATAGTATCATCGATATTGGGCTCAATTACATCTCTGTCATGATTACATGCATCGAAAAACTGTCCAGATACCCTAAAAATATCATGTAACATTTTTATCATGAAATTATCTGTACTCGTTTCTTTTTGTACTTGGACGCCTAAGGTTGACTCTTGTGTGATCATAGATTCACCCTGACAATACCAAGTCGTATAACCAACCATAAATCCATGAACCACTAAATGGTCATACAGTTCTATTCGATTTTTGTAGTAGTAATTAACACACTTTCTACAGGGACATAGAACCTTGTTAGTACTTGATTTACCTTGAAATGCAAAATCAAGGAAACTATTCAACCCTTCTAAAAATTCTTCTGTTACTATATCAACACTGGGTAAATGTACTATGAGATGTATGATTGTAATGAGAGAATTGTAAAATTCTAATGTATTGATTTTCTGGAAGGGGGGTGTGAGTGCTCAAACGAGATGAGCGGTTGAGACTGCCACAATGACAATTGCTCATAAGCCTCTTTAAGGGTGAGTGACTAGTCTCACCTGGGCACACATTGGCCAGAGGGCATGTGGCCTAAAGGGATGAGGTTGCTTGCTGCTGGGATGGCTTGGGCAACTCATCCAGCTCCTACCTTTGCAAGTATCCATAACAACGTATTGATAAATAATAACACAATTAAAATTATACCTAATGTAAACACCAAATCAATCCGACCACATAACGTTTATTAGTTATATTGCAAACACAAATACTCATTCGTTAACTTTAATAATAAAACATGAGTTTTTCTTTTTAATTTCCAATTTTAGAGTTAGCAATAATAAAATGTGAATATCAACAATATTAAAATTATCTAATTAGTTAATTACTCAAATTAATCAAGAATAATAACAGAATTTTAATTATTTAATATCCAAAAATTCCATAATAATTTTTTATCTTAAGCAACGACATTTACATAGTACTATAACTATATAGCATAAACTAAAGTGAATATTTTTAAATATGAATTTTTTTTCAAATCCAATCTAAGAGCTTCCATAATTTGACTAAGTTAAAATATACAAGAATATTAATTATCTAATATCCAAAAATTTAATATTATTTTTTGAATTTAACCAATAATATTTACCCAATACTATAAATATATAACATAAACTAAATCCAACTTTTTTTAAAATGTGAATTTTTTTTAATTCTCATCTAAGAGTTTTCATAATTTGCTAAATTTAAAATATACAATAATATTAATTATTTAATATCTAAAAATTCAATATTGATTTTTTAAATTAATCTATTGTATTTACTTAATACCATAAGTATATAACATAAACTAAAGTATTAGTTTCTTAAATGTGAACTTTTTATCAATTCTCACCTAAGAGTTTCCATAATTTGCTTAGTTAACAATATACAAAAATATTAATTATTTAACATCCAAAAATTCAATATCCATTTTTTAATTTAATCAATGATATTTTCCTAATACTATAAGTATATAACATAAATTAAAGTGAATTTTTTTTAAATGTGAACTTTTTTTCAATTCTCATCTAAGAGTTTCAATAATTTGCTTAAGTTAAATATACTATAACTTGCTGAAGTTTCAATATTATTTTTTGAATTTAACCAATAATATTTACCCAATACTATAAATATTATTTCAATACTTCTAGTTATTGTATATTACTTGGTTTTAACTGATTTGATATGAAAATATTGTGCGGGTTAAGGACAATCACTATAGTAGAATGGACTTTTAGTAGTGGTTTTTTAGCGGCGTTTACCAAAATGCCGCTAAAAGAATACGTTGTAGAGGCGTTTTAATAAAACGCCACCAAAAATGTCGTTGCAATATAAAAACGCTGGTAAAGGTTGTAGTGACCCCCGCCCTAGGCCTACTATGCGCAGCTGTAAGATATATATATAAATATATGTATTATAATAATAGTGAAAATGTGTCTGTGACGAAGATCCTTAGGAGGGAAAAGAATTTAAACTGCTACTCAAAATACTTTAAACAACTATATACGGAAGCCTAAAAATATAAATATGACTATTAAATAAGTCACAATAATGTTTCTGAAAATCCCAGGCTACTCATGTATTAAATCATGTTATCATACAGTGCATAATAATATAATACACACATAAAATCATGAGATATTAATTAACAAAGCAAATGAGCCGAATCTCAAAACTAGCTACCGAGCCATGTCCCCAAAACCTCACAGCTGCATCGTCGTATCTCAGTCCCTAACTCACTGACCTGCAAAAGAGAAAGGAAGGGAAAGGGGTGAGTGATAAAATCACTTAGTAAGCATTTTCTATCTCATACACAGACAGGTCATCAAGCAAAGGTTGATCATCGATCAGATCTTGAGCTCTCAGCTTACTGTTTTCTTACTCATTCTTATTGTTCTTGTTTTACAGTAGCTTATTACATTTTTTTCTTAGCTCTTATCTCTTCACTTTCTTTAATCATTAAGTTTTCAGAGTTCTCATCTGTTTTATGCTTTGTACTTTGCTTTTACATCGTATGATTCTCATGTATATGGTACATGACATGCTATGTATGATCTGATGCCATGTAAATCTCATTTATCAAAAGCTTTGCCCCTCGGGCATGATTTTCTGAAAACTCATCTTTTCTGAAAACTCTTTCTCATAAAAATCTCTGATCCGAAGATCCTCGTATATATACATATAGTATATCTGAAAACAGTATCAAAAGTACTATATCTGAAAAATAACTCTGTTATGCTGGCCAGTCTGATGAACACAGGGATTCGGCACCTTGGCCGTATAAGTTCAAATCTATAAGAAAACTACTCGTACACAACCATGTTCTCTCTAGCGAATCATGGTTTCCCTCTCTAGTGGGCGTGCGAACTCACAGGTGCTCCCTCGTATCCACCCCTAACTAATGTTCGAAACATCGTATATATATACGTTTTAAAACATCTCTTGGATCCGTAGATCTTTTTTTCTAAAAACTTCTCATGTTTGGCATACCATGCTCAATGCTCATTAATCATGCATGAAATGATGTTATCTCTTGTTATTCTGATGTTTCGCATGCTTAGATTTCGCTTAGGAAAGCTTAGGGTATCTTATCTTTAATTTAAAATTCTCTTTTCATTCTTTTTTAAGCCACACGGGCGTGTGTCAATGCACACGGGATCGTGTGCCTCTCGTGCTGATGGGCATGCAAAGTTCTGGAAAGATGTTTCAATATTCATGAAATAGGCTGACCACACGGGTGTGTGGTGCATATACATGGGCGTGCATGGCTAGGCACACGGGCGTGTATCACACTACACGGGCGTGTGGTTGCCTCAGCATCATCCTGTGTCCTGCCTACACAAGCGTGCGCATTTGGGATTAAACACATGGGCGTGTCCCCTCGGGCACACGAGCGTGTGTGTGGATTTTCATACGCACACGGGTAACATGTAAGGTCGTGTCTCATACAGATTTGAGGCCACACGGGCATGTTCCCTCGGGTACATGGTCGTGTGCTCAACCCAGAATCTATAGAAAACGTCTGGAAACCTAGAAAATCCCACTCAAACACATCCAATACTCATTCATCTTTCAATTAAACACAAACACAACACATACTCATGCCCATAAACATACTCAACTCATGCATTTCTCGTTTGGCTCATCAAATCTCATACATTTCTCATCCAAAGCATACCCAAGCATATAGACATCACACATTGCATATTAAACGCATGAATCATCACTATCATCATATCATGCGGGAAAAACATGCTCAACACACAGCAAGTATTCATTAAGCTTAGAAACAGAAAAACTTGTTGGAAACCTAAGTGAAGAGGTAAAGAAATACTTACCTCTTGCCATGGCATCTGAATCTCTCTCTCTAGCTAGTCCTGGATCTCTGACTGGAACAATGGCAGCTGGCTGAACGGTTTCAACTCTAGGTTTCGCTAGAAAAGAGAAGAGAAAGCTGAAGGAGAAAACTAGGCGAAAATACGGGAAAATAAACTCTTATATCTCATCCTTCTCCTGGCACACGGGCGTGTGCCTTGGACACACGGGCGTGTGCCCCTCAAATCTCCAATTTCTCTCTTTTACCCCTTATTTTAGCCTAAATGACATTTCTACCTCTGGGCTATTACAAAGGTCACTTTAAAACACCGGTAAAAGTCTTTTTAAACCTAACGCGCGAACATTTCTTCTTCCTTCCCCCATTTCCTCCCGCCGCTGTGCTCTGTTTTCTCCCGCTGTGGCTGCTGTGTTCACGGGTTCCAGGCATGTTTTCAACGCTCTTCGGCCATTTCTTCTTCATTTTGAGACGACATTCTTCTCTTCTTCAACTTGGCTCTCATTTGGAGACGAAGTTGTAAGTTTTGTATTAATTTTTATTATTTGTTATTTATTAAAGTATATTAATTATTAAGTTTTGTATCTGAATTTGGAGCAAATGATTGAAATCCAACCGATTTGAGGGTTGGTTTTTATGTGATTTTGAGTTGGAAGTGTTTGATTGAATCATTATTTGAAACCAATTAGTAATACAGTGCACAGATTTTTATCATAGAAATGGAAAAAAAATTCTATGAAATTTATAATAATTTTATGATTTATAAATTTCTATGAAATTATTAATACAATGCACAAATTTATGATTTATAAACTTTTTTCCGAAGGCCCTAGGAAACTAAATGTCAAAGTTTCTTTAAGCTAATGAATATATTAATTATTCAAAAACCTTAATAAATAATACATATACTTTTTAAGAGGATTAATCCATAAGTATCCTTGATTCTCGTCAAATTATTGGGTTCGGATTTTCCTAGATAGCATGTCAAATTGACTATTAATTTTATTATAGTTTTTATTTTAATTCAATTTCCTAATTTTCACAAATGAATTAAATATTAAATTTGAATCTTAATTCATTGATCTAAAATTATTTTTTTTTAGATTTAATATAATCTAAAATTAAATTTTATTTGAGTTTATTCATATTGGAATCCGTGATTGACACTTATAATCAGAATAACACATTTCAAAGATAAAATAAATATTTTATCAAAGATTTTATGTTAAGAGTGATAAATATTTTGAATTGAATCAATGATGGTCAAACATCTTTATATATTTAGACAATTTCAACAAAATATATTTTCTTAATTTTATTCATATAATCTATAAAATGTTAGTTAATATCATTTTAACAATCTAAAATTAAGTTATTTTAATTATTTTATTTATTTTATTTGTCTTCGAGCATGATTCAATCAATTATATGTTCTTCAGATAAAAATTACCTATCGTTTTTTGTTACCCTAAGTGAAAACACTATCAGAAACAACATATCGCAAGCATATGAAACTTTTTTTAATATTATGTATTCTAGAGTTTTAGAAATATAATGTGATTCCCATAGACATCATAATTATTATTTGTTAGTTTGATAAGACCAAAACAAACAATTGATCATGTTCCATCACAAAACACAAAATTCCATAATTACTTATGATGTTTTATTATGCTTGTTGGCCTGTAACTTTCATTATTAAAATTAAATATTAACAATTTAATTTTTTCAAAAACACCTAAAATTGGAAATTAAAAAGAAAAGCTCATGTTTTATTATTAAAGTTAACGGATGAGTATTTGTGTTTTATAACTATGAAATGCCACATGGTCTGATTGATTTGGTGGTTACATTAGGTATAATTTTAACTGTGTTATTATCTATGTAATAGCCCAAGGCTAGAAATGTCATTTAGGCTAAGATAAGGGGGAAAATTGAGAATTCTGAGATTTGAGGGGCACACGCCCGTGTGCCAGGAGAGAGATGAGATAAAAGTGAGATTTTCCAGCATTTTCCCGCATCTTTTTCCTTCAGCTTTCCTTCAGCTTTTCTCCTTCCTTTTCCAGCAAACCCTAGAGTTGAAATCGTCCAACCAGCTGCCATTGTTCCGGTGAGAGATCCAGGACCAGCTAGAGAGAGAGATCCGAACGCCATGGCAAGAGGTAAGTATTTCTTTACCTCGTCACTTAGGTTTCCACAAGCTTTTCTGATTTTCTGAGTTTTTGGATGCTTGCTATGTGTTGAGAATGATTTCCAACATGATTTGATGATGATATGATGCAATGCATGATGATTATTGAGCTTGTTTTGCAATGTATGTTGTGTATGTTGCTTGAGCATGCTTTGGATGAGAAATGCATGAGATTTATGATGCTGAATGAGAAATGTATGAGTTGAGTATGTTTATAGGCATGAGAATGTGTTATGTTTATGATTAATTGAAGATTGGTTGAGTTTTGGATGTGTTTGGGTGGGATTTTCTGGGTTTCCAGACGCATCTGCAGATTCTGAGTTGAGCACACGACCGTGCGCCTGAGGGGACATGCCTGTGTGGCCTCAAATCTACACAGAACATGGCCTTGCTTCCTACCCGTGTGCATATGAAAATCCACACACATGCCCGTGTGCCCGAGGAAACACGCCCGTGTGTGAGATCCCAAATCTGCACGCTCGTGTAGGCAAGACACGGGAGGGTGCTGCGGCAACCACACGCCTGTGCAGTGTGATACACGCCCGTGTGCCTAGCCATGCACGCCCGTGTATATGCACCACATGCCCGTGTGGCCTGCTAATTTCATGATTTCTTGAGAATTGATTCCAGAATGTTGCATGCCCATCAGCACGAGAGGCACACGGTCCTGTGTGCCTTGACACACGCCTGTGCGCGCTAGTACACACGCCCGTGTGGCTTAAGAAAGAAAGAAAAGAGATTTTTAATTAAAGATAAGCAACCCTAAACTTCCCTAAGCGAATTCTAAGCATGCGAAACATAAGAATAAGATAAGATAAGATAACATCATATCATGCATGATTAGCAAGAATTGAGCATGGCATGCCATACATGAGATATTTTCAGAAAGGGATCTACGGATCCAAGAGATATTTTAAAAGTATATATATATATATGATGTTTCGGACATTAGTTAAGGGTGGATACAAGGGGGCACCTATGAGTTCGCACGCCCGCAAAGAGGGAAACCATGGTTCACTAGAGAGAACATGGTCGTGCACGAGTAGTTTCTTATAGGTTTGAACTCATACGGCCAAGGTGTCGAATCCCTGTGTTCATCAGACTGGCCAGTATAGTAGAGTTATTTTCCAGATACAGTACTTTTGATACTGTTTTCAGATATACTATACGTATATACATGAGGATCTTCGGATCAGAGATTTTTATGAGAAAGAGTTTTCAAAAAAGATGAGTTTTTCAGAAAATCAGGCCCGAGGGGCAAAGTTTTATTAAATATGAGATTTACATGGCATCAGAGCATGCATACCATTTCATGTACACATACATGAGAACATATGAGATAAGAATAAGATATAAAGCATAAAACAAATAAGAATTCTGAAAACTTAACGATTAAAGAAAGTAAAGAGATAAGAGATAAGAAAAGAAAGATATAAGCTACAGTAAAGCAAGAATAACAAGAATGAGTAAGAGATCAGTAAGCTGAGAATCCGAGGTCTGATCTTCGATAAGCCTTTGCTTGATGACCTGTCTGTGTAAGAGATAGGAAATGCTTACTGAGTGATTTTGTCACTCACCCCTTTCCCTTCCTTTCTCTTTTGCAGGTCAGTGAGTTTTGGAGACTGAGATGCGGCGATCAGCTGTGAGGTTTTGGGGACATAGCTCGGCAACTAGTTTGAGATCCGGCTCATTTGCTTTGTTAATCGCATCTCATGTATTTATTTGTGTGTATTTTATTAGTATGCACTATTGTATGTCATGATTTATACATGAGTAGCCTGGGATTTTTCAGAAAAAGTCTTTATGACTTATTTTATTAAAGTTTTTGTATTTTACGCTTCCGTATATAGTTGTTTAAAGTATTTTGAGTAGTAGTTAAAATTCTTTTCCCTCGTGGGGATCTCCGTCACAGGCACATTTTCATTATTATTAAAATATATATATATATTTATATATTTTTCAGCTACGCACAGTAGGTCTGGGGCGGGGGTCACTACAATCTATCGGTACGTTGTTATGGATACTCGCAAGTTTATGAGTTGGATGAGTTTACCAACAGTTACCGCAGAATTTTTAGAAGGGTTGAATAGCTTCCTTGATTTTACATTTCAAAGTAAATCAAGTATTGACAAGGTTTCATGTCCTTGTAGAAAATGTGTTAATTACTACTACAAAAATCGGATAGAACTGTATGACCATTTAGTGGTTCATGGGTTTATGGTTAGTTATATAACTTGGTATTGTCACAGTGAATTTATGGTCACACAAGAGTCAACCTTAGGCATCCAAGTACAAAAAGAAATGAGTACAGATAATTCCATAACAGAAATGTTACATGATATTTTTGGGGTATCTGGACAACTTTTCGATACATGTAATCATGGCAGAGATGTAATTGAGCCCAACATCGATGATACTATGATGGAAGAACATACAGAACATTTTGTTAGAGAAAATGAAGACTTCAGGAAATTAACAGAAGATACTAAGGAAGAATTATATCTAAGGTGTGAGATTTTCACTAAACTGTCATTCGTTTTGCATCTCTATAATTTAAAATGTCATTACGGTTGGTCTAACGAATCGGTTAATGTTTTAATTAAGCTTTTAAAAGATGCTTTTCCAAAGGGTGAGACACTACCAAACTTTTTTCATGAAACCAAAAAGATTATTGAAGCCTTAGGACTTAAATATGTGAAAATTCATGTTTGTCCCAATAACTGTATACTATTCTGGAAAGAAAAAGCTTCTAATGACTTATGCTCAGTTTGTGGGGCGTCTCGGTGGAGAAATTCTGAGAGTGATTCATCTAGTGTCATAGGAATTTCTAATTTGGTCAAGAAAAAACAAATTTTGTCGAAAGTGTTGCGGTATTTTCCTATCAAGTTGAGACTTCAAAGGTTATTCATGTCCCTAAAAACTTCAAAGTTGATGACTTGGCATGATAAACACCATACCAAGGATGGAATTATGAGACATCCGACTAACTTAAAAGCATGGAAAAACTTTAACTCGATCTACCCTACATTTGGTGAAGAACCATGTAATGTTAGATTGGGTTTAGCGAGTGATGGTTTCAATCCGTTTGGTACTATGCAAAGCACTTACAGCATATGGCCGATTTTTTTACTTTCCTACAATTTACCACCATGGTTGTGCATGAAACAACAATTTTGCATGCTCTCATTGTTAATTCCCGATCCTTCAGGGCCTGGTAATGACCTTGATGTTTACTTGAAACCTTTGATAGAGAACCTTAAAGACTTATGAGACATAGGGGTGGAAACGTTTGATGCCTCATCGAATCAAATGTTTCAATTGCATGCAGTAATTATGTGGACCATAAATGATTTTCCAGCTTATGGTAATCTCTTTGGGTGAAACATTCATAGTTGTTTTACATGTCCTTGTTGTAATACAGAGATAGACTCCAAGCGTTTGAGGAATGGCAAAAAGTTTTGTTTCATGGGCCATCGTCGATTTTTGGATATCACTCATAAGTCTCACTTTGATGTAAAATCATTTGACGAGACAATCGAATTAAGATCTACTCCAGTTCCACCGTCTGGGTTTGTAATTTTGGATCAATTGAAAAATATCAAGTTCAGGTATGGAAAGATACATAAAGAAGTTACGGGGGTCAAACCAAAAACATGGAAAAAAAAGTATTTTCTTCCACTTACCTTATTGACAATTGCATTTAATAAGACATAACCTTGATGTGATGCACATTGAGAAAAATGTATGCGACAATATGGTGAATACAATTCTCAATATTGATAAAAAGTCAAAGGATAGCATTTATGCTCATCGGGACTTGCAAGAGATGAACATAAGGAAGGAGTTATAGCTTCAACAGCGGGATTTAGGAAATACCTATTTACCTCCGGCCTGCTATACGATGGCATCATATGAGAGGAAAATTTTTTATAGAGTGTTGGAACAAGTTAAGTTCCCAGATGGTTTTACCTCAAACATTTCACGGTGTTCGTAAACAACACAAATTATCTGGTTTAAAAACTCATGATTGTCACGTATTAATGCAACAACTTCTTCCACTTGCATTACAAGGTGCATTGCCTATGAAAGTAAGTTCTATTCTGACTGAACTATCAAACTTCTTTCGAGCTTTGTGTGCTAAGTCTCTTCAAATCCATGATCTCGAGCAACTTGAAAGAAAGATTGTGCTCACACTGTGTAATATGGAAAAAATTTTCCCCCCTACATTTTTCACAATTATGGTGTATTTGGTTGTTCATCTAGCTGCAGAAGCGAGGCTTGCCAGGCCAATGCAGTATCGATAGATGTATCCAATCGAAAGGTAAATGCTATAAATAAATATACTTCATATTCTTTTCTTGAAAGTAAGCTCACACTCTGTCATTCATCAAGTTATTAGGCACTTTAAAATCAACTATTCGGAATAAAGCTCATCCAGAGGGTTCGATTGCTGAAGCGTTTCTTGCTTCAGAATGTTTGGCATTTTACACCCAATATCTAAATGATAGCAAATCATCGCAGGGCCAAAAAAACACAACTAATGCACTTGGGTCCAAGTCAATCTTGTTTCCCCAAGTTGGACAACCATCTGGAAGTGTTTAGGGTTTCATGATGGATGAAAATATATGGATTTAGACACAACGTTATATTCTTTTCAATTATGATTCAGATATAGTCCGGAGGTGCCGAGAGTAAGTTATCTTTGATGATGAACATATCCATGAATATATCGACATCAAATTGTGATGATATTGTACTCATTTGTCTATAAATTACAGAGAACATGTCAACACTATCAAAAGACTGCATTGTCGACGATGACTAACTCAACATGAGATTGACCGCTTACATAGTGAGTCATTTCATAAATGGTTCAACGTAAAGGTAAATGAAGTTTCTTTTTTTTATATATAATTCTCTTTATATATGTATATTAGTGGACATTAACAAATAACTATTTATGTTACTTTTAGGCAAAAGATCTGGACATTGATGACGATAAGCATCTCATTACTGAAATCAAAGCCCTTGCGCGTGGTCCAAACTATATAGCAAAGAGGTTCAAATGTCTTGATTTGTATAATGGGTATAGATTTCGAACGAAGGAATATGAGAAAGACATGAGTACACAAAATTGTGGAGTTATAGTGGTAGTCAAAACCCAAAGTTATGCCAGTAGTAGCGACTCAAGGCTGGTGTTAGGCGATGTGACTTACTATGGTGCATTGACTGATATTAGTGAACTCAACTATTACGATGAATTTAAGATTATACTATTCAGATGTGACTGGGTTGATATTACTCACGGTAGAGAGATAACACAGGACGCACAAGGATTTACACTAATAAGTTTTGCTCACCTAATTCACACTGGTGATCATATACTTGATGAACCTTTTATGTTTGCATCTCAGGCTCAACAAGTTATCTTTGTCCAAGATCAAAGAGATGAAGAATGGGTTATTCCTTTGCCCATAAGGCCTAGAGATACCTATGATTTAGGAGATGTTGCATCTGATAGGGGTAACATTGATATGAATATCCCTGACGATAGTTTGAATATTCTTCATTTAGTAAATCAGATAAAGACAAAGAATGATGATTTTATATTGGTTAGGAGTGATATAGACGATATATTTGTTTATGTGCTTACTGAGCAACAGTTATAGGATGATGATGACCACAATGTTAGTTAAGGTTAACTCAAATTTTATTTTTGATATGTTATTGATTTCTTTATCTACATAAGGCGACCTTTTATATATGTTTCTTTTTTTTTTCTTAATTATTTACATATGAATCTATAAACAACAAGAACCTTTTCTACAGATTACAACTTAAAAATGTCGAGGAAAAGAGATATGCGAATGGTCTTCGAGGGGCAATCCTCACACAGCGTTGAACCACCAAGTCAACATCAAGACAGCAACCCAACCACAGTTGGTAAAAGACAAGATGGTATTAAAAGTTATGACATTTTATTATCAAGCACCATTGACTGATATGTTATTTTTCCTCATATGTGTTACAGGTCAGGACTCAGAAACAAGACGAAGGGGACAAACTTTGATGTCGAAACTTTGGAATATACCTCCGGGTGAGAAGGTCATGGTGCAATTTAATGATATGAACCAAGGAGTAGGACCCGAAGCTTGTGTGTTGGCTATTTTTTTGGGGACTTTAGCAAGGAATTGTCAATTGCTCCCTTTAAGTACACAAGATTGGAGGTGAATTTTGACATTAGAGAAAGAAAGGATTCTTGGATTTGTTAAGGTAAGATTGCATTATTGTCTATGCATACTATCACATTATTTATTACGGGCCCAATAACACAATTTAATACTGTATACTTTTTTTCAAGCAAGGTTTACATACCCTCCAGAATGAGACAAATGGGTGTTACAGTCTCTGGGTAAGAAATGGAAAGACTATAAGTATGACCTAAAAGCAGAGTACTACAAATAGTATCCCAATATTGATGACCTTGTCAATAATAAATCAGATCGAATTCTATAAGATCAGTGGATGACTCTCATAACACAGTGGCATTCTGAGCAAGGGCGGGTAATATAATTTTTGTTCTTTCTTGTCTAGTTACGTACTGATAAATTGTATCTTTTTATTAAACATTTTTTTTGTTTCAGAGACGTAACGGAATAAATAAAATGACTCTTTCTGTTCAAACATTGCTACATACTAGAGGAACAAAGAGTATAGCACAATTAATGAATGAAATGGTCAGTTTTTTTACTCTCATTGTTAACCATATGATTAGGTCTTGTTGTAATTGTATCTTTCTACATCTGAGGAATAGATATCAAGTGGTGAATAGTCGTCACGAGCCAAAGTGTTTATAGCCACCTATCGAACTCATAAAGATGGGAGACCAATTGATCAAGACTCTGTACACGCAATCGTAAGTTTAGTTTCTATTACTTTATTTATGATTGTGATAAATTTCGAGTAATAAGACATTACTTTTTATAATGGGTTTAGGAACTCCTCTAAGAAAAGATAAATGAGTTACAAAGTTCTATCCAAGAGTCAAATGCAAGTCTCTCAGAGATAGAGGATAATGCATATGCTCAAGTGATAGGACCAGAAAGACATGGTCGAGTGCGTGGATTAGGATTAGGTCCAACACCTAGCATGTACAGGGCATCAACATCATCATCTCACCACTCAGGCGATCTTTCAAGTGTGAATAATAAGGCAAACGACAAAATAAGAGTATTGAAAGATCAAGTGAGAACACTGCAAGAAGCACTTGGTAATAGGATGAACTCAGTTGAATCTCAGTTGTCTAGGATTTGTGCATCATTGGGCTTGCCACCAGAGCAAAATGACGAGCCACCTAGTGGAGAGGTAATGTTTACAGGATATGTTCATATAACAAATTTCTTCAAATCAAGTAATTATATGAAAATTACTATCCATGGATTGTTCATTTCTGTGTCGTAGGTACCTTATCCATCAAGTAACCAGCACTTTTCAGATGAAAACTAGTAAGTTTGTATTTGCGTTCTGGTGAATTGTTTTCTATGTTCGAGAAATGCATATTGGTGAAATCCAATCGATTAGAAGGCTGGTTTGTATGTGGATATGAAGTGTTGAAATTATTTGATGTTTGTTTTATTTGTTGTTTGCAATCCATGTGGTTTTATGAGAAATAATTATATTTTGTGTCTTCTCGTGAACTCTAACTGAAAAAGTTTACTAACGCACTTTGTTAGAATTTCTAATTTGGATGCATTTTATGTGCCATTGTCATTTTGCATCACTCATAATTATCTGTTACTAATTGTGCTCATTTGTCAATAATTTATTCTTCTGTTTGCATTTGTGTGAAGCGTAAAGCTAAATCTTATATCTTGTGGTTGGGACCATATGTTGTTACAATGTTGGATCTAGATAATGCATAAATGCATAAATAAGAATAGAATTCTTCATTCTGTTTTTGATATGAAGATATTTTATACTTGTAATTATATATTGTCGATACATCTATTTGCATACAACAAGACTATTAACTAAATAATTCATACAGTTTTGTGCTTTACTCTACGCTAGGTGACCATTAATGGACATTGTCTGCTATTTTTGTATTTCGTTCTTCTAAACTCTTTAACTTTTTTCTCAGGGCATAATGTAAAGAGTTTTGGCTCCAATTTGCCAACAAGCTTCATAACAATTCCCAAATAAAGTCTCTAAACAATATTAGGATTAACAATTGTATTCATGTACGACAAGAATTCTGATAATACTTTTTATCAAATATTTTATTAATAATATTAAAAAAAATTTTGTATGTATTTTTAAACGGTATTGTCTTGCATAAATTGTTATCAATTTATCTATTAAGTTTTGCATGATATTTATTATAAGCAAGAAGTTTACTCAATAAGCAGGGGAAAAGGCCTACGAAACAGGTAAACTTGTGTCAAAAAGCTACTTAAAAAAACGCCGCTATAACCTAAATAAACACCGCTATAATTAAAAAAGCGCCGTTATAAGCCAAAAAAAGCCATTGCAAACCGCCGCAAATTATTCTAAAACGTAACAGTGATAAGACGCGAAAAAAATAAAAACGCCGCTAAAACCCCCAAAACGCCGCTATAGATTACTAATCCCAACAGAATATCGCGCGCCCAAAAACAGCAGGAAATAAATTGGCGGGTGTGATTGATTTTACTGGCGTTTAAAAAACGCCAATAAAACCTTAAAAAATCGCCATTGTTAACTACAGGTTTTAGCGGCATTTTTTAGGGGGTTTTACCGGCGTTTCAACGCTGGTAAAACCTTTACCGATGCAGCTTGTACTGACGTTTACTCAAACGTCGGTAACGTTATTTGCGGCATTTATAAATGCCGCTAAAATACAAAAAAAATGCCGCTAAAAGTCCATTTTGCTGTATTGAATCCTCATTTTTAATCATGTTTTTGTCAATTTAATTGACAATCTTCTTTTCCTAATTGTGACTATATGAAAATTCTGACATGCATTTTCAAGAACCAAAAGAATTTACAATGATAATGATCCTTAACCAAAAATTTTCAGAACAAATTTTATGGATACCTCTCTAAACCCTAAAAAATGGAAACAAAAAAATGAATTATATAGAGTTTTGTAGCTAGGATTCTAAAGAATATTACATACAAAAAAATGTAAGAGTTTCTAATATTATTAGTTTTTGGATATTAATAATTTGATGGTTTTCAATCAAACACTTCCACCTCAAAACCACATACAAACCAACCCTCCAATTGGTTGGATTTCAATCATTTCCTCTAAATAATGATTCAAAACTTAATAATTAACGTACTTTAATAAATAAAAAATAACAAAAATAATTAAAAAAATTTCAGAAAACTTACAATTTCTTGAGCTAAATGAGAGCTAAGGTGAAGAAGGGAAGAATGTTGTCTCCAAATGAAGAAGAAATGGCCGAAAACTGTCAAAAACAGACCTGCAACCGACGAAAACAGCAGCGGCCAGTAGGAGAAAACGAGTATACAGCAGCGGGAGTAAATGAGAAAGAAGAAGAATAGTGCGCGCGTTAGGGTTATAAAGACCTTTACAGGCGTTTTTAAGTGACTTTTATCGGTGTTTGTATAAATACCAGTAAAACACTGTTTCAGCAGCGTTTTATTTAAGTATTTACCAGCGTTTATATAAATATCGGTAAATATTGGGCTTTCAGCGACAATTTTTTGTCATCTCATGAATTCGCCGATATAAACTACTTAGAGTGCATTTTTTGTGGCGTTTTATTAAAACGTCGCTAAAATTTATGCTTTTAGCGGTATTTGGGTAAACGCCACTATATTTCCTTTCTCTTGTAGTGTTATAAGGTTGGAAGTGTTTTAGGTGAAAATTATTTGCATATACTGTATGTTACCTTGTTTGCTTGGTTGTTATAGATGGTTAGTAGTACAGAAACATACTGATCCCATTCAAAATGCAGTGAAATATGTTCAACGTTCTCTATCTCGGTTGAAAAAATTGAAATTATGCGTGAAGAAAGAGAAAATTCAAATTAGGACTTTTTATTTCTAGATGTAGCTATTTGGTGAAACTCTAGGTATTTCAGATTGGATACGATTAGAAAGCCTTTTGACAAAATCTTAGACACCTTTTATGAACTAACAATGATAAGACGATTATGTCCTCGTAAAAATTTCGTAGAGGTAATTCAGTACGGCAAATTAATGCTTGGACAGTCCAACCAAGACCTCAAGCATTCATATTTTGCAAATGCCAGACGGCACACGGCAATACAAAAGGGGAAAAAAAAATCTATTTAATGATGGCTGCTTAATTGTGGTAAGGTTAAGCGACAGTCGCCTCCCGTTCATCGCTATAAATAATCAAATCTCATCCATCTGATTTAACCTGTATTTCTCTAAGTAAGAAAAGTATGGATTTCATATTTAGCTGTATAACATGGCTTCTCTTCATTTGGGTTTCAATAATAGCCCTGAACTCCATTTGCAGAGGAACCAAACGAGCTTCTATAAAGTTTCCTCCAGGACCCAACAAACTCCCTATCATCGGAAACCTTTTAGCTCTTGGTGAAAAACCTCACAGGTCTTTAGCCGACCTCGCCAAGATTCATGGCTCCATAATGAGTCTTAAGCTCGGCCAGTTGACCACCCTAGTCATTTCTTCCGAATCCATGGCCAAACAAGTCCTTCAAATTCACGATTCATCTTTCTGTAATCGTTTCGTTCCCGACGCCATCCGCGCGCACCGGCATGATGACTTCAGCATGGCTTGGCTTCCGGCCTCTACCGCGTGGAGAAGTCTCAGGAAAATCAGCAATTTGCATATTTTCACCACTGAGAAACTTGAAGCCAATCAAAATCTCCGGCACAAGAAAGTGCAGGAACTCCTTTCTTATGTTGAAGAAAATTGCCATGCCGGTAAAGCCATAGATATCGGTCGATCAGCTTTCTGTACTAGTCTTAATTTGATATCAAACACTATGTTCTCCGTTGATTTGGCTGATCCTAAATCAGAGTTTAGGGAGCTGGTGTGGAGTATTATGGTAGAAGCCGGAAAGCCTAACGTGGCGGATTACTTTCCTTTGCTGAAAAAGTTTGACCCTCAAGGGATAAAACGTCGCTTGACGATTCACTTTGGGAAGATGTTGGAGCTCTTTGATCGCATGATTGATCAACGCTTGAAGCTGAGAGAAGTCCCTGGTTATGTTAAAAGCAATGACATGTTGGAGACTCTTCTCAACATCATGGAAGACAAAACTGAAGCTTCCAACAGAGATTACATGAAGCATTTATTTCTGGTTTGTGTTTCTTTTAGCCTCTCCAACACCTGCCCAATTACAATATATTGTCAGTTTTTTTTTTTTTTTTTTTAACCTCAAACAGTCAACTTAATTTAATTTCAAATATGAAATCTTCTTGGGTTCGAACAAAAGGAGATGCACTCTGAGTCCTACTGTTTGGGATGGGAATAGGAGATGAGTACATCACATTATTCAGATCCTTAATTCATTTTCTAGATTTATATTAAGATGGTTTACTCTAAGTCCTCCTACTTAAAAAAGAGGGTAGACGGCGACCTCTGAGTTTCCCTTTTGAGGTGGCGAAGAGACGAATCCTACGATATCTTTACAAATATTCTTTCTTTAACAGGATTTATTTGCTGCTGGTACTGACACAACTTCCAGCACACTGGAATGGGCAATGGCGGAACTCCTCCGTAATCCTGAAGCCTTATCAAAAGCCCGATTAGAGCTGGAGCAAACTGTAGGCAAAGGAAACCCAGTTGTGGAATCAGACATCACTCAGTTACCTTACATACAAGCAATCATCAAAGAAACTTTAAGAATGCATCCACCTGTTCCCTTTCTGATTCCCCGCAAATCCTTGACAGACATCGAAGTCAACGGCTTCACAGTCCCAAAGGATGCCCAAGTTTTAGTCAACGTATGGGCAATTGGCAGAGACGCAAACATATGGGACAACCCCAATACTTTTCGCCCCGAAAGATTCATGGGGTTGGATGTTGATGTCAAAGGCAGAAATTTCGAGCTCATTCCGTTCGGTGGGGGGCGGCGAATCTGCCCTGGATTGCCACTGGCAATCAGAATGCTGCATTTAATGTTGGCTTCACTTCTTCACGCCTTTGATTGGAAACTTGAAGATGGCATTACGCCAGAGAAAATGGACATGAAAGACAAGTTTGGCATCACTCTACAGAAGGCACAGCCGCTTCTTGCCATCCCTGTTGCGTGCAAGTAGTATAAGTTTGAGTTTCCAGCCAGTAAATAATCTTTGTATGTTCATGTTTAATAAAGTGATTGTAATTCTTCTTGATTTGAAATATAATCACATGATGGACTCGTGATGTTAATCAGCCTCACTAGTTCACAAGAGCGCCGTATTTGAGCAAAAATATCTACAAATATATGTGGTTCATAAGAGTGCCGTATTTGAGCAAAAATATCTACAAATATATGACTGGTTCATAAGAGCGCCGTATTTGACCAAAAATATCTACAAATATATGTCTAATAATCAACTTTTATTTCTTAACAAGAAAGATAATATTAATATTAATATTTTTGTAGTGGAAGGATAATAGTAACAATCTCTTATTTGCTAGCACAGCACATTGGACAAATTTTATATTATACTTATTTCTCTTTTTTTAATGCAATAGTTTAGATACATGAATTTGAATAAATGTTAGATACAGAGTCAACTTAATTGAAAGAGGTTGAAATTAGGTCAGGTGAAGTTTTCAGTAAAAAAATTTAAAGTTTAGAAGGTTTAAGGGAGGACGAGAATTAAAATAAGGAGATAAAATGTAATTTTTCATAGATTTTGGAGGAGCCACTTGTGTTTAGAATCTAGGCAATATGGATGGATTTTCCATAACATTTTGAGTACGAATATTATTTAACTAGAATTCTTCGACAAATTATTCAATTAATGAACCTATAAGGATCTACGGAACAAGAAATCAAGAAGAAAGTATCAGGAGAATTCTTTGAAGATGGAGAGAGAGATGGAACTGATTTTCATTAATATTTTGAAAAATGAACAATTTCTTTTTATATGTAATGGAAAACATCCCATTCCATTACTTTTGAAGCTTTATTAGTAACTCCATTAAACATATTTTGCTAGAGATTAGCAAAAAGCTAATTAGGAGTTATTATGAGTGTCAATCGTACATATAATTCCATAGTCAATTTATAAAGTTTTAGAAGGTAACTTGACCATTTTACCCTCATTACATTCATATTTTGAAATCATAAGTTTTCATGTTTGGTTTTGAACGAAATGAGGAATTCAATGTGAATTCAATAGAAATCAAATCAAAAATATACGAAGGACTAGTTGGTGGTTTGAATTTAATTCGAGGAATAATAAGTGACTGAAGCACAAAAAAATAAGGAGAGCATTACATGCTATAGCAGGAGAACAAGGATTTTCAATAAGTTTGAGATTTATGATGTAAGAGTCTTTAAAAAAAGTTGAAATAAACATCTCAAGCTTTTCAGAAATTTATTATAGGGAAAAATCTGAGTTTGTTCGGGTCTTCAACCATTGTTGCAAATTTAGGTTTTTTCGGTAAAATTCTGTGTCTGACCACTAAGGATTAAAATGGTCATATGATTCCAAAGTCCAAATTGAGTGATTCAAAAGCCAAATTAAAATAGACATCCAAGGCTACAACTTTCATGAAGACCAAGGATTCAAAGGATTCAAATTCTAGAATTTAGAAGTCACGCTACAGTGCCAGACGTAAGAAAATACTAAGGGTTATAGCCTAACATTGCAACGCCCAAGCATGATAAAATCCTACAAATTACAAAAGCAACAAGCTGATGCCCTAGGTTGTAGCTTTACACCGTTTAAAAGCAATCTATGTTTTTGGCACCTTGTTTCCCAACGCTACACTATATATATTGTTGTATACTTGCTTAGTGAAAAGAGGGGGTTACCTCAGGACTTTCTTAAAGAGATTTTTCATATTCTTTTGAGTTGTTATTCATATGGTTTTAGGACTTAATTTAATTTAACATTAAGGCTTGTGATTTGGAAAAGATTTTAAAGAGATTTCGATAAAAATTCAAGGATTCCATCTAATTTTATCTTTAAAGTCAGTCTCTTTTCTTAAATTTGTATGATTATTTTTTCTATACGATGAACTAAATCTTCTTTGTTAAGACTAAAGCTAGCTAATTCATGAATTTATCGTGTTTCTTGATTGAGATTGAAGAACATGTTATTTCATGATGAGTTTATGTTTTGAACTTAATGTGTGTTAGAAACTTGATCAATTTTTAATAAGATTTCTATTGTATAATTGAGATCGAGTGATGATATTAAATAAAAGCTGTAATAATACAAACTATGAATCAATTGAATAGAGAGATATATGAGTTGATATATGCAATAGTCATAAACATAATATACTTGAGTTGAAAGCTTGTGGATTCCATAGAGTGTTAATGCATTTTTATATAATCAAATCTATATAGAGATATATAGGTTATTAAACTATGAAATAGGATTGATATTGCTTAAGAAAGAATATTGATTAAATTAGGGAGTTTCGTCGCATGAATAACATAATATTTCAGTCGTATAATAAGTCTACCTTGAAGTGGATTAGCAAATTCGAAGTTTTAGTTTCTTCTCTCATATTATTCTTCTCATTGAATTGATTATGTTAAGTTGTTCATTGTTTTGCTTTTGTTCTCATTTTAGTTCTAGATTTACTTTCAGCTCGAATTTGTTTGTCTAGATAAAGTTAAGGGTAATACTATCTTTGTAATTGCTTATGCAATCTTAGGAATACAACAATCTAAAATATTCTCTTTATTAGTCGGACCTAGTGCACTTATTACGAAGTTAAAGTTAAAACTAATGCATCATACTTATTTTACAATTGAAAAGCATAGACATCATTTAATAGCGTTAGGACCTTTTTTAAGTTTTGTATATCTCTTGTAAGTGTAGAAGAATGGATTTGGCATCCATATCTTCATAATGCATCTACAGCTCAGGTGACATGAAAGCTAGCATTAGGCACCGGACTTTTATATAGACCTTCTAATACTTGTGATAAGCATCGAAAACTTTAATGATGGAATTGGGACCAAGTTCTGAAGGAGTTTCACCATTGAGGACATACAACCTCTTTTCTTGATGGAGGGCAACTTGTAAAATCCTATACTAATCAAGAAAACTAATGCCTTCCAACCTGTTCTCTTTTGCCAGAATTAGACGTAACAATTTATTTGTGATGGCGATAAATAATGATTTACAAAAGTATAGAAAAGTAGATTACTTAATTATTTCAATTGTTTAATCGGTTTTTATTAAATGCTTCCATTATTTTCCTCAAACTAGCAACCCTCATTATTGTACTCAAGAGGTCCTAGTAAACTCCTTAGTAAACCTAAATCCTATTAAGTTGACTTAACCTTCATTTGGTAAGCAAGCTAAGGAAACCCGAATATGTAGGTAATTAAACCAATCAATAAAAGCCTATGATCTCAAGTTAGGTTTTACTCTAACAAACCATGCAAGCCTCAATAGCGATTCTCAGTATTAGTAGGTTAGATACTACATACCCCACATATTGAAAAATACGTCCTCACTCAGCCTCTAATAAATTTCACCTCCATTTTGGCAAACAAGCTACTTTATATTAGTTAAATCTAACTTAATATAGCTAGCAACCAATATTCCACCTAGAAATGGGTTGCCTTTTACTTTAACGAATAAGGTTGCCACAAACAGAAGTATGTCTTAATAATGTTCTGTTAGAAGGCTTCTTATTTTGATTTAATATTTAATAAAGGGTTTGTTAATTAAGCCCCATTAATTTTAGTCTACATGTAAGGTGAAATTTGTAATATATGAAATTGACCTAGCATGAAAACTAAATAAGGCATAAAATAAATCTATTGGTATGCAAGTTAACTAATGTCCGGCTCCTGGGCCAAAGGGACTGACTAATAAATATAGTTTTATTCATCAATTTCAAGACTTTATGTATATTGCTCCCACTTCACTTGTTTGGGATCTTCAAGTAATATACAAGGTTTTACCTTCTAGTCACATATTTCTACGAAAATTACAAATAACTCCTATTTTACATTTTACATAGTAAAATAAAAAACCTCGAGTTGCATTCAAAGGGAGGGAGGTGAGAAAAAAAATTATATCAAAAGATTCATAAGAAAAGATAAGACGTGTAGGTCCTATTTTAATAAATTACAAACATACATTCCTTAAAACCAAAACCATATATTGGTAAGTCTTACTCATATATTGGCCATCATACATATATATCATCAAATATACATATATACAATTAAAATTAATAAAATTCATTTTAATTAATTAACCATATGAAATTTGTTTTAGTCCTAGTAGTTTTATAAAATTGTATGGACCCATAAACTTTGTAAAACCTATAATTTAACTCTTGGCAATCAACACAAGGTCAAATGCAAATTCTACGTTAGTCACTTGCATGAAGCAACAACTTCACAACCATGACAATGGCTCTTATGAGTATTATATGCCACGTATAAACATGAGATCACCAAGTTTTGGAATCATTTTAAATTCCAAAAGCCCGTGTGTAGGACCCGCTACCCCGAGTACCCCTGCTGCTAAAGGAAACTGATCTTTTATTAAATAAACTGAAAACTGGGTACCCGAGACGGGAATCCTACGAAAAAGAAAGCCTGCTGACTAGATTACATTGCACGCGGAAGCTGAACTGAAATTGAAATATACAATGAGCCCAACTGGCTTTATATATATATATAATTAACTGTTCTGTACATCTGAATACATTTACACTTCTGTACAAGACCTCACAGGTCCAAAACTGAAAGAAAGTATAAGTACATGCTGAAAAGGGTGTGTGTGTGGGTCCTCTCTCACCAGCCTCGGTCCACCCGCTCCTCACCAGCAACACACTAACCTGAAAAAGGAAGGAAGGAGGAAAAGAATGAGTGATAAAGATCACCCAGTAAGCAATCCCTACTTCCCTCAACCCAACCAAGCACAAACAAGGGCATACATACCTGATCTCGGCCCTATCATACATCTATGCGCTTGCGGGTGCTAAAACTGAATACTGGATTCACTGTTCTTCTTATTAATTACATTCTGAAATGTATGTTATGACATGGTAACTGAAATCTGAAAATGCATGCATGTCAAACTCTATATATGTACCCGAAGGTACCTGCTGTGCTGATCAGGCTGATGAACGTAGGGATTCGACATCCTGGCCAAGTGGGTTGAACATTCTAGCTACTGGCTAGAAAGCTGAAAACTGAAATGCTGAGCAGACTGACTGGTGTCAGAATGCTGGGTCCCACAGATGCCCCCTCGAGTTCACCCCAAAACTGAAACTCATACATTAGGTCCTGACTGCTAAAATCTACTGAATTCGGATCCCTGGATCCTCTTTCAGGCTACATGTTGTGTCATGCTATGCATATGCTGCATTCTTATCTGAAATCTGGATTATCTGATGTCAATTAGCCTTTGGATGGATTACCAAACCTTTAATAATCAATTTCTGCCTTTTCTGGGAAAAGAATACTGGAGCACGGGCGTGCAAAGCAATCGCACGGGCGTGCACTCGCACACACGGTCGTGCTGAGCACAAGCACACGAGCGTGTGCCCAGACACACGGGACCGTGCCCCGGTCGTGTGCCTGGTCGTGCAGCTCTCGGGAATTTCTGGCCATTTCACGCAAACAAAGGACACACGACCGTGTCCCTCAGGACACACGGTCGTGTCCTCAGCTTTTCAGACCGTGTGCACTTCGTGCACACAGTCGTGCCTTCGTAGAGACAAAGGCACACGGGCGTGCTCTTGCGGGCTCACGACCGTGCGTCTCGTCCTGCTCAGACATGGCACGTCTGAATCAACTGGAAACCAACCCAAAACCCATCCAATCTGAAATTAAACATAACCAAGCATCCAAAGCACTTCAATATACATATTCCCATCATCAATTTCATCATTCATCAAACATCAAGCATTTCACCATACAAATCTGAGATTTCTCTCACTAACACACACAACTGAACAAGCATGCGTCTGAATGGGAAAATCATCAAAACAAATCATCCTATCATCATCATAGCATCATGCAAGCATACACACATGTTCTAATATGCTGGAAACGCTGGCAAACATTTCCAAGCATCACCAAACAAGCTGGGAACACTGAAAGAAGTAAGAGAAAACTTACCTCTCGACATGGCTGCTGGAAGACTATCTCTCACGCTGATCTCTCTGATCTCTAGCGGGAATGAGAGCCGCTGGATGCTGGATTTCATGCCTAAGGCTGGGAATCGCTGAAAAAGGAGAGAAGAAATGGCTGAAACGGGTGAGAATGCAATAACTCTCTCGTCTCTCACTTTTCTACCCACTTGCACGGGCGTGCAGGGAAGAAGCACGGGAGTGCACCAAGGGAAAATGGAGGAAATCCATTTCCCGCGCTTCACATGATTGAAACCTCCCTAAAGGAATCATACGAAGGCCACACAGCTCTGGAAAACTACCATCTCACCCCTGAACTCTTCTAGACTCCCAAACTATTCCTGAATTCTATTTCTAACCCCAAAACTCTACCCCTAAGGGCTTTCTAAAACCTGGGATGCTACACCGTGCGGGTAGTGTCATAGGATGTGCACAACTATGTTTATAGGTAATGTTTAGTATATGTACGAGCATTAACTAAATGTTTAGGAGTGTACATAGCCTCACGGGATGAATTCATAGGGTATGACCTTGTGAATTACACTTGAGTCATGCCTGTGGCTTCATATATTTATGGTCATGACAAATACGATTTCCAAAAATTCTAATGACAAAATTCACCAAGAATCCACCCATATATCACACCCGATGTAAGAAATAACCAAAATTAGCATGATATCCAATAGTCATGTTAGGTAACACTTCCATCACACACAAAAACACATAATGAAAGTGGTTTCATGCAATAATGCCAAACCAAGCACTCAACCACGCCTACAACAAACTGATCCCCAATCCAATATTATTAAGTAAAACATAAAAAATAAAGCTCAACAAAGATCATAGTTTACATTATTAATCCATTAACATGTTATATGCAATTTTAAAATCCGATGATATGCAATTAATCAACCAAAACAAAAATGCAAGTAAATATTTCCACAATATGAAAACAGAAGCTCCTGTACAGCTATAAGGAACCTGGAGTGGCCAAAAGAACAACCATGCAATAGATTATAAAAACTAATTCAAAGTTCTAGGTCCTAATGGCAAGTTCACTATTTTTCTCTAAAACAAAAATAAAAACATGTTATCATAAACACAGAGGGTTTACAGATTGTAACATACTTATTTTTTATATATATAATTTTTTTTTATAAATATGTCACATATTAAAGTTACAAAATTACTTTTATACGTGCAAGGCACAGAGTAAACATATACTTAACTCATGCATAACTGGACATGAAATTTACTTAAACATAACATAAACTAATTTTTGAATAATACCTACTAATTTTATTAATGTTACATAAATTACGGAACATAAAACTATTTACAAAAGTAAACCTTATTAATAGAATTGTTTTGAAAACGTTATCCTAAAATACATCATTATATCACTTATATTATTGCCTTGATATCAACAGCCACACGTGCAACTACTCGCTAACATAACCTGTATGAGATAATAAATTGGAATGAATGACATATCATTTAGCAAGTAGAAACCTAAACCTTAACCTGAGTTCGTAGTCATGTCTTACAAGTATTACATATCTTCACTTATTCTTTCTTTAAATCTTAAGTTATAATCTTTCCATTTTTTTTTTAAAATATAATTCTTCTTACTTTTATCTTATGTAGCATGCATGCTATGTTGAGCTATGACATGGATTGCATGTTAAATTGTGCTAAAATCATAATTTAGTCGAAAGCTTACTTTGCATAAAACTAATAAAAATTTTATCATAAACCTTTCATAGACGATCCAAAGATCTTATCATAAAAATATATGCTATACAGACTAATGAACATAGGCAGTTGGTGCCCTGGTCTTGTGCGTTCAACTAATGCATTACTAATACTATCTCAACGAGTTTAGCCAATGGCAATGTATTTTCTAACAAGTGTTGGTTTCCCTATCTAATAGGTATCCAAACCCATAAATGTCCTCTCGTATCCATCCCTAAAGATGTCTAGAATATCATATTTTCTATTTTCATAAAACATGAAAAATCATGCAAAGAATCATTTCTTTTCTTTTCTTTGGCACACCATTGCATATAGTACTCTCATGAATTTTATCATGCATAAGTTATATTCAATTTCCTTTAAATTCTTTTAATTTCTCTTAATTCTTCATTATAGCTTATTATGCATGGTTGTATATTCCAAGGCTACATAATTGTGACACTTGCTTTTCTCACTTGTACATACTAGTTATTCACTACCGTGACAACACATGTCTCATGATCATATCTCACCAATGTATGGTCATGACCACTAGGTGGCAATCAAATATCAACTTTTTCTAATTGCGCTTGTGCATTACTAGCATTGCACAATCGTAATGCAACAAATTACATGTATACAAATGTGTATATCTCATATGTAGGGTCATCTATCATATTCTTTTTCAAAACTCAGAGCAAAACATTCGAGATCTGAATCCAAACATAACCAAATCTAATAATTCTATATTCATTTTATTCATACAACATTATACTCTTATTATCATCTTCAAAATCATCAATTCATGCATTAAATATAGTCAAAATCATCAATTACAAAAGTTAATTATCAATATCATTATATCATGTTCACCAACCTTCAAACCTAGATTCTCACTCAGTTATTGTAATCAAGCTTACAAAATTACAGTTCTAAAATCAATTCTTACACTACAAGATCAAACCTATAACATGTTTCGTCTATCTCTATTCCATCAGATAACATACTTTTTATTATCATACGAAAGACATTAGATCAAGGTAAGATCTCTACTTACTTGTTAGCTTATTTCTTTGCTTCATCTCTCATCTTCAAAGTCTGGCCAAATCATAACAATTGGAGTTCTCTTTGCATGTTTCACGCTTTTCAATGGGCTATGATAAATGAAACTTCAAATCCAAGCTTCTTTATATATGTAATGCACAAGCTAAAACTATACAACCAAGTACTACTTTCATGTACAGTCGTACATTATGCTAAAATTAAATATCTCACAATTTTCTATGTTGTACAAATGGTAAACAAGCCAAAAGACCATTTCCCCCTTAATACTAATTCTAATTAGTTTTAAAACATTAAAAACACTAATTTTACCATTTTTACTCTCCAAAATACTCTTACTTAAAACTCAGGTTATTACAATTCTCCCCCTTTTTAAAAAATTTTGTCCTTGAGATTTAGTCCAACAACTCGAGAAACCTCTACCTATACTCGGTCTTAACCTCTTAAGTAGCCTTCTTATATCTCTAATTTCTTCTCGAAACCTTTGCCAATGATATCTCTTTGCTCTGTATGAAATGATTCGACAATCTAAAATCCTCATCGATCGCTTTTAATAACTCAACTCATTTGTAAGCTCAACTTTCTGTATCTTTAATACATGTGATAGATCCGCTACATCCTTCCCCAACAAGGATACAAGGAATCTTCAATCCATACTAATAAGGATTGCCAACCTATAAGTTGCCTTACCTAATTTCTCCAAAACCTTATATGACCCAATATATCAAAGAGCTAATTTGCCTTTCTACCAAATCTTATAACTTATTTATACAAAGCCACTTTCTAAAATACCTTATCAACAATTTGAAACTCTACTTTCTTAAACTTTTTATCTTTAAAACTCTTTTGCTGATCTTGAGCTTAGTTTGTACAATTTCTAATCAACTGAACTTGCTCAATCATCATCTGAGTCATCTCAATACCTATGTTTGATCTAATGATTCTTTCTCAGTAATCTTATCCTAATATGAAGGAGACTTATATCTCTTACCATTAAAGCCTTATATAAAGCCATCTAAATAGTAAATTGATAGTTATAATTATATGCAAACTCCATGAAAGGTAACAATTTATAGCATGATTTGATCCATTAATTTATAATTGTTGGTTCGACTTCATTTCCTTGCCAGCCTGAGGGCTTTCAATTCTTCGAGCATTAGTCGAGGGATGCTGGAAGGCCCCGCTTCATGGGTCATTCCAAAAAGATTCGTAGCGTAAATCTGCACTAAAGAAGGAAAGAGAAAACGACTTTTCCTCCTATGGGAAGCAAAGAAACAAGAGTAGATGTGGTGATTGGACCGTTGGATAGAGACGAAGCGTGTACCGACTACTTTCTTTGCTCCATCAAAATCGTTCTTATAGGTTTTTAATACTATCATACAAGATGTCGCTTAGGTGTATAGTCATCGTCTTTGGTTTTATGAATATCTGAAATCATTGATGGCGTGACCAAGTGACACAGGTGAACAAATAGATTCTATTTCGGAGAAAGAAACTCAACTCAACCTAACTGGCCTTATGATCCATATAATATATTCTCAAAATATTCTCTAACATCTGTTAGTCCTGTCAGTCTTACCATCAATCTGTGGATGATAAGCTATTCTAAAACTCAACCTAGTATATAAAGACCTATTAAAACTCCTTTAGAATGTAGATATAAATCTCAAATCCTAATCTGACAAAATAGTTTTAAGGACACCATACAATCTGATAATCTCTCTAATGTAAATATGACCCAACTGATCAATTGACATGTTGACTTTAATAAAGAAGAAATAAGTAAACTTAGTAAATTTGTTCACTATTACCCATAATCTATTATAACCCTACAGCATTCTAGGAAAGCCTATAATAAAATCCATAGAAATGCTCTCCTATTTCCATTCAAGAATGTTCAACGATTGTAACAACCTTAAAGGTCTCTAATGCTCGGCCTTAACCTGTTGAATAGTCAAACACTTGGCCACAAAATCAGCTATATCTTTTTTTATACCAAACCGCCAAAACCTTCTCTTAAAATCTTGGTACATTTTAATTCTCCTTGAATAAGCCATATACATTACACTATAAGCCTTAGACAAGATCTTTTATCTCAAACTATCATCTTTAGGCATATATACTCTATCCCTGTGTAACCCGAAATTAGTAGTTAATCTATCTCTAACTTTCTGAACCAGTTTTTGAGACTACTCATTTGATAATTGTCTAACCTAAAATATCATTTAATAGTGTTGACCTAGTTTATAGTCTTGAAAGCCCAACTATCATAATCTCAATCTGTTCACTATAAATATCACGTTGAATCTCTTTTTGCATCGAAACCCTTAGATAAAACTACTTTTTTATTTAAATCATTTGCAACCATATTATCTTTGCTAGGATAATACTTAATCTCATAATCATAATTTTTAACCAACTTCAACCACCTATGTTATCTCATATTAAACTTCTTTTGAGGAAAAATGCTTCAAACTCTTATGATCTGTAAATAATGCCTTTAAATGTTCAATACAAATACTACAATAGCTAACTTTGAATCATGAGTGCCATATCTTGACTTATAATTTTTTAACTATCTCGAAACATATGTTATCACTTTACCATTCTACTTCAAAACTTCACCAATATAATGATAAGAAACTTTGATGTAAACATCATACTTTAAATCCTCCTCAAGCAAAGCCAACACCAAAACACTAGTCAACCTCTTTTTTAACTCCTAAAAACTATCCTCACACTTATTAAACCACCTAAAAGGAATCTTTTTTCTTGTTAAAGTAGTCAACACTCTAGCCAACTTAGAAAACCCTTTAATAAACCTCCAATAATAACCAACCAGCCCAAAGAATATCCTAACCTCTTTAACTGTCCTTTTCCTTTACCAACTTACCCTAGCCTTCTTCTCATTTGGATCTACAATATATTATTAGTTAATACCACATGACCAAAAAATGCTACACTATCCAGTCAAAATTCACATTTAGAAAATTAATCATGCAACCATTTCTCTTTTAGTCTTTGCAATACAATCCTTACATGTTGCTCATACTTCTCCTTACTTATTAAGTACATCAGAATGTTGTTAATGAACACTACTACAAATTTATCTAATCAATCCTAGAATACCCTATTCATCATATCTATGAACACAATTATAGTATTATTCAAGGCAAATGACATTACCATAAACTTTTAATGACTATATCTAGCCTTGAAAGTCGTCTTAACCATATTTTTATCAACCACTCTAATCTGATGGTAACCTAACCTTAAGTTAATCTTAGAAAACACCATAACTTCTTTCTACTGATCAAACATATCATTAATCTAACGTAAAAGATACTTATTGTTGTTTATCACCTTATTCAACTTTCAATAGTCTATTCATATCCTTATCGACCCATCTTTCTTTTTAAGAAATAATATCATAGCCTTTTATGGTAAATGACTCGATCTATTAAATCTCTTATCAACTAACTCTTGCAATTACTTTTTCAACCCTTATAACTCAGTTAGATTCATCATATATGGTGACCTAGAAATTAAAGTTATACTAAGTAGCAACTTAATACTAAAATTTATCTTCTTTTTAAAGCCAACCTTAGAAGGTGATTAGGAAACATATCGAAAAACACCTAAACTATTAACACCCCTTCTATTCTCAAACTTGGTTCACCTTTACACATAATATTAGCTAGATGTATAAAACATCTCTTACTGAACCTCTTTCTAGCTTTAAAACAGGATATCATCGTATTTTGAACTTTACCCTCTCCAAATATAAACTTCTCACCGTTACTAAAATGAAATCTAACTTTTCTCTTTCTACAATCAATCTCAACACCATATCTTTCCAAAAAAAGTCTATAACCAGAATGATATCAAAATCAAGCTTCTTTATCACATTCAAATCCATCTCTAAAGTCCTACCATACAATACTATCGACTATTTCACCAATATCTAATCACTTATCACCATATTATTATTTAACAACTCAATACTAACATTGCGATCTACCATTATAAGAATTTAAACTTAATTTGTCTATAATATTTTTAGCAACAAAATAATATGTAACAACATAATCAACTAAAGCAAACAAAGGAGTATTATAAAATAATAAATGACATAGAATTACTAATGGATTATCATTCACCTATTGCTACCTTATAGCAAATATTAAAGCCTTGCCTCTTTTTTATTGAGCATTACAACATCTCTACTAAAAAGACACTTAGACACTCTATGACCTAGTTGCTTGCATATGAAACACATATTTCATCCTAACAGATAGTCTTTTGGATGTTTCTTTTGACATTTAGAACATTATGGTGACTTCACTCAAACTTTCTTATTAACTTTGAAATTTTCTTATTCTAAATCAATCTTTTACCCTTATCTATATTACTGTTCTCAGCAAACATAGCTATCTTTTTTAAACACACCTTAGACATTAGAACTCTACCTAATGCCTCACTATATTTCTACAATGGATAAGCACCCATCATCATATCTCCTATTATAACTGGGTGAAGGCCATGCACAAATTTTTAAATTTCCCTCTTCTTAGATCCAACCAAACCAATAGCATACCTAGCCAATGAATTAAAACTTGTGGTATATTTCTCAATAGAGCTACCACCTTGATTTAACTATATAAACTCTTGAGCTTTGGTATATGTCAAGTCTACACTTTGAAATATATCATCAAACATTTTCTAAAATTCCCTCTAGCTTAATCATGACATATCCATTGACATCTTAGTCAAATTCTATTAAACTTTAGCATCTCTTTTTAGCTAATAGACTATATACTATGTTTTTTCCCTATCACTCATCCTAAATAACCCAATAGCACTTTCTAATGACTTTATCCACTCTTTATAAATGATTGGATCTCTTGAATCATCAAATTCTATGGCTAATATACCCAAGGTAAACTATATATTAAATGTAACCTCTTCCAACCATGATGTGATGGCTCATCTATCTCTATACCATAACTCAATCTCAGTCTCCTATCTATAATCAACCCTTGATCCCTATCCCTAAAAGCCTCTCAAATCATCTTTCTCATATCAATAGCATTTAAACTAGTTAAAAGTATAGGGAAACCTCTAATAAAAATAACTCTAATAGAACCTTGACTCTCAACTACCTTTTCTCTAACTCTCAAAATTCTCAAACATTTATTCTTCCTTATTTTCAAATTTTCATTAATAATTAGTTAATTAGAGATAATTTATATTATAAAGAATCAAATTTTTATAGTGAATAGGTACAGTGAGTACTAACTATCAAGGAGACTTCTTAGACTCTTAACCAAATATATTTTTGAAAATAATTTATCTTTGAAAATACTCAAAATATAATTTTAAAATAATTTTCCCAATATGTTGCCCTTATACCAACTAATATGTAATATACTTATTTTTTGTGTATGTGTGTGTGTGTGTGTGTGTGTGTGTGTATATATGTGTCACATATTGAAATTACAAAATTACTTTAATATATACATGGTACAAAATAAACATATACTTTACTTATACATAACTAGATACGAAATTTACTTAAACATAACATAAACTAATTTTTGAATAATACCTATTTATTTTATTAACATAACATAAATTGTAAAACATAAAACTATTTAGAAAAGTAAACCTTATTTACAAAAATTGTTTTGAAAACGTTACGTTAACATATATCATTACATCAGTTATACCATTGCCCTAATGTCAATAGCCACATGTGCAACTGCTCATTAGCATAACTTACATGTGATAATGAATTGGAATAAGTAACAAATCACTCAACAAGTAGAAACTTGAACCTTTACTTGAGTTCATAGTCATGTCTTACAAGTCTTACATATCTTCACATAATCTTTCTTTAAATCTTAAGTTATAATCATTTCATATTTCTTATAAATTTTGCCTTAATTTATTAGGTAATTCTTCTTACTTTTATCTTATGTTACAAGCATGCTAGGTCATGCTATGATATGGACGTCATGGTAAATCATGCTAAATTCATAACTTAGTTAAATGCTTACTTTTTGCAAAACTTGTTTAAACTTTAATAATAAAACTTTTTTTAAAACTTTCATCATAAAACTTTCATAAACCTTTCATAGTCGATCTAAAGATCTTATTATAAAACTTAATATAATTAATTTGAAAATCTCATCATAAAAACATATATTGATCAAATTAATGAACATAGCAATTTAAAACCCTGTACTTATGAGCTCTACTAATGCCTGATCAGTACTTTCCCTCATGAGTTCAACTAATGGTAATGACCTCTCTAATAAACATTAGTTTCCTTCTCTAATAAATACTGGTTTCCTTCTGTAATGGACGTGCTAACCCATAGATGTCCTCTCATATCTAGCCCTAAAAAATGTCTAGAATATCATATTTTCTACTTTATAAAAACATGAAAAGTCATGTAAAAAAATCTTTTTTTTTTCTTTTTTTCATGCTAAATCTCTTATTTCTTTGGCATGCCATGACATTTAATGATCTCTCGTATTTTATCATGTATAAGTCATATTTAATTTCCTTTAAATTCTATAATTTCTCTTAATACTTCATTATAACTCACTGTGTATGGTCATACATCAAAAGGATACACGGTTATGACATTTACTATTCTCACTCATACATACTAGTTATTCACAATCATAATAACATATGGCTCATAATCGTATATCATCAATGTACGTGACCACTATACAATAACCAAACATCAACTTTCTCCAATTATGCTCATGCATTCCCAATAATACACATCCACAACACTGTAAATTATATGTATATGGGCATGTACCTCTCACATGCATAATTACATATCACATTCTACTTTGATGCTCATAACCAAAACAACTCTGATCTTCTAGATTCATTTTATTCATACAACATCGTACTCTCATTATCATGTTTAAACATCACTAAATCATGCATTAAACATAATCAAAATCATCAATTACATAAGTTAATTATCAATATCATTATATCATATTCACTAACCTTCAAACCTAGATTCTCATTTAGTTATTGTAATTCAAGCTTATGAAATTAGAAATCTACAATCAATTCAAACATACAACACTGAATTGTATCCTTTCACCTTAAGATCAAACCTAGAATATGTTTTTTTAATCATCACTCTGTCACATGACATACTTCTTATTATCATGTGAAATTAAGCTTATGAAAAAAATCAAATACATTTATAATCATTTAATCATCATCAATTAATCATTAAACATCATCAAACTTCAAGATCATGCCTTAAATACAAACATCAAAGATGAGCACACCAGATCAATGTAAGATCCTTACTTACTTGTTAGCTTATTTCTTTCCTCTCTCTCTCTCTCTCTCTCTCTCTCTCTCTCTCTTTTTCAAAATTTAGCCAAATCACGATGATTTAAGCTATCCTTGCAACTTCTTGCTCCTTGATTCTCACTCTTTAGAATAATCTAATTTTTAATGGGCTATGATAGATGAAATTTCAAATACAAGCTTCTTTATATAGGTGACATACAAGCTACAGATGTATGATGGTGCATCACTCATGTGTATGATCATACATGGCATTGAAATTAAATATCCTTCTACTTTCTGTGTTGCACACATGGTAGCCCAACCTATTGACACATAAACAACCCAAAACATGCCAAACAACCATTTTATCCCTATTACTAATTCTAATTAATTTTAAAACATTAAAATACTAATTTTATCTTTTTAACTCTTTAAAATACCCTTACCAAAAACTTAGCCCATTACATAGATTGTGTACCTATGTTTGAAGGTTCCTTCAAATCTTTATATGGCTTAGAATTTAGTGTCCTAACATCTCATAAGTCGTTGACACTCATGGTAATTCATAAGAAGAAAATCAAGAGGCTGAATAATTTTTTAATTGCTAGCTTTTATTAGAGTACAAGTGTAAGTATGTAGTGTAGGGTTGTAAGGTTTAAAATTTCAAGAACATAATATGAAAAAATTTCACATTGTTTTTTATAGACAAAGGGTCATAGGCATGATCATACAACATGCCCGTGAATTTAAGAACTCACGATCATACAAAAGTGTTAGGTAACCATTGAAATCTTTACACGTTACAAGAAAACTATAACACTTTCCCATATTTAATAACCATCCACTAACTTCATGTATGATCATACATAAAGTAGTCACATCTTTGAATTTTGAATTAATTTGACTTGATCAAAGTTAATTCAAATCAAACACTTTAGGATTTAGTCAACCCTCAAAATGTACACCTATGACCAACTAAGAGTCACAATTGTGTATCATGGTAAATCCTCAAAACAAACTTCTTAACTCAATCTGAATGGATCTATCGAGTCTTATATGACGTCACTTGATAACATAATCATCAAGACAATGTTCTTGTACCTCTGATTACATTAACTTATAGTGTATGATGTGTAAGCATTCTACTATCTCAGTAATGCCTAGATTCAAATTGAATTTAGATATATATCATGAGTGACCTCTAACAAAGTATCATGACCATCTGAATATTAGAGCATCAATAAATAACTTTGAGTTTGATCAACTAATGATTAATATGTAATATAATCTCTTTATCATCGTGTCTCATGAGGTTGAGCTATAAAATTTCTATCTTAAGTACCCCTTTTATATGCATATATCCAAACCAATGATTAGACACAATGTCAATCGATCTAGCTATGATCATAGACTTATTGATTTTAAACGACTTAATTAAGATACTCATCCTATGCTTAATATTGGTGACTCTTATATTGATCCATCATAGTCTTCATACTAATCATGATACGATCAAATTACTCATCTTTACAACACTTCTTTTGTGAGAATGCATTTAATGATACCAAATAGTATCACGCCTAGCATAAGACATTTTAATAAATCTTAAGTCAAAAGATCACACGTATCTATCCAGTCATGAGAATTGATCTATAAACATAAGTAGTACCATTTATATAGGATCTTCGTCACAGGTTTGTTTAGTGAACATGATCAATAAATCAAGTACCTATGTGTGAGATCAGCTTGTAAGTAATAGACCTCGATACGTGTAAACCATTATTATCTTTTGATAGGATCACAAAAACTATGATAATCCTCACACCATCACTTGTGTCCTAATTTTATAATGACATTGACCAGTTTTAGTATGGCCACCAATGAGATGTATAGAAAATATGATTAGTTATCTGAATCTATCATCTCAATTCTATCATATTAAGGATATGATATATGTGAAATATAACAATAATATAGCTAAAATACCTCATAATATTAGTTAATAAATAATGTTTACAAATAATAATACATCAAAATATTACAACTAATACACATTAGACTATTGGCTATAGGACATCAACCTTAATATCCTTATGGTGTCAACCAAGCTCTCAAAGGTGGATTGTAAACCTCTTATAGGTAAAATTTTAGCCATGATAAATTTATGGAAGAGTAGACACCTTTCCTAACAAAGTTCTTATGGAGTTTGATTTGAAATCGAGGAACTTCTTTTGATTTGAAATGATCTTTTCCTTGGTAAGGCTAAAGTCTCTTGGGAGGAAATTCGTCACCCTAAGAGAGTAAGAGGCCTTGGTCTTAAGTCAAGAAAGGAATAGATTAAGGCAACCATGACTAGAAAAGAATATAAGAAATAAAATCAAGCATAACATAAGTGACAGGGAGTATTCTTTTCTATGGATGGATAACTAACATTGTTTAGGCCCTCTAATAGAAAAATGTAGAGACAAATTATTTATTCCTCGGGTTTGAATATGTATGCGTGATAAAAGACATTATTGTTAGGGGAAAGTGGAAATGGCCTAGACAAAGACTATCTAGAGGGTTGATGGAAATCAAAAATAATTTACATGGTAATCCTAAGAGCATATTGATTTAATTAGCAAGACTCTTCATCCTAAGGGTATCTTCACCATAAATTTGGCTCGGAATGAAATTTGGAATAGAAAGGAAAAGGTTTAATGGGTTGAATTAATTTGGCATAAGAAATATATTGCTAGACATGCTATCATCCTCTGGTTGGTCATAAGATGAAGATTGTCTACTAAGGACAACTTGGTGAGATTTGGAGTTAGTACCAATGCCCTTCGTGACATGCATGATGAAAATTTAAATCATTTATTTTTCTTGTGTAATTAGAATAGATATGTATGGAATGCAATCTTTAGTATAAGTAATCTTAGCTACATGGGACTAGACTGAGAAGGGTATATAGAGAAAATTTCAAGGGATTGGAAGGGGAATCAACTTAGAAATACGATGGAAAAATGATCCATGGGGCTTCCATTTATGCTATCTAGAAGGAGACAAATAATAGAATCTTCACTAGAAGCTCTTTACCTAAAAAAAGAATTAAAGAAATCATTCAGAAAATTGTTAGAGATACAAGTGCTGAGGTAAATAATATTTCCTTTAACCGCTCAAAATGAAAATATTGCACTTAGGTGGGATCTTCCTAGAGAGCCAAATTTAAAGTATGAGCGGAGTGTTATATAGTAGAAAGGAATGGGGAGGGAAGTTCGTTTCTCATTTTCAATCCTCTAGAGTTTCACTCTTAAAATTTGAGAGGGAGTTTAACCAAGGCTATGAGAGAGAATGGAGTGCATGCACCTAAAGGAAGAGTGGACATGGAAGGGAATTTGTTTCAGCCTTAATTTTTTTATTGATGGTCTCTTAGGGCTCAAGAAAGGGACACATTTGTGAGAAAAAAGATGACTTATTTACTAACATGTGCTTTATTTTGCTGTAAAACTGGTCTTAATTGATTTCATATATACTCTTTTAGCAAATTTTTCAGGTTCGAGGTTTATAAAATCCATCCAAGGCTACTCCCTCCGTTGCTTGTTCATTGGAATTTGTGAAGACTGTAATGTAGGAGGCTGTATTTCATTTGTGATAAACACTCCTCATGGTTGGATTGACCTCCTCCTTTGCTAGATGGTTTAATATGAAGCTTGACCATGCTCTTGGGTGGCAGCCTACTTTCCTCATGTATCCATGCATTCTTGGGTTCTTTTCCCCTTTCCCACAGGCTTCTGCACACTAATAATGATATTCAGATATGGTGGGAAGCATTCTCCTTGTTTTTGACCGAAATTGGGTTCCGTTGGTGGCTGGTTTAAAGTGATTTACCTAGAAATCATTTTTCACGTACATTGTGCCGTGAACAGTAATTTCCGGGCATTTTTATTCATTTGTGGCAGTTTCCTTAGCTGTGTAAGGTCCTGTTTTGAGCTCTTTTTCCCCTTAACTTGGAGCTGCATGCACTATGGAAGTTCCCAAAATGAAGCCTAACCAGGTTGATAATTTTATACACTAAAAAAACCAACCTTTTGCAAGTTATTACGGGGGCTGCTGAGTGCTTCTTCATTGGGCAGTTTTCTAAGCTGTTTTCTTTCAAGTTTTTAAGGCTTCTAGTGCTGACTACCGTGAGCTCCTTTGAGATTTCATGCAGCGCTGGGGCTTGTCCGTCTCTTGATTCTGGGCTAAGCTTTGGCGGTTGCCTATACGATGACATGAAACGTAATTTTAAGTTTGTAAAGTTTCATTACATCATGTAAATCTTTCTTGTACAGTTATTATTCTTTTGAATTTTCTGACAAGCAATAACTCTCCCTTCACTGTTTCATATATGAATAGTATTATTTGTTCAAATCTTTCTCTTGAGCTCTATTCAGCAGGAGTTTAAATAGATCCTTAAGAAATATGAGTTTAGCTTTGTTTATTGTTGTAGAGAGGCTGTGCCTTTAGTTTGTATTTTGGATGGACTTTTGGACTCGTTACGATTAGGTTATTCTCGGATCAGCACTCGTTTTATGCTTTGTTAGTACAAACGTGCCAAAAAAAAAAAGTTGGGCCAACTGTGTACTATAACAAGGCCCATTTCAGCCCTGACATACTAAAGCCTATAAGTTATGCATGGAGGAGAAAAGCCACACACAAAAAATCCTAAATAATCTCAATCATAATTAAATAAAAGAAATTGTCACAATCTAAAGTGGGTGCACCAATAACGTGAATTTAATTAAATTCAATGTTTTTGGACAGATCTAGTACAAGCACTAAATATGATGATTTATAGAAGTTTAGTGGTTCCATTATTTGGACCATAAAAATTGTTCCTCACCTTCATGTTCAAGGAGCTTTGTCCATTGATCTATTTTTGTCTTTGTCCCAAGACATAATTTTGCTCATTCTTAACTCCCACCTAGGAATTTTCAGAGGACTTATGATCCAATGGAACAAAAATTTTCCAAGTACTCGATTCCTTCAATTTTTCTACCATCCCTAAACCTAACTTACAAGAGTAAGGTTATTTTTGTAATTGTACAAGTCGTATACAGTGTAATTATTTAATATTGTTGTGTTTCTTAAACATTATGTTTAGAGAATCTATTTGTATCGGAAATAAAAATAAGTTTTGAAAAATTTGTGTTCTTGTTTTATAAATAACCAATAATTAAATAATAAGATGATAAGATAACATATTTTATAAGGTTTTTTTTTTTTTTTTTTTTTTAAATGAGGAACAGCCTCCTGAGCCTGCGGCTAACCCTTGATGGCAATTTATAAACTTTGGTTTAGTACTAAAAAATATTGGTCGAACAACCTTGTCAGACAGCAATGTAAATCATTGTACTAAGAGATAATATTATATTTTAAATTAAAAATAAAAAATAATGACTAATTTCCATAGTAACAATCCACGAAAAGCTCATCCAAGAGCAGCCTTCCACCTCTCCCCCACAACCCATTATCGCAAAACCATGATAACACTGGTGAGAGCGAGGCAACCAATAAGAATTTTTTAACAATTAAATGTGAAGAACCAACTTAGCCCTCATGCGCCAACTCATGTCTCTGAAAACGAAACCATTTGATTTTATTTATAAATTGATCTTTTTTATCTTCCAACGTACTTGTTATAAAAATTTTTAATTATCTGGCTGTTCTCCACTTATCTTTAAATATAAGAGCGATTGCCCCATTAACTAATTGTTACAGATTGTTGGAACAGAAAAAAGATTTACAAAGATTCGATTATATTTCTCAAATATTTATAAATCTATACAATGTAATTCATTCATCTGACAAGCAAGATGCATGTCTACTATGAATTAGATAATTTATCACACTTAATATTTGAAAGTACCATGTTTCCAATGATTTTTTGAGTTTACATTTGTAGATATTATGTATTTTGGAGCAAGAGAAAACGATAAAAAGTAAGAAAAAAAAATTATAAGAATTGAAAATAGTAATTTCTATTCTATCTTTGAAAAAGAGAAACACTCCTAAAATTTGAGAATAGTTATTTTTATTCGGTGTCTTAACAAGTTAAGAAAGAAAATGAAATACATATTTGATAAAAGGAAAATAAAATAAACAATCAAATTAAAAATAATTAGCTATGCCATTTTAGAATTAAGATAAAATCACCACATTTTTCAATTTTATCTATTGGAATAATAATTATATCAATTTTACCCTTAATAATCATAATTGTATTTATATTCTCACATAAAGTTGTAAATTCTCTTTGCATGAACCAATTCGTGCGACGAGCAAATTGTGCAAACCAGTTTATTGTGGCAATTTTTGAAGTAAATTTGACGTTTTTTGACATCAAATGCTCACCAAATCGCTGACTGAACATTCTAGAATGCATGTACAACCAAAAAAGTCAAAATCGGACGATTTCAGCTTTGGAAATCACTAACAAGCTTAATCGTGCAACTTCGTGTGGTATTGTATGACAACACATAACTCGTTTTTTAGCAAGAAATACCCATTATTTAGCCACAATTTCAACCATAACACAAATAATACTCATATATGCATGCATATGTACAAAATATGTGGTCGAAAATGACTAGATTTTCTGTCACAAATTTAGATTTTGTGGCAAAAAACCATTCAGTTTTTTTTGTATTTTTCGACCAAAATATTTATCAAATAATATCAAAATGCATACTAAATTAAAGATAATTGTGTAAGGGTCAAATTAATAACTTTATTTTCTATTCTATCGCTAGAAATAATCAATAATTGTCAAAGAACTTTTGGGTCGCATGAGTTTGGGTCAAGTTGAGTCATTTCTTGCACGTCCATGCATTTTCAGGTTTTTTCATGTAGAGCTATTGGATTTAAGTGTTTTACACATGCATTTCTTTGAATTTCAAATATAATTTTATATATGGGCAATTTGGTTCAAACACTTTGCAGGGTCATTTTGGTTGAATTCTAAAATAGTATGATTAATTATTTTTAATAATTTTTCAATTTTGTTATTTATTTTATTTTCCCTTTGATAAAACCAAAATTCAGATTTAGGTTCAACCGCAATCCAAAAAAAAAAAAAAAAAAAAAGCTGGAAAGAAAATATACAAAATTCATTGCCAAAATTGAAGATGAGGCTGATGAAATCATACTATTAAACTATAACAGCATGATAATTAAATGTAATTTGCCATGTTAATTACTTAATTTGCATGCTTGCAATTTAAATAACTTACCTTAAAGCCACGTTAATGAGTAATATATTTTTCTTACTGCTTCATAGCCGAGCTCTAGAAACTAGTCAACAACAAATCAGCATTCCATTATAGTCAAATAAGTTGTGACAAATTAATACCTAATCGAACTTTATAAGATATTAGTCATATGATAAAATTTGCTTTAGATTAAAGTTGATTTGATTGACTTGGAATATTTATATATTTACGACGAAGGGAAGAAATCTCCTTACAACTACATTGTCTATGGCATAACCATTTTATAGAATTTATTATGGAATATATATATATATATATATAAGGATTGCGCTTTGTTATTATATCAGTGATGTTATTCCAGCATCACTTTGAGTACTTTATCAATTTATGATTTCAAATTGTTGATTTGTATCTATCGAGACATTCTTCCCTAGAAATCAATGATTAACTTAATGTTTAAAATCGATGAGAATAATAAAGCACAATATTACGCACATGGTATGGTAGGGTATACAAACAAATATTAAGGTTTACTTCCTATATAAAATTTGTTATTATGCTATTTTTATAGACAGAAATTTTATTAGTTTATAAAATATTTTCTATGGGTCTGCTTCATAAATTTGTATTGCTTATGTTGGCTTTCCTTTTTTTTTTTTTTTTTTTAATTTTTTGTGTGATATTGTTAGACTAATACAATAAGCTTTATGTGGGATGAGCTTTATTGACACATTATTTTGTATTATTGTATAACCATTGTAATACAATTTCATGATAATTTGCATTAGAATATAGTATAATTCTTGTAGTGTTATATTCTAATATTAATTTATAAACAAATTACCATCCACCAAAGTGTCGTATACTAAAAAAATCAACCTTTATTGCTATAAGTATATATTAAAATGGAATGCACATGTCTTCTAGTGTAGAAATGATGGTCCATACATTGTTAATCATGTATGTTTAAAGTTAGGGAAGAAAAGAATAGACATTGTCATTAATAATAGGCCAAACAACTTTGCCACCCAAGGTTTTCCTAAATGACACCATGTTGCCCCAAAACTTCAAAAATATATATATATATATATATATATATATTCAAATAATTTTAATGGTCAATCATTAAATTTAATTTATTAAAGAGGTCGATCTTTTTTAAATAAAAAATTTAAAAATAATAAATAAAAATTATTTTATAAAAATAATTACAATATCAAATAATATTTATATAAAAAAATAAAAATGTTAATAAATTAATAACAATTATAAAAATAAAATACATTTAAAAAAAGCCCAAAGTCGCCTACAGTGTTGCTGGTGATAGTGGCTGTCGTAAACATAACCAAATAGTCAGAAATAATCATTTAGATCATTTGGTAGTCGGATCTGAACCTCAACCATTAAAGCGGTCAGATCCGACCATCAATCAAAACAAATAGTCATTTTTTCCTACCACTGTCAGCGATACTGTTGACGACGATGACTCCTTTTTTAAAATTTATTTTATATTTATTTTTATAATTTTAATTAATTTTTTAATTTTATTATAATTATATATTAATATTATTTATATTTTTAATGAATGTTATTTTAGTTATTTCATCAAAAATATTAATAAAATTCGATAAAAATTAGTTAATAGATAAATATTTGATTTTTTTAAAAATTTTGAATAAAAATTTGTCATTTAAGAAAACCTTTTTGGCCTTGATAGCAGATATGGCACTGGATTAAAGGAAAACAGAGGTATTAGCCTTGTGCTCACACTGTGCACATGATTAATAAAATAATTATTATTCTAATCTCATTTTTTTTTATAATTAATTGCGTAATGTTGTTAATTAATTTAAGATTCTCGACAATGAGGACAAAGTTGGTCCCCTGTAATCCACATTCTTCTTTTTAATGTGATTTGGACTGTTTAATTTGCATAAGTTCCTTTCCAAGCCTTCACCACCGACCTTTGATGCCATTTTACTCTTTTTTTTAATTATTAATTTAAATTATCAATAAAACTATGTATATATAATTTTCATACCTACTTTATATATTTAATTGATGTATTATCATATTATTGAGATATTTTAAATTACGGATAAAATAAAGATATATTAATACATAATAACTTAATGATATATCATCTAAATATATAAAATGAATACAAAAATAATTTATACATAATATTGCTTTTAAACTATATACTCATGTCCTAATACAAATCTATCATTATAGATTTAAAATATTAATAATAAAATTTTAATTTCAATTAATTTAATAAAAATAAAATATATGTAAATTATAATAATTGACAATCATCATGTACTAAATATAATTATTTTAAAAACATTTATATGCTTCACAATCATAAAAAATATAACAAGGACTATATATTTCATACTACTCTAATCTCTCCATATGATAAAAAATAAAAACAAGAACTATAGACGAACTTATCATTCAACATTTAATATACATGTAAATAAGCCGACTACATACTAAACCAAATCACAGATTGGTTGAAATTAATGATATCAACCCAATACATCGCATACACTCATTACAAAGATAGACCTCCCTTTGTAAATAATAGTTAAATAGCCTCCAAATGAAGCAAGAAAAATACATTACATTCAACCACGACTCAAACGAGCATCAACATTAAGGTTTTTGAGTCCTCAGTCAGCAAACAAATTTATTCTATTTATTCAGATATCCAGCATCTTTCAAAATGTATACACCTTAAGAATGTATGTGAACTTTGGAGTTCCTAAATGGAACATGATCCTCCTTCCTCGCCAATGCAAATATAACAGCTCAAAGATGATAAATTTTTATTTATTGCCGGAAGAACATCGAAAATCAAAACTAAATTAGATCAAATGCTTAGTTAAAAACTTGTGAGCAAATAATGAACTTACCAGCGAAATATCATGCACATGAGTTTCCTTTAGCTGGCCTTCTTTAGCTCCACTCCTTGACAGTCGCTCACTTCAGCTAGATCAATGAGGTTGAAGACCCCTGAAGTTCTTGTTCAGTTATCTAACGAAACAAGAAATATATCAACCAAAAAAACAAAAAATTAAGTGCAATAAACACATAAATTATTATAGCCTACCAGAGACATACCTCATTTATCCCACAAACCCTTAATGTAAATACAAAATGACCTCTAGATAAGTGCTCATTTATTTGTGCCTTGCCCATGGACCTAAAACACAAAAAAATAGGGATGAAGTAATTACTTGAGTTTCAATATTCTACACCTCTTAGAATATTATAAATCTAACTATTTAACATAAGCTGTAAATTAACTTATACAACTTTACATCGGCAAATTTTGACAATTAAATCACAAAAACTTAGAACGAAAATGACAACTTTTGCAAAATTTAAACCAAATCAAAACTAAAATAAGCAAAGCTACCTATGACAATTTATAATACCACATTCTCCATTAATTCTGATAGCAATTTATCCTAGCACTATAATACTTCAACACAGTTGAAAATTAAACCAATCAACAATAACTGAATAGTGTTATCCACAGGAGCCAATAAAATAACATCTTCAAACTATCGTTCACGTATATGATCATTTATCCAAGTCTCTTAATCTTCTACATCATAAAATATGGTAGTTTTATACAATTTTGGATCATCATAAAAGATAGATATAAACAATGGTCAATTAAATCATTCAAAACTTCACTAGATGTGGGAGGAAACACATAAAATATAAAGTGAAGAACAAATGGAAAGAGTGATGATAGATTATTGTACCAACGACTTTAATAACAAGAACACGAACCGTTTCCTAGGCCATTGTTTCATATGAGAGCAATGTCAATGAAAACCAAGTGCATTTCATGTAAAATATTTTTGAGTAAATTTCATTTTCCTGTACAAGGTTTGACTTCGTAATACTTTTCCACCCTTAGATGACATATATAACTTTTTTTTTTTTAATCTAAAATTAAGTTTTATAAATGAAAAAAAAAATGCTGACATAAAATTAAGTTTTATAACTTACATAGTATCTTCTCGCATTATGTTTTAATTGGTTGTTTTTTGTATGTTTAGATGACACACTAGTATCATGAAGAACCATCAGAATTAAATGAGGCCTTGTACTGCCTTGCATGTGCACCACATAGGTGTGTTAAAAAGTACCATGGATGCATTGTGAATGGAGTAAGATATCTAACAAAAGAACGTGATAGTCATCATAAAAGTCAAAATAGTAGGATTGTGGTTGAAGGGAACCATGGTAATGAGGTCATAGATTTTTATGGGGTGCTTACTGATATAATTCAATTGGATTATGTGAAAAACAGACATGTTACTTTATTCAAGCGTGATTGGTTTGATCTTGGAACAAAAAAATTTGGGATTCAAAAGCAAGGAAATATAATAAGTGTCAAAATTACTGGGACATGGTATAAGGATGATTCTTTTATACTAGCCGATCAAGCAAGACAAGTTTTCTACATTAATGATCCTAAATTAGAGAAAGACTGGTGAGTGGTACAACCATTTCAACATAGGCATATCTATGATGTTGATGAGATGTTAGATGAAGATATGGATGTTGATGATTGTGAATTGGTGGAAGATGAAGTATATCAGGAGAATGAGATTATTAACGAAGTTCAAGTCAATGTCGGTGAAATACAATCACTAAATAGACTAGACATTGATCCAGAAGACATTGAGTCATTGATAATTTCAAGACTTCCTGAGGTTGTTGATGGAGACAACTTAGATGATGTGGTTGAAGATGATCAAATGGATGACACTTTAATTGATTATTGTACTAGTGATGAAGATTCAAAATATAACAATAATTCTGATGATGATGTTCAAGATGACATTTAGGTAATTTGTTAGCAATCTATTTTTTTATTTATATGATTTGTGATTTATGATTATTATTATTCATATTATTATTATTATTATTATTATGCAACTCATTGTGAAAAAATATAACAAGTTGTTGATGATTTTTTATATATTTTTTTAGTCATGTGGTTTTTTTATAAAATGCATTATAATAACATCAAATAAAGATTTTCATATAGGTTGAAATGGCTCCTGGTGGTGTGCGAAAATCTAAGAGTAACTCACAGAAGCTTCAACAAAGTTTATTAGATCATGGTTCATTGTGCATCTCACTTGAGTCTTCTAGAGGTACATCAAATTATCCCTTGGATGATAGGCAGCACATACCTACAGAAGAGTCACCAATTGATAATCTATATCCAACCAAGCAAATGAAAGCACTGATTTACCATCAACTGAAACAAGTGCCATTTCAGGTATTAAGTTGTTTAAGTATATAATATAATATTGAACATATGTTGTAGCATCCCAAGTTAGAAAAGCCCTCAGGGGAAAAGTTTTGGGGCTAGAAACGAGATTCAGAGAGAGATTGGGAGTCTAGTGAAGTTCAAGGATGAGTTAGTAAGTTTTCGGAGCCGCGTGGCTTCTGTTTGAATCATTTCGAAAGGATTCGATCAGGCGAGTGAGCGGGAAATAAGTAATGCTTATTTTCCCTTGTGCACGCCCGTGCACCCTTGATGCACGCCCGTGCGTGGCCTAGTATATAAGTAAGAGCCGAGAGAATTGTCATTCTTTTCTCACCCATTTTCATTTCAGCCAAGTTTCTCTCTTATTTCAGTTCCTCCCATCCTTAGAGAGGAAATTCAGCAACAAGTAGCTCCCGATCAAGCTAGAGAGCATAGAGATTAGTTTGAAAGTTAACTTTTCGAAGCAATGGTGCGAGGTAAGTGTTCTTTCACTTCTTCTCGCAATTTCCGAGCATGTTTGATGAGTTGTGATGCTTGGATGAATGTTATACATGTTATATGATGATGGTTGATATGTGAAATGTTGATTTTTGTCATCCTTGATCCTTGCATGTTGATTTGATCATGCTTTAGTGAGAGAAAGAACTTGCTTCCATGGTGAATTCTTGAATGCTTGATGCATGTTACATTTGAGACTTAAATGGTGTTAATTGAGGTGCTGTGAGCATGTGATTGAAGTGATTTTGTAATTGGTGTTGCTTTGGTTGTGGATTTTGTGCAATTTTCGGCGGTGCTCTTGTTGAAGAACAAGACACACGGCCGTGTGCCTGCATGGCATGGTCGTGTGCCTTTGTTTTTCCAGATACACACCCGTGTGCACGCTGTATGCACGGCCAGAAAATGTGCATGCACGCCCGTGTGTCCGCAGACGCACACCCGTGCGTGCGCTTTCAGTGAAATTCCCAGAAAATTCCAGTAGCATGCACGGTCAGGCGCACGACCAGTGCAAGGCCCCGTGCGTCCTGACTCACGCCCGTGCACTTTTCTCGCACCCCCGTGCACCTACAGATTCTCAGAAAAAGAATTAAAAAATAAGAAATTAAGCATGCGAATTCAAAATAAAGGTTAAATGGATTCAGATAAGTATCAGATGAGCATGTATTCAGATAATAAGCTATATATGCATATCATGACATTACATGTAGCTTCAGAGAGGATCAAGGGATCCGAATTCAACAGTATTCAGTATTCAGGACTCGATGTACGGGTAAGAGTATGGGTGGAACACGAGGGGGCATCTGTGGGGTTCAACCTTCTGACACCAGTCAGAACGCTCAACAGTATTTCAGATTTTACCATTTGACACCAGTCAGATTGGGTAGCTTCAGCTTTCTAGCCAGTAGCTAGACTGTTCAGCCCACATGGCCAGGATGTCGAATCTATGTGTTTACCAGTCTGATCAGCACAGCAGGTACCTTCGGGTACATAGAGATATTAAGATGTATGCATCCAGTATGTTCAGTTAGCATGACATGACATACACATCATGACATGAATAAATATGATATCAGAAAATGAATGTGATTCAGATGTTCAGTAAATCAGTACTTAGATTCCCGTAAGCGCATAGATGTATGAATAGGGTCGAGGCCCAGGTATGTTTGATTAATATGATTGTTTGTGCTTGCTTGCATTTTGAGGGAAGTAAGGAGCACTTACTGGGTGATCTTTATCACTCATCCCCCTCCTTCTTCCATCCTTTTCAGGTGGTTCGTGCTGTTTCCGAGGAACGGGTGGTACGAGACTGACAGAGAGGGCCCACACCGCGATCTCATTTTATACAGTTCTCAGTTTTGGACCTGTGTGGTCATGATGTAAATGATTATGTATCCAGATGTACAGGAACAATGTATATATATATATATATATAGGCCATTGGGCCCAATGTACAGAACAAATATGTATATTTTTCAGTTGATGTATGTGTTTCAACTTCCGCATGTGTGTAGGACCTGCCGCCACGAGTACCCCTGCTGCTGAATAATGCTATGGGGAGCTTTTATTAATCATCTGAAAACTCAGGTACCCGCGACTGGAATCCTACGAAAATAAAATCTGAAACTTGCTATACCTTCTGAATACAAAGCGGAAGCTAAAATACATACTTTGATACACATAACTGGACATATACAATATCTTTCTGTACAATGGGCCCAATGGCCTTTTAATATACATACCTACTGTTCCTATACATCTGGATACATAAAACATGTACAATATGACCACACAGGTCCAACACTGTAAACTGTACAACTCAAAAATAGGATCGTTGTGTGGGCCCTCTCCGTCAGCCTCGATCCAACCGCTCCTCGGAATCAGCACGAACCATCTGAAAAGGATGGAAGAAGGAGGGGAATGAGTGATAAAGATCACCCAGTAAGCGCTCCTTACTTCCCTCAAAACCCAAGCAAGCACAAGCAATCACAATAATCAAACATACCTGGGCCTCGGCCCTAATTATATATCTATGCGCTTGTTGGAATCTGGAAACTGATTACTGAATATCTGAATCATATTCATTTACTGATATCATATTTATACATGTCATGATGTGTATGTCATGTCATGCTAACTGAAATATCTCATGGATGCATGCATCTGAATACCTCTCTGTACCCAAAGGTACCTGCTGTGCTGATCAGACTTGGTGGAATACAGGGATTCGGCATCCTGGCCATGTGGGCTGAACAGTCTAGCTACTGGCTAGAAAGCTAAATCTGAATTTACTGCTACCCAATCTGACTGGTGCCAGATGGTAAAACTGAAATGCTGCTGAGTATTCTGACTGGTGTCAGAAACTGAATCTGAAATACTATTGAGCGTTATGACTGGTGTCAGAAGACTGGGTCCCACAGATGCCCCTTCGTATTCACCCTATACTCTTACTCGTACATCAGGTTCTGAATACTGGATACTACTTAATTCAAATCCCTTGATCCTTTCTGAAGCTACATGTCATGCCATGATATGCATATGCAGCTTATTATCTGAATACATACTCATCTGATGCTTATCTGAAGCCATTTAACATTTATTTTGAATTCGCATGCTTAATTAAACAAATAATTAATCATTTTCTAAAAATCTACAGGTGCACCGGCGTGCAGGAAAGGTGCACGAGCGTGAGCCAGGACACACGGGGTCGTGCTCTGGTCATGCGCCTGACCGTGCAAGCTACTGGAATTCCTGGAAAACATTCACTGAAAGTGCATGCACGGGTGTGCGTATGCAAACACACGGGTGTGCATGGGCATTCTCTGGCCGTGCACAGGGCGTGCACACGGGCGTGTATCTGGAAAAACAAAGACTCACGGTCGTGCCATGTAGGCGCACGATCGTGCGTCTGGTTCCTCAACAAAGCACCGCCTGGAAACTTGCCTTAAACGAATCCCAATTCATATTCAATCTTAAAATCACTTCATGTATGCATTCCCAACACTTCATATAACACAATTCAAGCATCAACCATCACATGAATCAATCCACATGAAATCCACCATGGAAGCTTCTTGATTCTCTCACTAAAGCACACATACAACACATGCATGCTTCAAGGGTGGAAATTCATCATCAAAATCAACATGCAAAACCATATAAGCATTCCACACATTCATCCACATGCAATTAACCCATCCATGGCATTAAAACTCACAAAGCAAGCTGGGAAACGCAAGGAAAAGGTAAGAGAACACTTACCTCGCGCCATTGCTTCGAAAAGTTAACTTTCGAACTATTCTCTTTGCTCTCTAACTTGATCGGGAGCTATTTGCTACTGAATTTCCTCTCTAGGAACGGGAGGAACTGAAATGAAGAGAGAAATTGCTGAAGAAATAAAAATGGGTGAGAAAAGAATGACTTAACTCACGGCTCCACTTATATACTAGGTCATGCACGGTCGTGCGTCAAGGGTGCACGGGCGTGCACAAGGGAAAATAAGCATTACTTATTTCCTGCTCACTCTCCTGCTCGAATCCTTCTGAAAGGATTCCTACAAAAACCACACGGCTCTGAAAACTTACTAACTCACCCCTGAACTTTACTAGACTCCCAATCTCTTTCTGAATCCCGTTTCTAACCCTAAAACTCTACCCCTAACGGTTTTCTAACCTGGGCTGCTACATTTCCTCCCCCCTTATAAAAATTCTGACCTCGAAATTTACCTGAATAACTCTGGGAATCTATCCCTGATCTCAGACTCTATCTCCCAAGTGGCTTCCTCCACTCTCTGATTACACCATAAGACCTTCATTAGAGGAATCTGCTTGTTTCTGAGGACTTTAACCTTGAAGTCTAAGATCTGCACTAGCAGCTCTTGATAACTCAGATCATCTGCCAACTCTAGCTCTGGAAACTGAAGCACATGAGAAGGATCCCCCACATACTTCCTCAGCTACGACACATGGAAGACATTATGAATCCTGTCCATGCTAGCTGGTAAAGCCAATCTGTAGGCAACTGTCCCCACTCTCTCAAGTATCTCATAGGGACCAATGAATCTAGGGGCCAACTTCCTCTTTCTGTCAAATCTGAGAACATGCCTGTATGGAGCAACTCTCAGAAATACTCTGTTGCCTACTGTAAACTCAATCTCTCTACGTCTCAGGTTTGCATAGTTCTTCTGTCGATCCTGGGTCTGTTTCATTCTCTGCCTGATAATCCTGATATGTTCAATCATCCCTTGGACTATCTCTAGACCCACAACTGACTCCAGAGAATCTCTCTCTCCAACCTCATCCCAATGAAGAGGAGATCTACACTTTCGACCGTACAACGCCTCAAATGGAGCCATCTGAATAGTCGCCTGATAACTATTATTATAAGCAAACTCCATGAGGGGAATCAACTCTGCCCAATCGGTCTGAAAGTCTATACAACAAGCTTTGAGCATATCCTCCAGAATCTTATTCACCCTCTCTGTCTGGCCATCTGTCTGAGGATGATAAGCTGAACTAAACTGCAATCTGGTCCCCAAGGCTCTCTGCAATGACCTCCAGAAAGCTGACAAAAATCTGGAGTCTCTGTCTAAAACTATCGTCCTGGGAACACCATGAAGTCTGACCACCTCTCTGATATACAGTCTCCCTAACTGATCTGTAGACATACCCTGTCTGATTGGCAGAAAATGTGTTGACTTACTCAGTCTGTCCACTATCACCCATATGCCATCAAATCCTCTCTAAACTCTGGGAAGACCAGAAATGAAATCCATAGAAATATCTTCCCACTTCCACTCAGGAATACTCAAAGGATGAAGTAAACCTGAGGGTCTCTGATGCTCTGCCTTAACTTGCTGACATACCAGACATCTAGAAACATAGTCTGCGATGTCTTTCTTCATGCCTGACCACCAGAAACTCTTCTTGAGATCCTAATACATCTTTGTACTGTCTGGGTGCGCTGAATACACCGTACTGTGCACCTCTGACAAAATCATCTGTCTCAACTCTGAACTCTGAGGCACACATACTCTGTCTCTGAATCTCAAGATCCTATCTCTGAACTCAAAGTCTGACACTGCTCTCTCTGACATCCTCTGAAGCATACTCTGAGTCAATTCATCTGACATCTGACACTCTCTGATCTCATCATACAGAGAAGATCTGATCTGAAGTCTAGAGAATCCTGCAGTCACTATCTCAATCTGCTCTCTGGCAATCTCATACTGCAACTCTCTCTGAACTGAAAGACTGGATAAAGCTACACGCCTACTCAAAGCATCAGCCACTATATTGGCTCTCCCTGGATGATATCTGATGTCAACATCATAATCCTTCACCAACTCTAGTCATCTCCTCTGTCTCATATTAAGCTCTCTCTGGGTGAAGAAATATTTCAGACTCTTATGATCTGAATAAATGCTGCATTTGACTCCATAAAGATAGTGTCTCCAAATCTTTAGGGCGAAAACAACTACTGCCAACTCCAAATCATGGATAGGGTATCTCAACTCATGATCATGCAATTGCCTGGAGGCATAGGCAATGACCCTACCACTCTACATCAAAACTGCCCCAATCCCCTGATGGGACGCATCTGTATAAATGTCAAACTTTACTCCCTCCTGAGGTAGTGCCAAAATTGGAGCACTGGTCAATCTCTGCTTAAACTCCTGGAATCGCGTCTCACAATCATCTGACCAAACAAATGGAACCTCTTTCCTAGTCAAGGCAGTGAGAGGCCTAACTAGGCTAGAGAATCCCTCAATAAATCTCCTGTAATAGTCTGCCAACCCAAGGAAACTTCTGATCTCTTTTACGGTCTTCGGCCTTGGCCAACTCAAAATAGCTTCCACTTTACTGGGATCTACTGAAATGCAATCTACTGTTACCACATGACCCAGAAATGCTACTTTGTCAAGCCAAAACTCGTACTTGGAGAACTTGGCATATAGCTGTCTGTCTCTCAGTCTCTGAAGCACATATCTGAGATGCTCCTCATGCTCTGCCACGCTCCTAGAATATACCAGAATGTCATCAATGAAGACTACCACGAATCGGTCTAGGCAATCATGAAACACCCGGTTCATCAGATCCATAACGATCACTGGGGTATTAGTCAACCCAAATGGCATGACCACGAACTCATAATGCCCATATCTGGTCCTGACAGTTGTCTTGGGAACATCTCTATCTGCCACTCTGACCTGATAATACCCAGATCTCAGATCGATCTTGGAAAACACAGCTGCACCTCTCAACTGATCGAACAAGTCATCAATCCTGGGCAGTGTATACTTGTTTTTCACTGTTACTCTGTTAAGCTCCCTGTAGTCGATACATATCCTCATCGACCCATCTTTTTTTTTAACAAACAGAATTAGAGCTCCCCAAGGTGAATAACTGGGCCTGATGAATCTCTTATCTGTCAACTCCTGAAGCTACTTCTTTAACTCCTGAAGCTCGGCTGGAGCCATCCAGTACGGAGCCTTAGAAATTGGAGTCGTACCTGGAAGAAGCTCAACACTAAACTCCAACTCTCTGTCTGGAGGTAACCCTGGCAACTCGTCTAGAAACACATCTGAAAACTCTCTAACCATTGGCACCTCCTCGATACTCAGACCCACTGAACTGCTACAAATAACATTGGCCAAGTATCCAATACAACCCTGTCTCAACAATCTGCTCGCCTGAACACTGGAGATCATCAGACTGTCAACTCTGCCCTCACCAAACACAAACTGATCAGGGCCTATGTGGAATCTTACCTTCTTCCTTCCACAATCTATCTCAGCACCATATTTCCCCAAGAAATCCATCCCTAATATTATATCAAAATCTGCCAACTCCAGCAGAATCAAATCAATCATCATCTGTCTACCCATAACCTCTATCTCCTGATCTATGAGGACTCTATCACTCAACACAAATCCCCATCTGGCATCTCAACATGGATACTCATACTAGCCACACTAGGGTCAACCCCTAATCTCTCCACTACACTTCATGATACAAAGCTGTGTGTGGCTCCACAGTCAACAAGTACAAATAAAGGAGTACCAAAATAAAGTAACTGACCGATAACCGCATGGGGAATGGCCTCTGCGTGCTCCTGGCGGACTGCATACACTCTGGCTCTGCCTCCGCCTACTCCTAGAGGACCGGTACCTCCTTTAGGTGCTCTATCACCAACTCTGGGAATATCAGCTCCGCCTCTCTCTGCTCTAGCTCTGCCTCTGGGTGGACCACCTCGACCTCTGAACTAACCAACTCTACCTCGGCTTGGTCCTGCGCCAACTCCACCTCTGGCCGGACATACCGCCATCATGTGCCCTAGCTGATGGCACCAATAACAAACTATCTGGCCGGCTAAACACTCTCATAAATGGCGCCTGCCACATCTAGCGCACTGTGCTGGCTGGGGCGCAACTCTCTACCTCTGACTCTGAAAACCCCTGGCAGATCTCTTGGCTGACATTGGCCTCTTACCTCAGTCTCTATCATCTGACCTCTGATCTCTCTCAGATGCTTTGCTCAGAACACCCATCCTCTGTAATTCACCCTCTGATCTGAGTGCTCTCCCCAATGTATCACTGAATCTCTGGGGAGGATCTGACCCCATCATCACATCCTTGTAAATTGTAGGATGTAAACCGTGAATAAATTTCTGAACTCGGCCCATCTCTGTCCTTGCCAAACTCGGGACGAATCTTGCCAATGCATTGAATCGAGTGGTGTACTCCTTGACTGAACTGGACCCTTGAGTCAAGTCAATGAACTCCTGGGCCTTAGCATACACCACCTCTACACTTCTGTACTCTACGTCAAAAAGTCGTCTGAATTCTGCCCATGTCATCTACTGCTCACTGAAGGTAGCCTTGGCTAGGCCCTACCAAACCTTAGCATCACCCTTGAGAAGGAACACCGCATATCTGACCTTCTCTCTCTCTAATAATGTATAGAGTCCCATTACATTCTCCACGGACTCTATCCACTCCTCTGCCACTACTGGATCCTTGGATCCACCGAATTTGGCTGGCTGAAATGATCCTGGCAGATGATAAATCGGATGAATTCTATCTGAAGAACTAGTACCGTCTATCTCGGTACTCATACCCTGACTATACTCTGAATACCCTGCTGGATACTGATGCCTCTCTCTAACTGACTGAGGTTGTGACTGATACTGATACTGATACTGTGGCTGCGACTGATGCTGTGACTGGGAATGTCTTCTCCTCAGAATCTGATAACTCTCATGCTGAGGAGGAGTAACTCTATCTGGCTCTGTAACATTACCCACTCCAGTTTGTTGGAGGCTCTCTCTGACTACGTCCCCAATCATCTCTCTTAACTGATCTGGTCTCATCGACATATGGGAGGTACTCTGAGATCGCCTCTTATCACTAACACTCATAGGATGGGTGGGTGAACTACTGTCTGTCTCATCTAGACATCTAAGGACATACTTCTCTCTATTTATAGCATCACAACAAACTGGGGGTTAGAAACACATATCACAATCAAAGCTGGAAATAAATACCTGACGGTGCTGTGAGGACGGTCTGGATGACGGCTGCGAAGGAGAGAAAAAGGCACCACACCCTTACAACTTTTACTCTGATACCACCAATGTAGGACCCGCTGCCACGAGTACCTCTACTGCTGAATAATACTATAGGGAGCTTTTATTAATCATCTGAAAACTCGGGTACCCGCGACTGGAATCCTACGAAAATAAAATCTGAAACTTGCTATACCTTTTGAATACAAAGCGGAAGCTAAAATGCATACTTTGATACACATAACTGGACATATACAATATCTTTCTGTACAATAGGCCCAATGGCCTTTTAATATACATACCTACTGTTCCTGTACATCTAGATACATAAAACATGTGCAATATGACCACACAGGTCCAACACTGTAAACCGTACAACTCAAAAATGGGATCGTTGTGTGGGCCCTCTCCGTTAGCCTCGATCCAACCGCTCCTCGGAATCAGCACGAACCACCTAAAAAGGATGGAAGAATGAGGGGGATGAGTGATAAAGATCACCCAATAAGCGCTCCTTACTTCCCTCAAAACCCAAGCAAGCACAAGCAATCACAATAATCAAACATACCTGGGACTCGGCCCTAATCATACTTCTATGCGCTTGTTGGAATCTAGAAACTGCTTACTAAAAATCTGAATCACATTCATTTACTGATATCATATTTATACATGTCATGATGTGTATGTCTTGTCATGCTAATTGAAATATCTCATGGATGCATGCATCTGAATACCTCTCTGTACCCAAAGGTACCTGCTGTGCTGATCAGACTTGGTGGAATACAGGGATTCGACATCCTGGTCATATGGGCTGAACAGTCTAGCTATTGGCTAGAAAGCTGAATCTGAATTTACTACTGCCCAATCTGACTGGTGCTAGATGGTAAAACTGAAATACTGCTGAGTATTCTGACTGGTGTCGAAAACTGAATCTGAAATATTGTTGAGCGTTCTAACTGGTGTCAGAAGGCTGGGTCCCACAGATACCCCCTCGTATTCACCCTATACTCTTACCTGTACATCAGGTTCTTAATACTGGATACTACTGAATTCGAATCCCTTGATCCTTTCTGAAGCTACATATCATGCCATGATATGCATATGCAGCTTATTATCTGAATACATGCTCATATGATGCTTATCTGAAGCCATTTAACATTTATTTTGAATTTTCATGCTTAATTAAACAAATAATTAATCATTTTTTGAAAATCTACAGGTGCACGGGCGTGAGCCAAGACGCACGGGGTCGTGCTCTGGTCGTGCGCCTGACCGTACAAGCTACTGAAATTCCTGGAAAACATTCACTGAAAGCGTATGCACGGGCGTGCGTATACGAACACACGGGTGTGCATGGGTATTCTCTGGCCATGCACAGGGCGTGCACACGAGCGTGCATCTGGAAAAACAAAGACTCACGGCCGTGCCATGCAGGCGCACGATCGTGCGTCTGGTTCCTCAACAAAGCACCGCCTGGAAACTTGCCTTAAACGCATCCCAATTCACATTCAATCTTAAAATCACTTCATGTATGCATTCCCAACACTTCATATAACACAATTCAAGCATCAACCATCACATGCATCAATCCACATGAAATCCACCATGGAAGCTTCTTGATTCTCTCACTAAAGCACACATACAACACATGCATGCTTCAAGGGTGGAAATTCATCATCAAAATTAACATGCAAAACCATATAAGCATTCCACACATTCATCCACATGCAATTAACCCATCCATGGCATTAAAACTCACAAAGCAAGCTGGGAAACGCAAGGAAAAGGTAAGAGAACACTTACCTCGCGCCATTGCTTCGGAAAGTTAACTTTCGAACTATTCTCTTCGCTCTCTAACTTGACCGGGAGCTATTTGCTGCTGAATTTCCTCTCTAGGAACGGGAGGAACTGAAATGAAGAGAGAAATTGCTGAAGAAATAAAAATGGGTGAGAAAAGAATGACTTAACTCACGGCTCCACTTATATACTAAGCCATGCACGGTCGTGCATCAAGGGTGCACGGGCGTGCAGAAGGGAAAATAAGCATTACTTATTTCCTGCTCACTCGCCTACTCGAATCCTTCCGAAAGGATTCCTACAAAAGCCATATGACTCTGAAAACTTACTAACTCACCCCTAAACTTTACTAGACTCCCAATCTCTTTCTGAATCCCGTTTTTAACCCCAAAACTCTACCTCTAAGAGCTTTCTAACTTGGGATGCTACAATGTGTAATTCTGAATGTATAGAAGATTTTAGGAAGATTCAGATTTTATTTTCATAGGATTCCCATCGCGGGTACCTGAGTTTTCAGATTTTTAATAAAAACTCCCCATATTATTCAGCAGCAGGGGTACTCGTGAAGGCGGGTCCTACATTGTTTCTATCAGAGCAGTTGTAAGAGTGTGGTGCCTTTTTTTCTCCTTCGCAGCCGTCGTCCAAACCCTCCTCATAGCACAGTCAGGTATTTATTTCCAGCTTTGATTGTGTTATGTGTTTCTAACCCTCAGTTTGTTGTGATGCTATAGATAGAGAAGAGTATGTCCCTAGATGTCTAGATGAGACAGACAGTAGTTCACCCACCCATCCTATGAGTATTAGTGATAGACGGCGATTTCAGAGTACCTCCTATGTGTCGATGAGACCTGATCAGTTTAGAGAGATGATTAGGGATGTAGTTAGAGAGAGCTTCCAGCAAGCTGGAGTGGGTAATGTTATAGAGCCAGATAGAGTTACTCCTCCTTAGCATGAGAGTCATCGGATTTCGAGGAGATGACATTCCTAGTCTCAGTATCAGTCATATCATCAGTCATAGCCACAGCATCAGCATCAGTATCAGTCGCAGCCTCAGTCAGTTAGAGAGATGCATCAGTATCCAGCTGGTTATGCAGATTTCAGTCAGAGTATAAGTATAGAGACAGCTGGCACTAGTTCTTCAGGTAGACTTCATCTGATCTACCATCTGTCAAGGCCGTATCAACCAGTAAAATTTAGTGGATCCAGGGATCTGACAGTGACAGAAGAATGGATAGAGTCCGTAGAGAGTGTAATGGGGCTCTTCACTCTTTCAGAGAGAGAGAAGGTCAGATTACGGTGTTCCATCTCAGGGATGATGCAAAGGTTTGGTGGGGTCTAGCCAAGGCTTTCATCAATGAGGAGCAGATGACATGGGCTAAATTCAGACAGTTGTTTGATGCTGAGTATAGAAGTACAGAGGTGTTGTTTGCCAAGGCCCAGAAGTTTATTGATTTGGCTTAGAGGTCCAGTTCAGTCAAGGAGTATGCCACTAGGTTTAATGCATTAGTGAGATTCGTCCCGAGTATAGCAGGGACAGAGATGGGTCGAGCTCAGAAATTCATCTATGGGTTACACTCTGTAATCTATAAGGATGTCATGACAGGAGCAGATCCTCCCAAGAGATTCAGTGATGCCTTGGGGAGAGCACTCAAATCAAAGGCCAGATTACAGAAGATGGGTGCTATGAGCAGAGCATCCGAGAGAGATCAGAGGTCAGATGATAGAGACAGGGGCAAGAGGTCGATGTCAGCCAGGAGATCTACCTGGGTTTTTCAGAGTCAGAGTCAGAGGCAGAGAGTTACACCCCCGTCGCCAAAGTGTACCAAATGTGGCAGGCATCATTCGGGAGAGTGTCTAGCCGGCCAGATTGTTTGTTATTGGTGCCATCAGCTAGGGCACATGATGGCAGTGTGTCCAGCCGGAGTTGGAGCTGGTGGTGGGTTGAGCTGAGGTGGAGTCGGTCAGTTCAGAGGTCGAGGTGGTCCACCTAGGGGCAGAACTAGAGCAGAGAGAGATGAAGCAGACATTTCTAGAGTTGGTGGTAGAGCACCTGAGGGAGGTGTCGGTCCTTCAAGAGTAGGAGGAGGCAGAGCCAGAGTTTATGCAGTCCGCCAGGAGCAGGCAGAGGCCATTCCCCATCAGTTATCGATCAGTTACTTTATTTTGATACTTCATTATTTGTACTTGTTGATTGTGGAGCCACACACAGCTTTATAGCCTGGAGTGTAGTAGAGAGATTAGAGGTTGACCCTAGTGTGGCCAGTAGGAGTATCCATGTAGAGATGCCAGATGGGGGATTTGTGTTGAGTGACAGAGTTCTCCTAGATCAGGAGATAGAGATTATGGGTAGATCCATGGTAATTGATTTGATTTTGCTAGAGTTAGCAGATTTTGATATGATTTTGGGGATTGATTTCTTGGGGAGATACAGTGCAGAGATAGATTGTGGAAGGAAGATGGTGAGATTCCATATAGGCGCTGATCAGTTTGTGTTTGGTGAGGGCAGAGTTGACAGTCTGATGATTTCCAGTATTCAGGCCAGTAGATTATTGAGACAGAGTTGTGTTGGGTACTTGGCCAATGTAGTATGCAGTAGTTCAGTGGGTCCGAGTATCGAAAAGGTGTCAGTGGTCAGAGAGTTTCCTAATATCTTTCCAGATGAGTTGTCAGGGTTACCTCCAGACAGAGAGTTGGAGTTTAGTGTTAAGTTTCTTCCAGGTACAGCTCCAATCTCTAAGGCTCCGTACCGGATGGCTCCAACTGAGCTTTAAGAGTTAAAGAAGCAGCTTCAGGAGTTGACAGATAAGAGATTCATCAGGCCCAGTTGTTCACCTTGGGGAGCTCCGATTCTGTTTGTTAAGAAGAAAGATGGCTCAATGAGGATGTGTATCGACTACAGGGAGCTTAACAGAGTGATAATGAAGAACAAGTATCCCCTGCCTAGGATTGATGACTTGTTCGATCAGTTGAGAGGTGCAGCTATGTTTTCCAAGATTGATCTGAGATCTGGATATTATCAGGTCAGGGTGGCAGACAGAGATGTTCCCAAGACAGCTTTCAGGACCAGATATAGGCATTATGAGTTTGTGGTCATGCCATTTGGGTTGACCAATGCCCCAGCGATCTTCATGGATTTGATAAACCGGGTGTTTCATGATTGCTTAGACTGGTTCGTGGTGGTTTTCATTGATGACATTCTGGTGTATTCTAGGAATGTGGCAGAGCATGAGGAGCATCTCAGATATGTGCTTCAGAGATTGAGAGATAGACAACTGTATGCCAAGTTTTCTAAGTACAAGTTCTGGCTTGACAGAGTGGCATTTCTGGGCCATGTAGTTTCAGCAGATGACATTTCAGTGGATTCTAGCAAGGTAGAGGCTATTTTGAGTTGGCCAAGGCCGAAGACAGTGAGAGAGATCAGAAGCTTCCTTGGGTTGGCAGACTATTACAGGAGATTTATTGAGGGATTCTCTATCCTAGTAAGGCCTCTCACTGCCTTGACTAGGAAAGAGGTTCCATTTGTATGGACAGATGAGTGCGAGGCACGATTCCAGGAGCTTAAGCAGAGATTGACTAGTGCTCCAGTTTTGGCACTACCCTAGGAGGGAGTAGAGTTTGATATCTATACAGATGCGTCCCATCAGGGGATCGGGGTAGTGTTGATGCAGAGTGGTAAGGTCATTGCCTATGCCTCCAGGCAATTGAGAGATCATGAGTTAAGATACCCTACCCATGATCTAGAGTTAGCAGCAGTTGTTTTCACCCTGAAGATTTGGAGACACTTTTTATATGGGGTCAAGTGCAACATATATTCAGACCATAAGAGTCTGAAATATTTCTTCACCCAGAGAGAGCTCAATATGAGGCAGAGGAGATGGCTAGAGTTGGTGAAGGATTATGACTGACATCAGATATCATCCAGGGAGAGCCAATGTAGTGACTGATGCATTAAGCAGGCGAGTAGCCTTATCCAGTCTTTCAGTTCAGTCAGAGCTGCAGTATGAGATTGCTAGAGAGCAGATTGAGATAGTGACTGTAGGTTTCTTCAGACTTCATATCAAATATTCTCTGCATGATGAGATCAGAGACAACTAGATGTCAGATGAGTGGACTCAGAATATGCTTCAGAGGATGTCAGAGAGAGCAGTGCCAGACTTTGAGTTCAAAGATAGGATTTTGAGATTCAGAGACAGAGTATGTGTGCCACAGAGTTCAGAGTTGAGACAGATGATTTTATCAAAGACACACCGTACGGTGTATTCAGCACACCCAGACAGTACAAAGATGTATCAAGATCTCAAGAAGAGTTTTTGGTGGTCAGGTATGAAGAAGGACATAGCAGACTTTGTTTCCAGATGTCTGATATGTCAGCAGGTTAAGGCAGAGCATCAGAGACCCTCAGGTTTACTTCATCCTTTGAGTATTCCTAAGTGGAAGTGGGAAGATATTTCTATGGATTTTATTTCTGGTCTTTCCAGAGTTCAGAGAGGATTTGATGGCATATAGGTGATAGTGGACAGACTGAGTAAGTCAGCTCATTTCCTACCAGTTAGACAGGGCATGTCTACAGATCAATTGGGGAGACTGTACATCAGAGAGGTAGTCAGACTTCATGGTGTTCCCAGGACTATAGTGTCAGATAGAGACTCCAGAT